>CAMQGK010000638.1:2175000-2362500 GCA_947000775.1 Pterois miles
TACGTTTTTGTATCAGAACAAATTTAAAAATCGGGGTGAAGAAATTGTACAGAAATAATGACTCAGAAAGACCAGGTTTCCTCTACATCATCTGACTGGATCTCCGTAACATTCAGCAGCAGTTCACACAACCACTACGAGCTACTACAGTAAAAAAAAACAAAAACAAAAACAAAGAAAGTATCTATTAAATTCATAAAATGCAAAATGAGTATTGTATATTTTCTGTGTTGAAAGGTTTCAGAAGACTCGTACATTCAGGGTTGCGCTTTCCACGACGGCTTCTCTCCAGCCATCGGCGTCTTTGGGACAGAGGGACTGAAGGTTGACGACAACATCGTCCACCGCACTGTGGGAGAAGGTAAACACCGAACTGTCGACGCGCAACAAACGGATTTACAAATGATTTACAATTTACACCAGATTATCCACATTAAACATGTCCAGTTTAATGAAAAAACTAACTTCCCTCAGAACAAAAGCATTAAAATGCATCGCTGTTTGCAGGCATCAGAATTTGGGGCAACAAGATAACACTGAGGAGGAACCTGGTGATGTTGTCGCAGTGGCCTGGATCATATCAGGATAGAGAGGAGCCCTTCAACTACGACTGGAACGCTGCCATCGAGGTCTGTCCTCTCAGGATACAGAAAAAACCACTGATACTATAAAAACCTGTTGCTGCATTTATGATCTGTACTGGTTTTTCAGGTCAATGAGGGGAGAAATATTGTGCTGCAGCATAACATTGTGGCAGGCTACGAGAGGGTTGCGTATCGCATCAATGGCGAACCGTGTCCAGGTAACGGAAATGACGAGTGATTTTTGGACATTTTCGCTAAACACTGGTGCTGGCCTGACATCCAGTTTGTTTCTAATCATGTCAGGATATATTTCACATTCATTCTTGACTGCTCAGACTGCTTTTTTTCTCCTCCGTGACTTCGGCAGGTTATCCGAATGAGAATGAGAAGTGGACTGACAACGAGGCTCACGGCGGTCTGTTCGGAGTCTATCTGAACAAAGACGGTTTCCCCGGCTGCAGCCTCATCCAGGGTTTCTTCGTCTGGAGGAGCTTTGACTACGGCATCTACTTCCAGGTTCCAATACTGCACTTCTTCTGTTTATTCAACTTCTTATGTGCTCAATTCATCCGCAAAGCAACGTTCTGACTTCATTTGACTGCATCAAGAGAACAGTGTGGAGTTGGGCCTCTCAACCTTGAGGTCAAGTGATGTCAAGGGCATACTTGCCAACGTTAAAAAAGGGAGAATTTCAAAACAAATTTTCAAAACAAAAGCAGGGAGTCACAGTGAGTGCTCACAGTGAGTGCTCCTATTACCACGGGGAGCATGTTAGCCTTGACACATCTGAGTTTAAAAGCTCAACCTAGATAATAATAGATTATTAAGCCATGACAACAGATCCTCATCCTCATCTTCCTCTTCTTCTCGCCCTCACAGACCATCATGGATGTTATTGTTTCCAACGTGACCCTGGTGGACAACGGGATGGGCATCATGCCTCTCATCTTCGCTCCGCCTTCTCTCGCCCACTTATACGTTAATAAAACTGTTCATATTCAGGTGAGAGGGTTTCGGTTGATTCACTCATTAGTTTTTAATCTGCTTTCATATTTCTCACTTGGTCATTTACAGCACTTTTATATTGACAGATTTCATATTCCTCATGCACATCTTTTCCCAGAATGCCTTGATTGTTGGCAGCAGCCCGAACTTCGACTGCTCAGCCACGTTGCCCAGCAGTGACTATAATATGCTCAACAGCGATGGCCATCGAGCTCCAAGACCTCCTAAAGGTACAGTACAAACTAATGCTGTCCAAACAACCACGTCACTGATCCAAAGTCGGTTTTATTTTTGAGATACTGTGACATTCTTCTTTATTTATTATATTGGAAATCCTTTAACAACACAAAACAATAACAGATATTGTCCAGAAACCCTCACAGGTTCTGACTTTAGCATAAAAAATAAAATCAAATCATAACATAACAAACTGTAGCTCAACAGGCAACAGCAGCTGTCAGTGTGTCAGAGTGCTGACTTGACTATGACTTGATCCAGACTGCATGTATAAAAGTGAGCATGGCTGTAAAGGGGAGACTGGTGGGGACCCAGAGAACCCATTTACATTCACACATCTGGAGGTCAGATCAAGGGACCCCTTTTGATATGGCCTTGATAGTTTTCTTCACCAAAATGTAATTTACGTCGGAGCATTATTTAATAGTCTTTGCAACAAGCTGGTATGACATGGTTGGATTACAATGCATTGTTTTAATCCAATGGATTCTTTAGGTTTTCTCGTTTCATATGATGCCAGGATCTTCACTCTTTAAAACTGAACCCACTACAACCTCCAAAATCACAAGTTGCATTAATGTCTTAAAATAATTAATTGCGTTAAAATGAATTCGCGTTATTATCACGTTAACTTTGACAACCCTAGTTGCTACAGAAACAAATGAAAAATTAAAACTGTGGACTTAACAAAGGTCTTGAATAAATTAGAAAAGAATTCCAATCGAAATCTAATTTTGATTATTTCATTTAATCATCCAAAAATCAAAAGTTGAAGTGCACGCTGGTCAAACTGAAACAAATCCTTATTGTGTGACTCTGTTTTCACTCTGGACCAGGAGGCAGATCTGGAATGTGTTGGCCCAATTTTCAATCTGGTCACAACAACGCTCCAGTAAAGGTCCATCATTTGAACAACAACTACAACGCCATCAGTGGACTGATGAAAGTCTTGGGTGAGTTCAGGCTCTGAGGTTCGGGAGAGATGTAGTGATGTTTGTCTATTGAATACAATCTTCACAATAATTTGAAGGAGTGCATTCCTTATTCTTCATTTCTCTTGCTTTCTTTCATCCCAGACACGATATTCGTCGGTTTCCGAAACGTCTGCTCCGGCGAGACGAACTTCATGTTCCTCACCAACCCGATCAACGAGGACCTGCAGCACCCTGTGCAGGTTTCAGGTATAACGCAGGTTGACAGCACAGAGGAGGCCAGAGTCTTCATCCACAGGCCGGATGTGAGGTAAATCATTGCACATCAACAGATATCAGGCTTGTACAGACAGCAGGAAAAGAATCTGTAAAACTGGAGACACTTATACACCTGAATAAATCTGCAAAGTGATGACTGCAGCAGAAATAGTTTTCAGAGAAACATGGGAAATAATATTTGAGTTTAGCCTTACAGAAGGGTTTTAAAACAAAAATCATCCGTATTTATTTTCCAAAGTCTTTTGTCACTTGGCAGCTCATCAAAGATAAATTTATTAATCGATGCTCCTTTAAATTTAGGATTTAACTGACAAAAATAAGTGTATTTTTAAATAAAATATTTTGTAACTTGGATTATAATTTTCTGCTTTTTTGTGCATGATAAAATAAAATGAATAACTTGCCTCAGTAAAGCGAACCCGGCTGACTGCGTGGACATGGACTGCGATGGGAAGAAGAAGGCTTTTTTGAAGGACTTGGACGGTTCACTCCTGGGTAAAGTGGGAACTGTGGTGCCCCAGTCTGAGTTTGAGTGGGGAGGTGATCCCAGGAGAGGGCTGGGCGACTACCGCATCCCAAAAGTCATGCTCACCTTCCCCAACGGCAGCCGCATCCCCGTGAACCAGATCGCTCCTCACAAAGGTAACTAGACCAGTGGAGAGATGTTATTGTTCTCTTCCAACAACAGTCCAAAAAACATTACAACGCTCTCCCAAATCCACTTGTGATGCCATCGGGTATAAAGTCTGGAGCTTCTCCATAGACAGTGAATGGGAGACTGAATTTATGGATCCACAGAATGTGATATGTGATATATGTGATATATGAGCTTTATTCTGTTCTCAGCTATGAAACAGAAAATGCCTTCAGTGTCGTCTAGAACGTCTCTCCAAATTCATTGTCTATGGAGCAGCTCTGCTTTGGGTTTTAGCGCTCTGGTTTTTGGATTTGGCAGAGAGTTGTTCATGTTTACTAATATTTTTGGACTGTCTTAGACCGTAGGAATAACGTATGAATTTAGAAAATGGGCGTAGTTCACCTTTAAATTGCCTGATTTAACAGTAGCTGGTTATGACGAGAAAATCTGAAATTAAATTAGTAAATTTCTGTGAAAAAAGTAGATTGTTAACGTCACAAATTTAGCTGCCGTTTGAATAGCGTTGCTCCTAAAGTTGTGTTCTTACGGTAGAGATCATAGACATATACTGTGTACATATCCTTGTATTTTATCCTGAATCGTACGTCAATGTGGCCGCCACACTAGACCGGGCAAGACTGGCCTGAAAACACATACAAATGAACGGCGGAGCTGCTGTTTTTCTGGATAAAGAGCATCATTTCAAGAAGTCGTTTTATATTCAAACAGGAGTAAAACTGTTCCATACGTTAACGTCTTAGCTTCCAGTTCATGTATCATCAGTCTGTCCTTCAATATTCAATATTCAATCAGCAGTCATAGTCATATTATATCTTCCTTTTCATATTATCAAAACGTTGCATATGTAACTTAGCTTATCAGATAAGAGGGAGCTTGCATTTGTTATTCAAGCTGATGCTGATTTATAGATACAGCATCATGTTATGTATAGTGCCCTGCGATGGACTGGCGACCTGTCCAGGGTGAACCCCGCCTTCTCCCAATGCCAGCTGGGATCGGCTCCAGCCCCCCCGCGACCCCTAATGGGATAAGCAGTTGAAGATGGATGGACTGATGGATGTTATATTACATTCAAATCATGAAATATACAATAACGTCACAAGTCTAACATTGCAAACAATAACTCTGATGGCATGTCTGAACAGGATGTTAACACTGTAGATTCACAAACACAACTTTGGGATTTGCAAACAAAAGTTTTGGATGCACAAACAAAACTTCTGGAACAAACAACAAACGGTAGTCTAAGCACTAAAATTCAAATGAATGCATTAGTTTATTTCATGGTCTTTGTTAGAAAAAGCTTGCAGAGAGTCAAAAGTGTCAGAGAAACCTTTACTGTCCTGTGTGACTGTTCTGCTGATACTTAATACTTAATAATTAATCAAGTTCTCCAACTGCCGCATTGCGTTCTGTCTTCAGGTGTGATCAGGAAAGACTGCACATACATGAGTTCCTGGCAGAGCTACAAGTGTTTCGGGCTGAACTACAGGATGCTGGTGATCGAGAGTCTGGACTCAGACACGGAGACCAGACGTCTGTCGCCCGTCGCTGTGCTCGGAGACGGCTATGTGGATCTGATCAACGGTGGGTTGCGTACCATAGTTCTGATGTGATTAAAACCCAGAAAAATCTAGATGCTCTCTCTAAAATCAGAAAGTTTTTCATTCAGTTGTATGTGTTTGCATCCAGGTCCTCAGGATCACGGGTGGTGTTCGGGTTACACCTGCCAGAAGAGGGTGTCTCTCTTCCACAGTATCGTGGCCACTGGCCATCGCTTCGACGTCTTCTTCAGCAGTGTCAGCCCTCAGAAACTTCGCCTCATGATGCTCAACGCTGAGCCATCCGAGGTGAGCGCACAACTGGGAGAATATAAAATATTACTCAACAACGTTAATAGCTGCATTTTCTGATTTGCAGTAATAGTGTTTTACAGTTGTGTAATTCTTTAAATGTGACTCCTGATAGTGATAGCGTTACCTGGGAGCACCAATCTGATACCTGTGTTTAATTCATGAGCTGTATGCCTCACTGGGATCATTCTGTTATGAATAAGGCAACATCAGGTTTGACGTTTTTCCCAACATTGTAAAACAAAATCTGACAAGTAATAGATAGATATATAGATATAAAATTAATAAATTGTTATTTATTACTAGAATAATAAATGCACTAGCAACTTGGTGGAAAAAGCTTCAAAATTAACAGGAATTACAATTGAAGTGAAAACCCTTTAAATGCAGCAAAAAATGGTCAATATATATATATATATATATATATATAACCTGTGAGGGTTTCTGGACAATTTTGTTTAAAGCAGCATATTTGTCCACTCCCATGTTGATAAAAGTATTAAATAATTGCCAAATCTCCCTTTAAGGTTCATTTTGAACAGATAAAAAATGTGTTTGATTAGTTTGTGGTTAATCATGATTAACACTATTTTAACTGATTGACAGCCCTAATTTAAACATAGAATTTAGTTGAATAGATCGGCTCCATTGTCATCGATACCCAATTCAGCTGTTTGAGCCCGTATCCGATCCGGTATTGGTATCCTAATCTTCGGTTTAGCTTCATTAGTGTTTCACTTTTCACTAAGACGCCTGTTGCTGTTTGATTTGTGCAGAGCATCATGGTGTCAGTGTTCTACTCCAAGCCGCAGCGGTTGGATGTGTACATTAACAACAATCTGGTGGCTCCAACTAATGCTCAGTGGAACGCTGACAACACGGACTACACCCTGAAGAAGCCCATCCATCCAGGTACTCCTGCTTCCCACTGCATCTATTAAACACTCTCATCCTGTTATTTCCAGTGTGTTTTTGCTGTGTAAGTGTAATCATATATGGAGCAGACAACATGTACATACTTACTTATGCTATCCATATATACTTATGTATGGTATGGATGTAGGCTGGTATTAACATTTGTGTTTTTCTTTCTTTTACCCCTCCAGGTCAATACGTCCCCCAGCTGAATGCCACTGTGGGCACCAACTTCTTCGACCCGGACTACAAGATGCTGAAGGTTGTTGTGAGAGGCTCCCAACCGGTGGAGATCCGAACCGCTCCGGTTCTCTTCATCTCCTTCGAGCTACCCGCCATGACCGAGGAGGAGTTCTTCGGAGATGGCCTGATTCAAAACCTCGCCACGTTCCTCAAAGTCCCCCCAAATATGATCCGAATCACCAAGATCATCCGGGCGGATGGAAGCGCGCGGCGCAGGAAGAGATCCACGGGCCTGAAGGTGGAGATTGAAATTAAGAAACCTCCAACACAGCAAACCACCAACACTACTAACGGTAAGTCTGATTTCTGTGCTGATGTTTGTTTTTATTTACAGGCTGTTTTAATGCCTAATATATGAACATTGGCCTAGAAATACAGGATTTTGTAACATCTCTCTGTTCCCTTTGTCTTCACAGATGAGGAAGACTTTACCTTGTTGAAGAACATCGCTGATGATCTGGGTCAGGCGGCAGTTTCCGGAAACCTCAGTCAGTCTATTGGCTTCAACGTCTCTTCGATGGGCGTCGTCCGGGCTCCTCCTCCACCATCTGACCCTGAGTGGAGAGAGGTGAATGTCAAGATTTAATAATAACATTTGTATACTAAAATCTACACCCAAAAACCAAAAAAAATTGCATCAGTTTTACGTGACTGCTCACCGGCTCAACGGTTTTCTACTTTTAAATGTCAGGAGGCCTCAGAAGAAGCGACGAGGGATGAGCCCGAAGTGAGCTACGTGTCCGGCGTGCACGACCTGCTGCTGGTGGTGGAGCCAGTGGCCGGGGAGTTTGTGGGTCGTCTGGACCAGCAGCCCAGTCTTATGGCGGTGGATGAGGAGGTGAGGCAATGATGCATCTCCACACAGGTTGTTCTCACCGCACGCTGACAGCTGTTGTTGCCTGTTAGTGTATATGTATGCACTAATGCAGTACCTGTGAGGGTTTTTGGACAATATCTGTCATTGTTTTGTGTTGTTAATTGATTTCCAATAGTAGATATATATATACATTTGCATAAAGCAGCATATTTTCCCACTCCCATGTTGATAAGAGTATTAAATTCTTGACAGATCTCCCTTTAAGGTACATTTTAAACAGATAAAAAAATGTGTGATTAATTTGCGATTTATCACGATTAACCATGGACAGTCATTTAATTCATATTTTTTAATCTTTTATTTTAATCAATTGACAGCCCTAGTTTCGTCATTTCCTCCAAGCCTCCACTTATTCTGGATCAAATCTTGACCACCAACATAAAACTCATTTTAGAATGAAAGTGGAGTTAATCATGTTCGAGCTGACACCAGAAATAAAGATGGTAGAGAATGAACGTGAGGAAGACACACGCCCGGTCATGTTGGAGAAGTTGCTGTCTGTAGACGCTGACCTGTGCTGTCGTCTGCAGGGTAACTGTGTCTCTGTGGGAGTGACGACGCTCACTGTGACAGCCAGCCTGAAGGACTCCAGTGGGAGCAGCATCGGCGGACTGGAAGGAAACACCACCATCCTGTTCAACACCTGCTGGGCAAACTTCACCGACCTGTCCATTCTAAACAGCGGTATTTATACCTGCAGACCATGAGAAACAGTTACCTACTTAGAAATGCTGGGTTTCTGGTAGATGTTTGTTCCTCATTTAAATGTATTTAAACAGTTAAAAACTCTGAGGGTGAGGTTAAGAAGAGCCGTATTCTCAATTGGGAGGACATCAAGCTGAAATAATAAGTCGACTGACAGACAAATAATCTGAAACAATTTTTGATAATCGGTTACTTTTCAAGCAAAAAAAGCCAAATATTCTTTTATTCCAGCTTCTCAAACATGAAGATTTACAGCTTTTCTCTGTTTTATATCATTGTAAATTGAATATCTTGGGGTTTTGGACTTTGGACATGACGAAAGAGTAACATTATGACACATCATTCGTATTGTTTCACTTCCTTTAGTCTGCTTGTCCAATAGAGTGCTGCAGGAATGAGTCCTAAAACCCAGAAATGAGTTAGTATTTTAACACTTGGTTCTCTTGTCTGGAAGTCAATGGGTTTTTAGTGAGATACCTGAGATAAGGTCTGTTGTTCACACAAGCTAAATAAAGTGTTTTATTCTGCAGCATAAAATACATCAGTAAATATCCACTCATGAATTTTGAAGCCTTTACACATGTATGTGTTTAAAAAAGGTGGTTGTCATTACGTGACCGTGGTGTAGTTCATTTATAGCCTAATGCTAGATTTTTTTTACTTCTGGTGATTGCATTCACACTTCAAAAATCATAAAAGTGGTGTTTATTTGTGGAGATTATCTTTCTGATCAAAACGGGTGAGTATCTTTGACGTTTGTTTGCCACTTTTTGTTGAGGAACCAGGGTGATGCTGACTTCCTGGCTGTCTCCTGTGGGAGGAGCATCCCCCTTGCAGTGCCGATGTCTAATTATAGAGCGCATAAGCTCCGCCCCCTCTGGTAGACCACCATGGGACCATATTTCAGAAAAAATATGAACAGTAGTCAACGACAAGAGACAATTTTTTTTTATCCTGTTTAAATTGCTCAATGAATCACACATATGATGTTTGTCAATTTAAAAGATAATTCTGCAGATCACAAAAGTGTCAGTTTGTTGTAAAACTGCTGAAGTATCAGAAGCATCAGTGAAAATACGTAATCAGAAAGACGATACACAACCAAAAGTGGCGTAGTGTCGTCTCTCTCTCTGAAGCTACGATGTCTGTGTGTTTCCTAATGGGATGAACTCACACCAGCAACGGGTCTGATCCTTCTTTCTCTTCCCAGCTGATAAAACACATCAGGTCAGACGACGATTCATCTGTCACAGCTACGTATGTTAGCTAGCTAGCTAGTGTTGGTGACGTATGCTGTGTGAGACGAGAGAGGCAGTTCACTGAGCGGTTTCATACAAGACAAAATGATACTACGACAAACTGAGACTTGCTCGACTTGAAAAATTATGTTGTAAATCGACAAACGTCATGTGTGCTTCATGGTGCAATTCAAACGGGATCAAAAATGATTTATCTCTCTCCGTTGACTATCGTTCATATTGTTTCCGATATAAGGTCCCATGGAGTCTTCGGCTCTCTATACAATTCCTTGTATGAGTGTCTACAGTATTCAGAAAATATTCCCTTTGTTGAAGTCTTGGGATTTATTTAAGGATATCTCTCCAAAACATTATAAAAAAAGAAAAAGTTCATTGACCAATAATTCCTTGTCCTCTCTCTGCAGGTGAGAACCTGACCATGGTCTTCACTCTGAAGGAGTGGGGCACCCGGTCAAACTCCTTCACCGTGAAAAACACCCCGACCACGGTGAGCCCATCGACCAGCAGCAACGTCACCCAGCCAGCGACCACCACCGATGGGAGCATCTTCAGCTCCAGCACCGCCGTGTCTTCCGGCAGCCTGTGTCTGGTCAGCGTCATCTACGCCGTGGCCTGCTGCTCGGACAACATCCCCATATGCTAGATAGTTCTGTGAGGGTGTTAGGACGGATACCTCAAGACCTTAACATGAACAAGTCTGCTGAATAAAACATATGTAATCATTGAATATATTAAGCAGGTGGGTTTTTCTTTTCATATGGTCAATATCTATTAAAGATGACAATTGTGCTAGTTTTGAGGTGCATACCTGTATTTGGGCTTTCTACAGGAATATGTTTATACGCTTTAATGTTCAAAAAAATGCTGTAATGCTGTAAAAAAATTGCTGTTTTTCATACTGGCTGTTCTGCAGCACCTCTTCTCACTCTGTCTGAAATGCTCTGTTTGAAAAGCACGGTCTACTCTGATTGGTCAGCTGGCTCACTCTGTTATGATTGGTCAACCAAACCAAACTCTTTGGACTCCGCTCCCCCACTCTGACTAGCTTTGTGTGAGGGTGTACCAAACTAGCTGCGAGGCATGTGTCATAGAAATGTGTTACTTGGTGACATCACCATGTTACGGAAGAAAAGGCAGGACTTCGGGTGGCAGCTTTCGGGCGGTTCAGGAGCAGTGTTTCTGTGGGGGAGAGAAGCTGCCTTTGTCGTGGACTTTGGGCTTTGTAACTTTGCAGACCTGACAACTATATATTATATGTATATTATTATATGACAGCTATATAAAAACTGTAAAAAATGCCAAAGCATAGTAGGTCTTCTTTAAACAAAATCATTGGGATGGGCTTAAAATATCTCCAAATTTATATGCTCGTCAAGTAAAAATGCAAGGCACCGGCTGTTCCCCTCTGTGAAGACTGTTCTTTCTTTTGATTCGTTCTTTCTTTTTGTGTTATGTGTAAATGTCTGATTGATATGGTGACTGTCCAGGTGTCAGATACATTTATGGATTTTCTACGCTAAAACCAGTGCAATAGGTGCTTGACTTGACTTGACTTTGTAACAAGATGAAGGAAGATGTGAAGTTTATTTGTGGGTTTTTTGAAGCTATAGTCTCCTTTTAATAAATTCTATTTTTTCAATGACGATCATCGTTTCAGAGACATCTTGTAGTGTAATGTCCAACTACGCCACCACACTCCTGCTGCACTTTCTCTGAGCATTCACTGTTGTCAGGCCGGCCACGTCTGCTTTTAGTGCATGTTCGTGCATGTAAGCGTGCTGCACTAGCTAGCTCACAACCTCTGCACTGCGCTCATACCGCGGTTACAGCCAATAATGCCGTTGTCGCAGACACATAGCACCCACCCTCCAGTTCCCCCTCCAGAGCTGGCTTAAGGCACAGGCCATTTAGGTGCTTGCCTAGGTGAGGTGGGGTGAGGTCGGTGTAGCTCCAACCCCCAAAAGGGCTAGAGCCGGCCCTGCCCCCTTCATATTAACACTGTTAGCTCTGTCAGCACTGTTGCCGATGTTTTCACTGTTAGCGGCTCAGTCGTCACCATGTTGAGAGCTGTGTAGAGGCAATGGAAATGCTCCCAATCTCACATTTTCACCTTTAACTTAAAAATTATGGATTTTAAAAAATGTAAGCAAATAAAGGTAAATTTGTGGAAACTTCAACCTCAACCTTCTAGGCAGTGTTTTAATGATACTTCTACTCATAGCTGCAAGTGAAGATGAGTGTGATTAGTGGTGAGAGCAGTGTGGGTGTGAGGGATCAAACTCTTGGGGTAGCAAAGCCTAATGTTAAAACTTCAGTGTCAAAATTTATGACCAGGTTGCTCTTTCTTTCATTGGTGTTCAGATCAGGAATTTGAGCAATCTCCCAATCACCAGGCACTGAACAACAACCACACACAGTGTGTATGCACACACAAACACAAGCTCTCACACTGCCCACACACCAAACTAAAAACATCTCCCCCATCAGTCAGTATTATCTGACTGCACGCTCAGCTGACACGTTCTTCCCATGAAGTGTGGAAACATCAGCAGCAGATATGTAATCCAGCAGGTTTAGACAGTGATGTAAGACGTGTGAGCATCAGTGCATCCGTTTCAACTTCCTCTGAGTGATACTAAAGAAAACACAATTCCTGAAAACGCAAATTGTGTAACTGCAGCGGCATGACGTGTTTGACCACAGCGATATCTGATTTCCTTTAGGACACAACTTTTAAGACAGCTGGAAGTTAAGAAAGTAAACGTATGCACTGGATGATTTCCTGAAGATAAAAACTAGACATTGTTGATTGTCTACATTAGAATCACCAACATTTTGATGCTCATGAAAAAACAGAAATATATTTAGTATATACGTACTTTCCCAGAACAAATGCCTGTCTTCTTACATAACATCCTGAGGAACTAAAAAAAGGCCCACAACCATGTATGAGAGAAAGACAATGACATTTCTGGCATGTTTCTGTCTTTTTCAAAACTCAGACCACTCATTACGATGTCTGACAAGGAACAAATGATGAAAAGTCTGCCTTTTTTTAGCAAGAATTTCAAAGACAAGTCAAACAGGTATTCAGCAGCATCAAAGAAAAGGTCTGAACCCCCAGTGACCAAAATAGGCCTGATTTTATTTTTTTTCCAAAACTGTTGCATAACAAACTAAAATCAATATGAAAACACATGCTACAAAATAAAAAATAACACTTCAGCATCGCTCACAATGAGAACAAACATCAGTTCGGATTTTAATCGTGGATCTACGGTGAGTAAAAAAAATGTCTAGACGGGAGCTGCCTCATTCACAAGGTTGCGTGTTGAGCTAGAAAAGCTCGGATTCTCTGCAGGAGCTCCTTCTTCACGCTGTCCGGTACGAGCGCTGCACAGGAGAGGAAACAAGCAGACAGTAAGACATATAGTACTACTGTATATACAGTTGTGATGTTCCCATCCCTCATTCCACTGAGATGCACTACAGAGCGCCACAGGAAGTCATTCCCACCAGTGTCTCACACTCTGATTCAACAGACTGGACCTGGACTTATTTCACCCATCAGCTGCTATGTAAATACCGTACACTTCAAGAATTATTCTTATTTAATTCTTATTAATACCATTCTGGCATTTACTGTATGTTTAACACTCCCACTTCTCAGCATTTTGTGTTTACTTATAAGCATTTTGTATTTATTTTTTACACTGCACTTATATGCTGTATATTGCATATCTTAAATCTGCAGTAGGCAGAATATTTTTGGCATCATTGGGCAAAAATTCCACGATAATGTTGAAAAATGCATTTTGTAATTCAAGTGTACTGGGAGAAAAATAGACTTCTGCACCTCCTCATGTCTCTGTTTTCAGGCTTTAAAAACTCCTGACAGGAGATTTTGGCCAATCACAGATCATTTCAGAGAGAGAGAGAGTGTTCCTATTGGCTGTTCATTTGACAGAGGCATCTGTGAATCGCTCACTAACTCCGATCAAACGGTCAATTGGTCAAACAGTCATTGTTGCATGTTTGTGCATGTGTGTGTTCGGATCTGCATGTACCGTGTATAAGTTAACAACAGAGTGAAAAAAACTGAATTTCCCCTCGTGGGACTAATAAAGGACTATCTTCTTCTTCAAACTAGGCAGCGCTAATCGAATATGAATCAATGTTCTGTTACTGTAATGACTATTTCTTACATAAAATGTCCTCAGGAGCATTTTGCCGTACTCGGTAGGATACTCAAAGCCCATGTATCGCTATCGGGACTGAAAATATAGGATCAGTGCATCCCTAATTTCTCTGAAATGATTTGATTTTCTGGTTTAGTTGAAGCTGCATGTAAACACAGTAATTCTTAACAAGACTCAGCCTGTCACAGCTTCAAATGTACCTCTCATACCTTTTCTCTTTCACTCAAACACACACACACACACACACACACACACACACACACACACACACACACACACACACACACACACACACAGTGGTGTAACAGTCTGTAAAGAGTATATAAAGGTAAATGAAGTGACAATGGTAAAGTTTGTCAGCAGGATTACGGAAAAACTACTGGTCTGATTCTTTTGGGTCTGGCAGAGGTCTAGTTTGTAAATGTTTAATTTTGTTTATAGTGTATAATTTTTTCCTTTACTTGAATCTCTGTGTGGGCTGATAACATATCTTGAGCATCATGCAGGTCTCTAAAATGTGGTATCTTTGTGTGTGCAGTGGGAGTTTTTACTGAGCGACCCAGGTCCTGATGAGTATCATTTCTGTGGCTCTTCCACCCCCTGCTGTTGTGTTTGCATATGAAGATCCGTACCTCTGCCTTTTGGCGTGACTTCTGTGACCAGGTCCTCCACTGTGACATGCTCCAGACCCTTTTCTTTAATCACATCTGCACAATATAATTAATCAGTAATGCAGGTTCATGGAAGCAACGTTACACACTAATCCAAATGTAATACCTTTGCAGTGTGCCTTCAGCTGGTCCTTCCATCCACACTCCACCAGCTTTGCCCTGAGCAACTCTTTCAACCTGCGGATCCACATTTACTTGACATTATTTAACCGCTGCGTCTAAAACCATTCATGATCAAAGCCACTGTATAGAAAAGCTTGACTCACCGCTCCCGTTCCCCCATCTCTATGAGCTTCTGGTTTATCGCAGCCCTCATCTGGGAGTCTTTGCTCATGATCTGTGTCAGACCACAAACAAACAGTAGTCCCGCTTCGAGTCAACGATTTCAGGGGAATGTAGCTACAAACAGCTTTTATTTTGCTAGCAATCGGGTAGACGTTACCTTTTTTGTCGAGGTGCATCAGCTGGGGAACACACAGTCCCTCCACACAACCGCACCGTCTAAAAACGTTAAAAGCGCAATGGTTCCGCTTTGACAGCCGGTAATTTGCTAAAAAACGATAAGGCCATAGCTAAAAACTTGGTCAGATAACGTGCTTTATCTCCATATAAATGCGCTTTTATCATGACGAGTAAATTTGTATACATTTAATAAAAAGGCTTTGAATAAAATACAAGAACTCAACCTCCCATGAGCGCCCGGGCAGGTTATGTCCGCTTCAAAATGGCTCCGGGTGCGCCAAAACAGGAAGCGCGTGACTTCTTCAACATCTTCTCCTTGTTTGCTTCACTAATTTGTGGACAAGTGTGTCATATTTAAAAGACATGGCGGCGTCTAATTATTCCTTGAAGGTCAACAGAGAGCTGTTGGACCCCAGCTTTGAAAGTTATAGGTTGTCTCTGGACGCCATACCAACGTACAACGTTGAGCTGGATGCTGGTGAGAGAAACTAACTCACAGTACAGTTAGCATGTGTGCTAGCCTAGCCTAGCACTGATACCTTAGCTGTGGTTTATCACTTCTGTAACACCTCTAACGTTAATTTAATTAACACTAAGTTTGCAGCCTGTAAGCAGACATAACTATATAGCTTATTTATTTTAATTTGCAGGTTGCTAAGAAGTGAGAACGTCCTTTGTTATGCTAAGTTAATAACATTGAAGCTGCTGTAGCTATAGCGCAGTGGCTCAATTCACACTTTATGCTAGTGGTTCAGAGGGTCCTTAAGAACATTAGGAGTAGTGTAAGATTAATATTAACATAATTAGAATTAATTTTAGTCATAATAAATTAATGTGAACATAAATAATACGAACAGACAAATACAACTGTCACACAAAAATGTGAGTGAGCACATTATGCAGTTAATATTAAATTATTTATATATTATATTATTATTATTATTATTATTATATATTATTATTAAATCATCATTTAAATTTGTTTGAGATGAACAAATAATTCATGTTAAATATGAATAATGTTTGTGAATCTTCCTTATTTTATGAGCTATTTTGGGGTTTATACATTGTTATTACATTATTTATATATATATATATATATATATATATATATATATATATATATATATATATATATATATATATATATATATATATATATATATATATATATTTATATATATTTATATTTATATATATATATATATATATTTATATTTATATATATATTTATATATATATATATATATATATATATATATATATATATATATATATATATATATATATATATATATATATATATATATATATATATATATATATATATATATATATATATATAAAACCCCACAGCAATCATACTTATTTAGAGGTTGATTACCATGGAAATTGTCAAAGATTCGAAGCATTCGGGTCAGCCCCAGTGAGAGCACAGTATGTTGTAGCTGAGGTATGATTGAGCTTGTTGCTGACGCTCAACTATGTGGCAGGAAAGTAAAGGTCTGACCAGCTGAGGTAGGCTGCATAGCATTAATAGCTCCATCTACATCAAGCCTACTCCGGGAAATGGGAGGCAAGAAGTCAAAGCCTTCTACAGAGTTGCTGTAAATAGCGGTCAGTGGCTCTGGATGAAGAGGAAAGACTCTACCTGGGCCCCCAGGTGAGCGGTGGCATCTAGGAGTGATCCTGGGATGAGGAAAGAGTTTGGCTATTTGATAACCCAGAAGATGCCATCGCTCACTTGATCACCCTACTTAGTCAAGGCAGCATGCCTAGGGTGTAGAATTTAATCGATACCAGCACATCGATCGATACAGAACAAATCTGTCTACTGAAAGCAGTGTTAGGAGGAATTTATTTTGTCCACCATGTGTGAAATTCCCTTTAGCTTCACCATGCAGCATTAAAAACAAAACAACACAAGAACATATATCTAGTTGTGACATATTATTAAAAACAGAGAGGAGCTGGTGGCAAGATTTAGGTTGTGACGGAGGCATAAGCAGGCTGTGCGTCACTATTTTAATTGCATTTGGTAGGAATGACTTGCGTTTACTTGTCATCTCACTGAGAGATGCACAAAAAAAAATAGCAAAGTGAAAAAATCTCAGTCAAGACATGAAAATAAAAGTACAAGTAGCCAATGAAAAAATGACAGGGAGGGATGTGCTGCTATGTTTCTCCATTCATTTGGCCACAACTGCAGAAAGGCATTTTAAGAGTCCTTGTACAATGTTTGTGCAAACAGATTAAGGTTTTCTGACATGCTTATCTCGTGGTAATTATGTGGCTTTTTTCTGTTACTAATTAGACACATTAAAGTTAGGATTGGTAATCTGAAAAAACAAGCAGGATTAGGGGGGCTGGAGCTGATCCCAGCTGACATTGGGCGAATGCGGGACCTGGACAGGTCGCCAGACTATCACAGGGCTGACACATAGAGACAGACAACCATTCACCCTCACATCTATGGAACATTTAGAGTCAACAGTGAACCTAATCTGCATGTGGAGGGGGAGGAAACTGGAGAACCTGGAGAAAACCCATGCTAACACAGGGGAGAACATGCAGACCAACATCCACACAGAAGGATCCCAAGCCAGATTCGAACCACTACATTGCCATGCAGCCCTAGCAAGAGTACCCTAGATTGAAAAAACCCAGCCCAGCGTTACCAACGCTTTTCCAATGAAAGCATGAAAGCAGCACAAGCTCCAAAAGTCCCTAAATCTAGAGAGAAAGTCAGCAACACTGACAGTCCGTCCCAGCAGGTAGCCTGTTTGACTGCCACAGATACCAAATTTTTCTTTTTTATCGGAGCATTTGATTTATTGATTGCTGTCGGGATGAGAATTTGAACTAATATAATAAAAAATGTTTTTTAAGATTACCAACTCTAGCATTAAAGGTCTTATTGATAACATTTTTACTTAGATGAATAGTTAAGAAAACAGTACATCCACAGCCTTTAGAAAGGTGCTGAATTAAAGTATGGCTTTTCTTTAAAAAAGTATGATTGTGATTTTTTTCGCAGGTCCAAAATTAATGTTTTGTTTATCTCTGTCTATCATCAAACAAGGATTGTTAACCAACAGTAAAACAATGTTGGTCTCACACGATATCTCTGGATCGTCAGTTAGTGGAGAAAGACACGGATAAATGACTGAGATTGATGGTACGTGCCTGGCAACAACTTGTTGTGAAGTAAATGTCATGGAACAGGGAGGGAGAATGCGACATAGTGGCTGAATGTTACCAGTGTTATCAGTTATCAGTAGCACCTTTATGTCACATACAAAAATGATGAAAAACACCAGTCTCATAATCTGCCACCTATTATCATAAAGATAGTGTTGAGACTGAAATTAATAGTATGTTGAAATAGAAGTGTACTGTATCTCCTTAAAGTGTGACAGTAATTATAGTAATCTCACCTGTACTTTATTGAAAATGAACAACAAAAATATAAAGCACTGTCTCAGTTTTGTGAATTATTTTAAACGTTTGATTTTCCATCTCTACTGCAGCTGTGGAGGAAGTGAAGCTGAAGGACACTCAGTACACCCTGGAACACATGCGAGCTTTTGGCATGTACAATTACCTCCACTTAGACCCTTGGTATGAAGACAGCGTTTTGTTTGTGGACTGCAAAGGAAGAGTTCTCAGTCTCACCGTCACCCTGGTAAGCTTTTATATCCTCCTGGTTGACCTTGTTCCTGGTAGCTATTTACGAGTGTATCTATTGTTACCTAGTTGCCAACATATTCCTCCCACCAATGATTATGAGGCAAATTCCTGTATATTTATTTTTCAATTGGTTGTGATTCTGATAGGACTGTCAGAGTTGACACAATGTTAATGCAAATTAGTTTTAAAGCCACCAATTTATTTAATGCAACTTGCGATTTTTAGGTTGTAGAGGCTCAATTTTAAAGGTAGAGTGAAGATATAGGCATTATATGAAACTAGAAAACCTAGGAAAATTAGAACTCTATTGGTACCAACCACGTCATACTAGCTTGTTATGAACGAGGCTAAATATAATTAATATAATGTTATTTTGGCAAGGAAAAAAATGGCAGTGCCATTTTCAAAGGGGTCCCTTGACCTCTGACCTCCAGATGTGTGAATGTAAATGGGTTCTCTGGGTCCCCACCAGTCTCCCCTTTACAGACATGCCCACTTTATGATAGTCCCAGTCAGTCTGGATCAAGTCATAGTCAAGTCAGCGCACTGACACACTGACAGCTGTTGTTGCCTGTCGGGCTGCAGTTCACCATGTTCTGATTTGAGCATATTTTTTATGCTAAAGTCAGAACCTGTGAGGGTTTCTGGACAATATCTGTCATTGTTTTGTGTTGTTAATTGATTTCCAATAATAAATATACACATACATTTGCATAAAGCAGCATATTTGTCCACTCCCATGTTAAGAGTATTAAATACTTGACAAATCTCCCTTAAAGAAGAAGAAGAAGAAGAAGAAGAAGATCTACCTTTATTAGTCCCACAATGGGGAAATTCAATTTACACTCTGTTAAACTCATACATGGTACATGCAGACCTGAAACACACATACATGCATTAATGGAGAGACGTCAGAGTGATGGGGCTGCTCCTGACAAGCGCCCCGAACAGTTGGGGGTTTGGTGCCTTGCTCTGGGGCACCTCGGCAGTGCCCAAGAGGTAAACTGGCACCTCTCCAGCTACCAGTTCACACTCAGTTTTTGGTCCATGTCGGGACTTGAACCGGTGACCCTCCGGTTCCCAAGCCAACTCCCTACAGACTGAGCTACTGCCGCCCCCAAAGGTGGATTTTGAACAGATAAAAAATGTGTTTAACTTGTGATTAATAGTGATTAACTATAGACTGTCAAGCAATCATTATTAAATACTTTAATCAATTGACAGCTCTATATTCTGATACTGTGACAGTGGGATTGAGCTTTAATGCATCTGACACACCAGTAGGTGGTGACCAAATACTTGTGTAGCAGCAGCATCAGTCCATAATGCATTTCTGCAGGTGATGTTAAGAGAAAATCATCCTTGCAAAAATTCCACGTTATTAACATTTTATAAGCCGCAACATTAATGTGGCTCATTATAAGTTCCTTAACTTGCTGCTCTGTTGTTTATGATGCTTAATTAGAGACAATTAAAGAGGGAGTGAGAGTCCCAGTGTTCATGAGAAAAACACAAATTTTTATTCCACCTTTAGTCCATCGTGTGACTCAGCAGGGAAGGTGACGTTTTGGATGAGACGTATGTTTGTTGTTAATCACAGGAGCAATTACATAAGTGACTCAAGGTACTGATCCAGGTTTGTTACCCCAAATCATGCTGAGATGAGGACCAAAATCAGCCTAATGACCTTTTCAGCACAGACATCTTTTATGTCTAAGACATCAGTGACCATGATTAGAGATAA
Organism: Pterois miles; assembly: GCA_947000775.1. Taxonomy (NCBI): domain Eukaryota; kingdom Metazoa; phylum Chordata; class Actinopteri; order Perciformes; family Scorpaenidae; genus Pterois; species Pterois miles. The sequence goes on from CAMQGK010000638.1 coordinate 2,195,314, forward strand.
TTGTGCCATATCAGTGTTTTTTTTTTTTTTTTTATACCAGAACTGGCCTTAATAATGATCATCAGGCTATAATCCTGTGAGACAGTATTTCTGGCTTTCAGTGGCATCATTAAATCACTCTTTATGAAAATGTGTTGCTCAAATTCTAATTGCAATCATCACATGATAATTATCGTCCCCGACAAGGCCTCTTTGCGTACATTAGCAGGGAAGTGTCGCTCGGCACATTGTACAAAGGTGGTTCGCTCTCTGTTCGGGGCATTAACAGTGCGGATGCTGGATAAAATGATGTCAATGGTGCATCATATATTAGGTAGCGATATAATACGCAGTGTCGCGCTCCATGGCAACAACAGGGCAGCCGCTGCTCAGTGCTTTTGAAACACTGTTACTTGACGCGATGAGTAATTGATGCTCATGTGGTGGCATATCCGTCTATTACTAATAAGGCTCCTGAGAGTCGTGAATCACACGTGAAGCCAAGTCACATGGGCGGCCACATGACGGTTGGTAACTCTGTCTCCTTGATGAGTGCATGCTGTTTTCATGTTATTCAGCTCTAATGCTGAGGGCATCTTCGTACGGCCTTTTAACAAGAAGAATATTATGGTAATCATGGTGTTTTTATATCACATGTTAATTTCTTAAGGGATTAGAGTGCTCCATTCAATAGGAAAGCAGTGACCTTTCTGTTCTTCTCTAGTTCAAAGCCCTCTCTTATTAAGTGTGTCCATTTCAGTCTTTGTGAGTCATGACTGGACTGCTTAAAGAATGCAATCTGATACTTTGGTAGCGGTGACAAGAGACAAATCACCCATCTTACGTTATTCAGTCTTTTCTCATTTTAGAGACTAAATCCATTTAGTTTCCAAAGCCTCACTCCACCACTAGTGCTGAAACAATTAGCCGATTAAAGGGACAGTTCGGGTGTTTTGAAGTGGGGTTGTATGAACTTATCCATTGTCTTTGTGTAGATGATGATCGGCATGCGTCGGCAGAAACAGAGGGAGGGTACGAGCACAAAAGCAAAGCGATGTAGTGCTGTGGACGGGGGCAGACACCTGCCCTCTTAAAAAAATCAGTTTAAGTGAGTGGTTCTCAAACTTTTCATTTCCCTGTTTGGATATGGTTTTTTTAATTGCCGATGCCGATTTATTGGTGAATCAGGAAAGCCGATGGCCGATATATGATGCTGATTTTTGGGGGTCCGATATATTTGGGTGATTTTCTATTTTTTCCTCCATCTGATAAAATATACCAGCTTAATAACAACAAATGATACATAAAATTCAGTAAACATTTATTGAACAACACCCATGGTCTGTCTCTCCAGTCTATATTTTACATCATTCTACATCTACATTTTTTTGTCTGCACTGCACTTATATATTTTAAATATTTCTCCAATCTGTGGGAGTGCCGATCCTCATCTGCTATAGGTAATACACTGACTATGGATAAGTACCTCAGACAAACACTTAAAAAGACACTGAAACTATCCCTTTAATCTCTTAGTTGATGGACACAAAATGAGATGTTAACTATTTTGATAACTGAGTCAAAACCTTTTTCTGATTCCAGCTTCTCAGGTATGAAGATTTGCTGCTTTTTTTTGGTCATATATGATAGTTAATTAATATCTTTAGGTTTTGACTGTTGGTTAGACAAAACAAGCAATCTGAAGATGTCATCTTGGGCATTTTCTGTACTTCTTGCCCATATGAATGAATGAAACATAGGTCAGATGGATGTATTAACAGTTCAGTCTGTTTTGTGGATGTAGTACTGACTTGTGTTGTGAATCCAGGACACCGCCCTGGGGAAGCCCAGAGAGGTCTACCGTATAAGCGCTGACTCCAGCCAGTGTGAAGATCGCCTTTGCGCGTCCCTCAGCCTCACCTCAGCGACCTGGGCGGCTCTCTCTGACAGCGCCAGCCGACTGTACCTTCTCCGCACCGGCAAGAGGGGAGACAGCTCCCATACGAAGTGGGAAGTGAGTATAACAGCTGAGTTTACTGCTTTAAGGAATACACAGGCACATTTTAGACATCTTCAATGTGATATTATGTGTATCAGTTACTATGTGATCTAGCAGTCAGTATGAATGTAAAAGGGCAGTAACCTGTTATTGACCTCTATTGGTGATATATGGAAGTGCAGCAACAAAGATTGAGCATGCGACTTTGTGCAAAAGTCCCTCTTATCTCCATGAATTAGTCTGAGTTAGTTTAAGATTAGTATAAAACTGACACGACATTAACACTTTGAGAAAAGCTACACGAGTAGCTAAACGGAGATCCTGTGTACTGTGTGGTGAAGAGGAAATATGCCACCGTCTACTACAGTAATAACACTGCTGCTTTTTTGGCTTAACAGCACTATTTATTAGCATTTGTACTTGTAATGTCACTGGATGGTTCACAACAGTGCGGCTGAGGCCAGGGTTGGGGGATATCGGTGATACTTTGAATGTCTGGAAGTGAGTGTCCAAAGCCAGGTATCTCAGCAGCTGATGATATAATGATTGAGTTAGGGCTGCACAGTAAATTGTTTTATTATCATTGTAGTGTCAACTTGCATGAGAGATGCATCACAAAGGGCTGTGGTATAGCACTCAGGGTTGTCTTTTAGTTGGCTGAAAGAGACTATCAATACAAAACCACATTTTAAAATATAACTATCATTTATTGGTACCTTTTGTGTTCAGTTTAGGAAATACTGGAAATAATTCCCTTTGATTTTTTATTTGATTCAACAAGCAATTTGTTGTATTGTAGCAGTACACTGAAAGCAGCAGAACTGAGGACACACAACTTCAAAGTCCCACAAGAGCAGTTTTACTAATTATTAAAAATAATTAATTATACTACGGGACCACTCCAGTGTTAAAATCAATAAAGAAATTTTTGAAAGAAAGAAAAACAATTACTTATGATTGTGACAGATACATTTGTCTTAGCCAGTAGACATTTGATGACAGGCCATTGTTTGAAATGTAATTTCTAAAAATCTTAGCTAGCTGGTAAGTTAGTCCTCAACTAAAGAAATTCTTAGTTGATTAACGCTCGACAAATAAATCAGTTGATTTAACAGATCTGTAAAACTGAGTTTCTCTACAAAGAGTCACACAAAAGCACCACTTTAAATCTGGAGATGTGCTCAGAAGTTTCTTGGAAATAATAATAAAAAAGACTAATTGACTTAAGAATCTCAGTCGACTAAGACCAGAACGGTAGACTAGCTGACTGATCGACTAAGAGGGGGCAGCCCTGGTGGTTGGTAAAAAGGCTGGTGGTTCGAGTCCTGCCTGGGGTGCTTTGCTGTGTCATCCCCTCTGTCTCCCCATTTCACCACGGTCTCTCTCGCTATAGATAAAAATGGAAAAAATAAGTTTATGCCTCTGCCATGGCCGGAGGAAATATGTTTGAGTTGTCTGTCCGTCTGACCTCTTCTCATGAAGGAGATATCTCAGGAACAATTGGAGGGAATTTCTTCAAATTTGGCACAAATGTCCACTTGGACTTAAGGATGAACTGATTTTGATGGTTAGAGGTCACTGTGTCCTCTCACACATTTTTGCCCATAACCCAAGAATTCATATGCTAATTATGACTATTTCACACACGGAAGGATAACACGATGATGTGATGACACTTTGGACAGAGAAGGATGCAAACTGTAACTTGACTGGCTGGTGGAGACATACAACCAAGAGGTTTCTACATGTCACCTTGTAGAGCACATGTCGAGGGCTTGCAAAGAATATATTATGCTTATCACACAATTCTATACTGCTTTACAGAGGTACAGTGTCTTAAAACTACATGTCCCACAATCTCTCAATTTTGTTAGATGCGCACTGATGTGACTCAATATCACTGGTTTCCAGCAACGGCATTCTAGCCGGCTGATGAGGTTGTAAAAAAATATGAATAGTACCAAAATGTCCAAGAAAAGAAAAATTGATGCAGAGGGAAGGAAAGAGAATAAATGTTAGTGCTTAATGGAGACAAGCCGGTATGTCCTCTTTGCTATGAGGCCGTGGCAGTGTCAAAGAAATACGATTTACAGCAGCACTTTGACACCAAACACGGAGCTAAGTATGTCACACCACTGTCACCATCCACATGATCTCAGCTGATTGGCTGAGAATCAGCTTATAACGTTAGATCAGAGCACATTGGTCTGTTTGACTATAGTTCTGCCCCTCTCAACTCCGACCACAAAGTTAAACAAAGTTAATGTAATAAATTGTTTGTAATAATATTTGTGTGATGGTAAAACTTTATCATTCATTTGAGAATTATTTTGATCTGTGATGGATGAGTAAAAATGAGGGTTTCTTAATGTCATAAATTCATTGGATTTATGTTATAACAACACAGTTTGTGTGTGTGCCCACATACAGTATTTTTGTCTACGTCTATGCATATATTGATGAACTAATTTTTAAAATAAATTGCACAATATATCTGCTTGCAGTTATTTTTCCTAGACTTCTGCTTTCAGAGCTACTTATTAAATAAAATAAATTATAATATAGAAATAAATTAATATAAATGGTTAGATTAAAATTACATGAATTATTACTAAAACAATAATCAAATGCAGACGCAATTTTGTAATATGATCAAGAGTAGAAATATTTATAGTCTTTCAATTACAACCAGCCCTTTTAGGGGAACCATAATGCTGATGTGGCCCAGGATGAAACTGAGGTTGACGCCCCTGTTGTAGAGCATTCACGCCAGATCTGTCAAGGTTGAGACCTTACCACGGTGGCCTGGGTGTAATTTCAGCCTGGGTCCTTCGCTGCATGTCATCCCTTCTTCTCTCCGGCCTTTCCTGTCCCTCTCCAAGCTATCCCTGACTATCTAATAAAGCAGAAATGTTGAAAAAATATCCTAAAGGTGCAGTTTGTAGGATTGGGCAGCACCTGGCGGTAAAGTTGCAGATTGCAACAAACTGAAACTTCTCCCGTGTGCCAAGCTTGTAGAAGTATGGTGGCCGATGTGGCATCGTGAATGTCCCTTCCTAGGCCCAGTGTTTGGTTTGTCCCATCTGGGCTACTGTAGAAACATGGCGGCCAGCTCTGTGAAGAGGACCCGCTCTCTATGTAGATGTAAAGGACTCATTCTAAGCTAACAAAAATACAATTTTCATATTCTTAGGTGATTATGCACTAAAGAAACATGCTCATTAATATTATATTCCATGTCTGCCGATAGATCAAGAAAAAAAACATGAACAGAACAAAACCAACAATGAATTGATCTTATTAACTACTTGTGTATCCAAAGCCTGATATAGCTCATTCCTTTGTGCCATAGAGCTCCATTGTTGTCCGAAAAAGCCATACGGTCCCACTGGGTGACCTGTTCAGTCATTATGATGAACACAGGCACTGTCACATGAATCTATGCTACTTACTGAATTTTGTTGAATGCACTATTCACTGCTGATTGAGGAGTGTTTGGTAAAAGAGAGGGGAATTCAGAAAGTATGGAGACACATTGTTGGTTTTAATTTCATAAATATAATACAAATAATAATGTAGAATATCACCAGCCCAACCTTATTCTTTAACTGGGCATTTACTATATATTCCTGTCCCTAGAGAGTAAAGAATAAGTAGCTGATGTACTATAGATTATATACTATAGCCATATTGATATAAGAATGGACAATATCAAGCAACCAAGAGTCATGTTGAGAAATTCAGAGTGTACTGCCTTTAACCCCTTACTATCCCTCCCTCTTTTTTAGAGAGGTTAAGACTGTTTACGGACCCCGGTATGCCGAAATATTCAAATACATCATTTTAGAATAGGGGAAAATAACATTTTTAATACTGCATGCAAAAAAAGCCTGGTTTTTGCCCCAAACTGACTGTGACTATCCTAAAGTGCACATGTCTGTAAAGGGGAGACTCCTGGGTACCAATAGAACCCATTTTCATTCACATATTTTGAAGTCAGAGGTCAAGGGACCCCTTTGAAAGTGGCCATGACAATTTTTCCTCATCAAAATTTAGCACACTTCGTACCAATGGATTCCTGAGGTTTTCTAGTTTTGTATGGTGCCAGTATCCTCACACTAACATTAAAACTGAGCTACATGTTGCGTGTTGTTACTATAGCTTGAACATTGACCCTGGAACAACCTCTGAAACACTGTTGAGGCGTTAAATGTGCTGCTGCATTATGAAATGTCCTGTTACTCAGTATATGAACTTCAAGAAGCATTTTTTTGAACGGTCATGCATATTCAAGCTTTGTTTGTAGAGCTTAGCCTTGGCTCGCGGTCGTGAGGGATCAGGTCTTTGATAAGATGAGTCTTTGTGCACTGTGTCCTGTTAACAGGCTGCCATTGGGATTGGCCACAAATGAGAGTTCATTCTCAGAACAAGAACACTTGATGCAACCCTGAAAGCAAAGTTCAAGAGTGGCACTAGTAATGAAGATTTAAGCCCCCGAGTCAGTAGCTTCCCGTGTGCTAATTTTAAATTTCAGCAGTGTGATCCCTGCCAACATCCATATTCAGTCTCCCACTGTGGTTTGTGTGTGTTGTGAAGATACCGTTCATAAACGGACTCATAAACCAGATATTGTTATGCAGTCACACTTAAGGCGGGCCTCTCGGCATCACATCACCTTCGTCAACCAGACAACTGTAGACACTGATTGAGAAATACTAGTTTGAATTAGCATTCTGTTGATAAAATGAAGACAAACATCTCATCTAAAGCGCAGCATAGACCATTTAAAGCCAGCTGATGCTAACTGTTAATGCTGGGGTTTTCATTGAAGCATCTTTTACAGCACAACAGGATGATGCAGGGAAATTGTTATTAAAAGAAAGGCCGTTCTAAAGTTTTATATTCAGAGGCATTAACACCTCTAAACTCCTCAGAAGTTTTACATTTGGGTATGAGTTAGTAAGAATGAGCTCTCCTCATTACTAATTAAATACCAAAATCTTCTCACCCTCAGCAGATAATATAAAGCAGAGGTGCTCTTCAGCGTGTGCATCAAATGAATACTAAGTAGTTTGAATATTTGATTGCAGATTCTTGGGGATAATATATTTTTCTGTGCATAGCTGGCTGGTATATTCAGTTTTTAAAGAGACCAACCTCTAACCACAATGTCCATCTGAACATCTTTGCTCCTAAGCACTATTTTCTGTTGCATTTCTGTATCTTGGATTTTCTCAGTTAGGAACTTTAATATCCACAATGTGGAAAATTGTCTTTGCAGTTGAAAAAGTCAATCAAAGATATGAAATGTTGTTAGAGATAGGCACCCTCCTTAGAGGAACAGTGTGTAACATTTTGAGGGATCTATTAGCATAAATATGATTTATTATAGGAATATAATATTCATAACTATGTTTTCATTCGTGTACAATCACCTGAAACTAAGAATCATTGTGTTTTTGTTTATAATGAGCCATTCATATTTACATAGGGAGTGGGATCTCTTCATGAAGTCCGCCATGTTGCTCTGCCATGTTTCTACAGTAGCCCAGAACGGACAAACCAAACACTGGCTTTAGAGAGAGCGTTTTGCATTTTCACCCAAAAGTCCACCATAGTTCTCCGACACGCTTGTGAAACTCTGGTAACATGAGACACAGAGTGCTAAACCATGGTACAACGGCCACTGTCTAATATAGTGATGGCGCTGGGGGAGTGCTGCCGCCATTTTGGACTAAAAACACCAGTCTGTGGCCATGGATGTATAAAGAGACGTCTGTAAATCAGAAGGTAAATCGACCTCCCAGTATGAACATTTAAATAGCCCTCATTTAAATCATTATGTCCTAAATGTTGTAAAATCCATTCTTAGTGGGACAGTTAAGCTGAAATATCCATAGCAATTGTAGATTTTGGGATAAAAGCAACAAATCTAGCACAAACATAGGTTTATATGTTATAAAAAAGAAATAGATATTGGGGCTGCAAATTTGGCCCCCGAGGGCCGTGGCGGCAATTTTTCAACATAGCTGCCAAATAGGCACTAAATATTCAAAACAGAGCTTCATAACATATAACACATGAAAACAACACGGAGCTTAAATAAAAACACATAACAAAGCTTAACCCCTTTCCATTCTGAAATCAGAAATTCAGGGGTAAATAAAAAGTCAACAATTTGTGCCACATAGAAGTGGTGTACAGCATCTGAATTTGAAAAGCAGCTCAGCACTGAGTCACATTTTTCATGTTCATTTATAAGAAATGAATATGGATTAATTAATTCAAATAAATTGTAAAAGTGTATCAGGGCTTATAATATGATGATGTGAGTTTGTGATGGCTATGGCCATGCTCTACTATGTCAGGTTTTATTTCTTAGTTTAAAAACTTTTAAAAAGTACCCTTAAAAAATAAAGAGGGAAAAACATATCTGTGATCTTTTGACATCTGCACAGTCACAGCCCCAAATTAGTAGTGTCCTGATATCTATATCTGTTCATAACATGTAAACCTATATCTGGGCCAAATGTGTTGCTTTTATTGCAAAATGCACAGTTGTTGTTCTTAACTTCCCCGCTATAATAACTGAATCCAGAGTTGTTTTGCTCGGCATTCAGACCAGGACTGCTCCGCCATGCATGCTCCTATGACATAACCGGTTCTGTCAGCTCCCTGCTAGCTCCCTGCTAGCTGTACCATGGTGGATGTATTAACATCTCTGCTCCCAAACAACCGGCTATCGGCCAGTAGCTAGTAGAGCTAGTAGCATGACATCAACAGGATTTAATGGCGTTGTAGACCATTTACCAACACGTAGTGCAAACAGCCTCTTCTACATTCATGGTCTGTGCACTATTGGATGTTGATTTTGAATCCCTGACATGAAAAAGTTTGAATTTGCTCTCCAAATCTGTGTGCTGGATTTTTCTAACTTCGATTTATGTTTATTGTTCACTTTATGCTCCTCTGAGAAGCAGCCGGGCAAAACGGTTTAATATATTAATAAATAAGTAAATATTTACAATAGAATGCATATTTATGTTTATTGTTCAACACGGGGCATTTCGGTTGAAACATTAAAATTATGACAATTAAAATTGTTGTGTTTTACTTTGTTGGCACTTTATAGGTGGACGTTTTACGGCACGTTTTACGGTCGCTTTCAGTCCACAATGTCAGCGGCGTAGCTCTGCTGCTGGCGCTGACGTTGCAACGGAACAACTAATTGACTTTCACTTCTTACTACTTTACGCTGTTTGCTTTCAACGAGGCCCTGCATTCAGTATTTGGCATCAACGACTTAATGGGCATATTTTTGTTGTTACTCTGCTCTCCTCTTTGAGGGTCAAAGTATGGAAACAATCTGAGCTTGCTTTTTTGTATTTGAATGATATTTCTTACTTGCATCTGGCCCTTGCCTTTTAATTTTGCTAGCTGTATTTGCTATTTGTCTTGTATCTGCAGGTAGTGCTCTTTCTCTGAGAGGTTCGCCATCACATCTCTTGATCAAAGTAGCGAGACAGATTTGTCAGTGACATCCTAAACAATCACCGCACTCATTAAATGTTAATCATTTGCTCCTCCTCCAACCCCCTTTTTCCCTGAAGATAAATGTTTGATCTCATAAAAGTCCATTAAATTTGTTTGATGTTAGTGGAGATGGTCTTAATTTTGGGTGAGGTGGCCCACCACCCCGGCATGGTGATCAGCTTGTGGCTCATGTTGAATAGCCTGTTGTTTTTCGATTAATTATAACTGAAGCAAGGTTGGTGCCTCTCGTTAACGAGGTTTAATATGTCCACAGGCCCCGTCGTTTCCATGCTTCCCATTCATGGTTTATGTAAGCAGCCATGCAAGGCGTTCTGGTAGCATAGCAGCAGGATTTGAGAGACAGGCTGTCACGTTGCCTGCTCCTCATTTACATAAACTTGACATCTAGGCTATTTTATGCAAATCAGGAGTGTCCAGCGCAACACACAAACTTTTAACTAACTGCTGTCGATCTAAACTTAAGACAGGTTTAGCATCTACATGGCTTATTTCTCCCATAAATTGTTTTCAGAAACATATTTCAGTGAACTATTTCCATGATATTAGATTTCATATTAACTGTGTAGGTGTTAAAATGTAATAAAATTGTTAAAAATGATCAAAGTTAAATTTCCAAATATTCTGTTCGGTCCAAAACTTGAAAATATAAAATTTACAAGGATATAAAACAGAGAAAAGCAGCAAATCTTCACATTTGACAAATTGAAACTAATGATGTTTGCATGATAATATAGTTTAAAGACTCATCAATTGCTGAAATTATTGGAGATTAATTTTATGTCCATTGACTCATTGATTTGTGGGCAGTAGTTTCAGCTTTAATCAGGGGTTTCAAAAAAATGCAGTGTCTGTCCATACTATTGTATTCTGTTGCAGATTACCTCACATCTGGCCTCTACTTGTATGAAACCTTTATTATATTAATATTAATGCCAGTTTACAGATTTTGCCCACTGTCAACTGCATCCTGTTAAAATGACTACATGTATTGATTGTGTACTCGTAGCCACTGTTCAGTGAAGACATGGGGGAGCCGTTCACCATCCTCCACAGCAGCTCACATGTCCAGGAGGGCGTCCACACCATAGAGGTCCTGCTGCTCCGCATCCAGAAAGACCCGCAGGAAACCAAAGGAAGTGGATACTCGGTGTCTCTTGAGTGGGTCACAGTCGCCAACACTGCAGGACATGGTGGGTGGTTGCACTGGCCTCTCATAATCCTAATTTTAGTAATTGAGCATGAAGTAAAGTAAGATGGGACAAGCGTGTCGCACATAAGTAGGTCTGAATCATTTTTACGATATTCATACCCAGCAGATGACAGAAATCCTTGTTAATTAAACCATACTAGGACGTTAGTCATGCTCTGCCATTAAAGTGGTTTAATTATTGTGTCCCAGATGAGATTAGTGTATCTAAAGCAAACATTTGCCAGAAGAGTTTTTATTACAGTTCTTGGTTCTTGCTGAGAAAGAAAGCCACCCTGACTAATGATTCAAAGATTGAAAAGATGAAAAATCAAAAACCCGCAGTAGCAGCCTTTAGAGAGCCCCTTCCTCATTAAGTTGGATTTAAAGATGCAGCCCTTTGATATACACAAGCTGTAGAATCACCTTTTCATGTTTGCTGAGTGTCTCAATGTTTGACTAAACATGTGTGTGTGTGTGTGTGTGTGTGTGTGTGTGTGTGTGTGTGTGTGTGTGTGTGTGTGTGTGTGTGTGTGTGTGTGTGTGTGTGTGTGTGTGTGTGTGTGTGTGTGGCAGAGAATGTGTAGTGAGTCACCTAAATCAGTATGGTCTTTCAGTGTGTTTTACTGCAAGGTATCACCAGTATTAAAGGGCTAATTTGGGTGTTGTGAAGTGAGGTTGTATGAGTCAGTGTCATCCATAGTCAGTGTATTACCTACAGCAGATGACGGTCGTCATGCCCCCAGTTTGGAGAAACAGACATGAGTACCAGCATGGGAGAAAAGCAGTGTACTGCTGTGGACGGGGGCAGCAGCACAATGTATTTTAGACACCTTAAAAACAAAAAAAGCAATGTCAGTTTAAGCGTATGCAAGGCTTGCTGTGGTTGTCGGTGTTACTGGTGTTACTCGGGCATATACTGATTATTACTTGCCCACCACCCCCACTGTTGTTTTGCTGTTTTCATAAGAATAAACCCATTTAGTCCATTTTGGCCTTTTGCCACTTTCTCAGCAGGACGACGGTCCTAAACAAACAGCCAGAGCTACAATGACTGGTTTAGATCAAAGCATACTCATGTGTGTTAGAATGGCCCAGGTATTAAACCAGGTATTATCAAGTCCAGACCTAAATCCTAATGAGAATCTGTGGCAAGACTCCATCCAATCTGCTGAAAGAAGAATGGGCAAAAATTGCTGTCTCTAGAAACTGGTAGAGACTTACACTTATCAGATTTTTATTTGTAAAAAATCACATATACCACGAATCCTTTTCCTTCCACTTCACAATTATGTGTTTCTTTGTGTTGGTCTGTCACATAAAATCCCAATAAAATACCTTTAAGTTTGTGCTTGTAACTTGACAAAATGTGGAAGGGGTATGAATACTTTTTCAAGGCACTGTACATACTAAAAATACAGTAATAAATATGATAGTAAAGCTATACACAAGTTGATGTCATCACTTATAACCAAGAAAATCTAAACAAAGCAAAAAAAGATAAAAAAGAAATCAGGAGATGGCCCACCTCAGGGTCACACCGGGTAGCAGACCAGTACATTTTGTTCAAAGAGCTCCAGTAATAGCTGATGGAATAAAAGGCTGGATATTCTTCTTGCTTCTGCCCTGACAGAAGTGTCTTTGGCTCTTGGGAGTCTGGTACAATAAGCTGAACTTTCTATATAGCTATATACAGTAGAGTCACCCTTGATCTCTGTCAGAGTTTAATGGAAGACAAGATTACTTCACACCTATATCGCTGCATCCTCTGGTTGCAGGTCAGGAGAAGAAGTATGAGATGAAGAAGAGGAGGGCCCTCAGGGGGAAGTCGGTGCCTCACTACGCAGCGGTGGAGCCACAGGGGAAGGGGCTGATGGTGGCCTCGGAGAAACCGTTCACCTTCACACATGTGGACGGTCGTCCCGTTGAGCTGCCCGACCCAGAGCCCATGGAGGTGGAGAAGACAGGTGGGTCAGAGGTGCTGCTGAGAAATGTTCACTGCTAGACAGTTATTACTGTGGTTAGGATGGATCAGATCACAGCTCCTCTTCTTGCCACTACCTGTTATTTTCTGTCTAGAAACCAAAGTTCTCCTAAAAGCAAAGTTAGTATAAAGCTGCAGCAGTTCTTTTTGGGCTCATCAGGTGAGAGGATCGCCAAGTTTATTGTGTACACGACTTCCCATGGTAACACGAGCACACAGGTTTCATTTGAGGGCACCGATATTTCCTCCTACTATGACATGGTGGGTACCAATAGATTCCCCAGGTTTTCTAGTTTCATATGATCCCTCTATCGTCACTCCCACCCACACTATCACAATATTTCAAGCTGCGTTAATTCTTTAAAGAAATTAGTGTTGTTAAATTGAATTTATGTTAACTTATTAATATCACACTAAGTTTGACAGCCCTACTATTTACATATTCAGCAGACACTGAGCAGCCTTATTCATGTTTCTTGCCTTCTGATAGACTTAAATGTAACTCTCACTCCACCAATTCCACCTTGCAAACAAGATCTGAATCGTTTGCTGCTTAATGCTCCATTTCCGTCACCAGCTAGCTGCTAACTTAGTCCACGTAGTATTTAGTGTCGGGTAGGTAGTGTACATTGGGTTTGTCAGAGCTTTTTTGCTGAACAGCAGCCTGCTGCTGCTGAGAAATGGGTTAATGAGAGCTGAATTTAATGAGCTAAAACAGGCCAAAAAGCTTCGTAGAGCTGCAGGGTTTGTTGATAGGTCTCTGTGGACATCCCTACAAGTGACCCCTCTCTCATGAGTCACTGTTATTATAAAAGCGATGAATGTAAGTGGAAGGTAGAAAAATCCATCACACAGATTTTGAGAGCAAACGCAAACTTTTTTATGTCAAGAACCTCCGAGTCCAACAGAGCCGGGACCATGGATGTAGAAGAGGTTGTGTCCTGTCCTTTTGCCCTCCGTGTTAGTAAATAGTCCACAACGGCATCTGTTGATATTATGCAACTAGCACTGCTAGCTACTGGCCGATAGTGGGCTGTTTGTGAACAGAGACATTTATACATCCACCACGGTAAAGGCTTATAGCAAACAGCACGAGTGTGTTAGAAGATAATAAAAGTGATGAATCACAGCCAGTATATCCATTATTACAGCCGCATACGGCTAGCAGGAAGCTGCAGAACCAGATACAGTATGTCATATGAGCCACTTTGTCTCTTTGCTTCTATACTCTTTGACTACATTATAGAAATAAACCAACAGGGTGGCCTATGAACCAAAGTCCAAACCAATAAATTGTCTTAATTTCACTCACCTATCTTATCGTAAGGTGATCTTTGTCTGTCTCTCTTCTTTGTTCAGAGTGCAGCATTTATTTAGATAAAGTTGTAATGTCACATCAGAATATTTTACACAGTCTGAATCATGTTTCAGACTTTGTGAAAACACTAAAAGAGGTTTTGACGTGGTTTGACATTGATCATATTCAGTGAGAAAAGATCACAGTCTGAAAGTGGCCAAATAGCAAACCAGCCTGTCTGTAAAACTGTTGAAACAAAGTGAAATACAAACATCATCTGGACTCTGACCTGCTGTCCTGCCTCCCTACATGACTGATAGGATATCACCGCACTGCTCATTTCGTGGCATTTCTGTGATGAGTTTCCGGTTAAGATTCATCATGCTGTTGCATCTGGTTGTTTTCAGTCAAGCGACGTTGGGTTCTTCCGCTCATTACCTTTAAGAAGCACAAGCTGACTAGTTGGGTTGTAACCATGGAAACGCCAGAGAGGCAGCAGAACATCCCCAATCAGACTGGGATCTCTGTCACATCTGATAATCTGTGTCTGTCTACATGGATACGTGTCAAGACCATTTATTACCGCTTGTACTGACGTGTTTCTGTGACAGAACCACACCATGATCTTTCTTCCCCCACCAGTCTGTTTAGTACTCTGTGAAAGAGTGAGAGTCGGGGATTTATGTTTAGGCCTACAATTGATCAATATTATTCATTAATATATTTGTTTTGTGGTTGATTAATCAATGGACGGTTTTGTCTAAAAATGTCAAACGATGACAAGTGCCTGTTACTTGAAGTGATGTCTTCAGTCAAAAACCCAAAGGTGTGAAAAGCAGAGTTAGGGTTAGTTATGATAGTTGATTTCTAATGAATTAAAGGGACAATATGTAAGGTTTTACATGGATAAATATTTTTTAATTAGTTAGAATTAAGTTATATAGTTTTTTTATTGCTACTGTGTGAACAGGTTGTAACCTAACCTAAGAAAGTTTCCTCCATCAGCCTGTAGACTGCTTTTAATGCGATGTGCAACCATAGCTAAATACCAGCAGACAACCAGCCCCCACCACAACTCAGACAACAACATCACAAGCTCCACAGAGGCACAAAAAAAACAAACGTCTATCTCAGTGATGGCCGTCTCTGAAAAACAGGAATATGACTGATGTCGGAGGAAAACAAGGATTAACATCAGCCAGGCTTTTGATTCATGGAGATTTGGTTTTGGGTATAAAAATGGACCCTGAGCTGGCAAAATCCTATTAGACAGGTAAGCTCAGGTCAGGATGCTGACGGTCGTTGACCTAATGGTGACAGGTGTAACTGTATCTGATTCTTACATACAGTGTCTTTAAAGAAAAACTTATATGTTTTGCAAAATATGCTTATTTGGTTTCTTGTCGAGACTCTTGTCGAGATGGATACCAGTGGTGCTGATTTTCACATCTATCTGCGTATGTAGACTGCAGGCATATCAGTTTTTCACTGGCACGTTTGATGCAACAGATACGTTCTCATGTTAGTCTATGCAGCTGTCTACACCGGATCCGTGCAGTCTCTCGTCTCAGCTGCGTCTCACAGGTGTAACCATGACCTGAAGCATTTATTTTGGCTTGAAGTCTAGTTTTTTTTTAAATAATATGCACGTAAGTGGCAGTTTGATGGCCATTAAACACTACTACTTTACTACGTTACTACAGTTTACTACATATTTTAGGGTTTATCAAGGGCTGTCAAAGATAATAACACCACTAATTTCTGCATTAAACTCGTTAACGCAATTTGCGATTTTTAGGTTGTAGTGGGCTCAGTTTTAAAACTGGAGTCCGTTGTACCAACCAAAATAAATAATAAATAATAATGCACCAAAGTCACTCACAATTTTGGCAAGAAAAAACTGCCATGGCCCTCTGACCTCAAGATATGTGTAGATTTATAGGAGTACGAAATGCTTGACAAATCTCCCTTCAAGGTACAAAAACAATTTGTGATTTGGTTTCAATTAAATATGGACAATCATGGTATTAATTGGGATTCAATAATTTAATCATTTTATGGCCCTGCTTTTATCAATATTTTAACTTTTAATTTTTCAACTTCTATCATATAATCTTTATTTGTCTTTATACTGCCTGTTCTTTTTAAAAGTGATAAACAAAGTTTTCTTTAAAGTTTTTTCAGGCTGATGAGATCATCATCTAGCGCTCAAAATACTCAGTGCAGGCCTCGCTCGGACTCAGATGAAACTGTTGCCTGTTGCAAATTAATCATGTGTATCAGTGTTGATGGAAAAATTGATCAGGGATAATCACATATCACAGAAAGACTGCACACTCAGTCAGATTGACTGACAGGATGGAACCAATAAAGACAGTCGCTTCAGTGTTGCGTCAATGCGAAAAACAAAACAAAACAAACACAAATTAGTGAGTTTGCCAAAATGTTGAACTATTCCTTTAATTGACTAAATCTTTCAACAGTATTTATTATTATTTTCAAAGTTAGATTCTTGACTTGGCTTCACTTTTGTATTTCATATACACTAACTTAACCTTTCAGTTAAAGTTAATTCATTTTAATTTATTTTTATATAGCGTAAAATCATAACAGAAGCGCCAAGACACTTTTCATATAGAGCAGGTCTACACTGTACTCTGTAATTTAGAGACCCAACAAGAGAGCCCACATAAATATGCACTTGATGCAAGAAAGAAGACCAGAGTGTAAACTTCCCTTTAACAGGTAGACACCTTAGGTAAGATAAGGTAAGATAAGATGAACCTAGGTAGAGCCCAGCCCTGGGTGGGCAGCCAGCTGCTTCGACCCAGTATCATTGTGGTGATCTTCAACCACCAGAACTTTTCTTAAATTCACAAAACATCCTGTTTCTAAACTGAACCAAACTCCTTTTTATTCCTTTTCCTGTTTCCACATTCATTTATACTCCCAACCTCTAAACAAGCAGACAAACAGCCACCCTCTGTTTCAAAAGAAAACCACCTCGGGTGACCAGACAGGGCAAAGTGTCTGTGTGCGTTGATGGTGCAGAAGCAGAGTAATGGCAGCTTTTTAGCCAATCCTTTTATCAGCGCTCTGCATTTCTCCTTTCGGAGTGGAAGAAGTGGATTAGATGTCAAGAGAGGAGGCATCTTCAAAGAGGTTTGTAAGTGATGAGAGAAGAGATGCTGAGGGGGGAGGAGAGATGGAGGTCACTTAATGGGGCGCTGATGGAGAAGAGGTGCAGATATGCATATAATAGATATACTGTATAGACAGAGAAAGCGTCCAAATGAATGGTTGGAAAAGTCTCTGAAAAGGGATCATCTTAGGACACCAAAAACACTCCACTCATGAATATATACATTTCAAAAGCACTAAAGTGTGACTATGGATCATTTATGTAAGTGGATGGGTGCATCATGTGTGGGGAGGTAGGAGAAGATTGGGATATGAAATGAAAGATTTGGCAGCTCCCTCTCTCCCTTTCTCATTAGTTTCTTTGTTGATTCAGTTGACAACAACAAAAGGTGATAATGAACATGTCTCAGTTCCTCTCATCCCTGCCAGATAAGGAGCAGGTCTGTTGGTTTGGAGCATCATAATTGGACCAATTTCAGTGCTCAGGCTTTGCCAGTGATCACAGTGAGTGTGTTATATGACAGTCCTGGCACAGGGTTTTCTCTATAGGAGTGTTGTATACGAGGAAACGGGAACAGGGCGGTCTGTGTGTGAATCAGAAGATTCAGATCTCCCTTCTGTCCAAATCTCTTGTTCAATTATAGTTGTAACGCCGGCCTCGAAGAATCTCTATGTCAAAGCCGTGAAAATATTCTATATGTAGCGTACACTGAAGCCATTATATTGATTTCTTCAAAGTCAACGGACTCCATTCACAAATGATGCTTTGACCTTGCAGAACACAGGTACTAATACAACCCCACTTCAAAAAATACAAACTAACCCTTTCACTTATTTCCAAATTTAGCACACTTAAATTTGACTCAGGTAGTGCTAGCGTTCACATAATTCATAACCTTATTGATTAGCTTTATGATTACCTTATTTTGGTATCCTACATCACTGCTTTTTGCGAACGGCTGAGTGGGCGTTTCCATTTGAAAAAAAAAAAAAATATGGAGAGGAATGCAGATGGACCCGTTCTTTAAAGCATCAGAAATAAAGGCTCTTATTCTGCAGAGTAATGGCCCCTGTGACAAGGGATGATAATATAACCGTTAATCCGTTAACCAACAGTAAGCATGTTAACCGATTAATGCTGTTGGTCAAACGGTGAAACATCCAATTATTAAAATCCCTAATTCACATGGTAGATCAACAATGGAAGGTATGAAAGAACACAACAGTGACCCCTTGTGACCGTAGTTATTATAACACAAGCGCAAAACAGGGTTTTTACCCTGCGGCCAAGATCCACATCCTGTGTGAAACCAGCAATGTGTAGTTGTCATTGTGTCCACTAGGGATGGTAATATAACCCTTTAACTGTCAACCGACATTAAGCATTTTAACCAATTAAAGCTATTGGTTAAATGGTTAAAAGAAATAATAGTGATTAAAATAAAATGCTGAGCAAACCTCCGAGGAGCGGCTCATCACTTGCAGAGAAAAGGAGAGGTGGAACTGCTAACAACACATACTGTAGACATTTGAAACATCAGAGTACAGACCGAAATGATTTGATCTTTTTGACAATGTATTGTACTTTATAAACTTAACATATGTTTTTACCTTAAAAACCTAATTTGTAAAGTGTATAATTAACTAGATACTTGTAGTGCAATAAAGAGGACAATATTTCCATCTGAAAGGTAGATGAGTTGCCTCAAAGTAGGTTCAAATGGAAATTCTCAAGTACAAATAATTTAAATATTAATTTACTATTTACCATTTAATTTGAGCACTCACAGTGATGCCTACTAATTCAGACGAGGGGCTGAATAATATCTGCCTCTCTGGTATCTCCTGTCTGGCTGTTTATGATTGTGAATCTTAAAATGAAAGTGCCCCAGGTGTTGCTTGCAGTGGAATCTAACATATGTTGTTTACAGAATACTAAGCAGTATTTCTGAATTAAGTTTGAATTGTTATTCTGTTTCCCAGCTGGTGAAAGGAGGTTTGACTTTTCAGTGATGGGGTCACTGTATTATACTCCTTGTAAATGCCTCACAGCTACATAACAGGAAGGAGGAAACCTTTCACCTGAGGCAAGAAATCAGGAAAAAGGGAAAAAATGTAGCCTCAAAGAAAATAATGTATGAATCTCCCTTTTGATCAGCAATGAATGAAAAGGACTTAGCTGGTGAAAGAAGGATTCTAAGGGGCTTTATGTTAGAAATATTTATCAGTGAACAACCTCTGCCTGTTCTTGAAAATGCAATTCAAGCACAAGGCTGCAAAGTGCTTTCTGATCAGATTTGCAATGGGATTGTTTGCTCCATTTATGATTATGTACTTGGCAGCCAAAGTCGTCTGTGGACAGTTAGAGAGAAGCTAAAGAAGGACACAAGGCCTGCTGTTCATACATTTTCCAACAAGGCTTGTAACAAAAATGGCCTGCTGACCTCCTCAATACACCTGTTCTCACCACCGACAGCTACGGTTGCATGAAAAAGTATGTGAACTCTTTGGGATTACTTGGATTTCTGCATAAATTGGTCATAAATGTGTTCTGATCTTCATCCAAGTCACAACAATAGACAAACACAGTCTGCTTAAACTAAAACTGCACAAAAATTATATGTTTTCATGTTTTTATTGAACTCAACATGTAAACATTCACAGTGCAGGGTGAAAAAGTATGTGAATCTTTGGATTTAATAACTGGTTGACCCTCCTTCGGCAGCAATAACCTCAACCAAACGTTTCCTGTATCTGCAGATCAGACCTGTCAGGACTGGTCAGGAGGAGTTTGGGACCATTCCTCTTGTGTCAGTTCAGTGATATTCTTGGGATGTCTGGTGTGAATCTCTCTCTTGAGGTCATGCTGCAGCATCTCAGTGAGGTTGAGGTCAGGACTCTGACTGGGCCGCTCCAGAAGGCCTATTTTCTTCTGTTGAAGCCGTTCTGTTGTTGATTTACTTCTATGCTTTGGGTCGTTGTCTTACTGTCACCCTTCCTCTGTTGAGCTTCAGTTGGTGAACAGATGGTCTTAAGTTTTCCTGCAAAATGTCTTAATAAGATTGGGTATTAATTTTTCCGTCCAGGCCAAACCATGATGCCCCTCCACCATGTTTCACAGTGGTGATGAGGTTTTGATGTTGGTGTGTTGAGCCTTTTTTCCTCCACATTGTGTTGTGTGTTCCTTCAGTTTTGGTTTCATCTGTCCACTGAATATTTAGCCAGTAGTGCTGTGGAACATCCAGGTGCTCTTTCGCAAACTTTAAATGTGCAGCAATGTCTTTTTTTTTTTTTTTTTTTTTTTGGACAGCAGTGACTTCCTCCGTGGTGTCCTCCCATCAACTCCATTCTTCTTTAATGTTTTACTGATTGTAGATTTGTCAACAGAGATTTCTGTCAGTCTTTTGCTGACCCTCTAGGATTCTTTGAGCTCATTGAGCGTTCTGCACTGTGATCTTGCGGTCATCTTTACAGCACGACCACGCCGAGGGAGAGTAGCAACAGTGGTGGACTTTCTCCACTTGTAGACAGTCTGTCTTAATGTGGACACATGGACATCAAGGCTTTTAGAGAGACTTCTGTAAGCCTTTCCAGCTTCATATGTCAACAGTTCTTGATCGGAGGTCTTCTGAGAGCTCTTTTGTGCGAGACATGGTTCACATCAGGCAATGCTTCTGGAGAACAGCTAACTCAAAACTGGTGTGTTTTTATAGGGCAGGGCAGCTTTAACCAACAGGTGCTAAATCCTGCTGGAACAGGAAATCAGCATCTCCATAAAAATTGACAGCAGATGGAAGCATGAAGTGCTCTAAATTTTCCTGGTTGACAGCCCCCAAATCATCACCGACTGAGAAAACTTCACACTGGACTTCAAGCAACTTGGACTCGGTGCCTTTCCAGTCTCCCTGCAGACTCTGGGACCTTGTACTTTCACCTGAAAAGAGGACTTTGGACCGCTGAGCAACGGTCCAGTTCTTCTTGTCCTCAGCCAGGTACGAGGCTTCCGACGTCTCTGGTTCAGGAGAGGCTGGATACCAGGAATGTGACAGCTGTAGCTCATTTCCTGAAGACGTCCAAATGCTGGCTCTCGATGCACTGACTCCAGCCTCAGTCCACTCCTTGTGAAGCTCTCCCGACTTCTTCAGTCAGCTTCGCTTGACAATCTTCTCCAGGCCGCAGTCATCACCGTTGCTTTTCCACCTTTTCCCACCTAGCTTTTCATGCTTCGATACAACGCTCTGCAGACAGCCAGCCCTTTCAGCGATGACCTTCTGTGGCTGAGCCTCCTCATGGAGGGTGTCTGATCGTCTTCTGGACAACCGACAAGTCAACAGCCTTCCCCATGATTGTGGCTGCGTGTACTGAACTAGATCGAGAGATGCACAGTATTTATACTGTATGAACAGTAATTTAATCAAACTCAAAATGAAATCTTCTAATATTTTGAGATACTTCATTCTTTCTTTTTTGAGCTGTAGGCTGTAATTAGCGAAATTAATATGAAAAAATGCTTGAAAATTATAAACGTGTAATGAGTTTGGAATTTATTAAATCTACATTTTTTTAAATAACTGACAAAGAATATTGAACTTTTACACAATATACAAATTTTTTGAGACTCACCGGTATATTGTGTTTAATTATAGAGTACCACACAGTATAGGTGTTGTCCCTGACAAAAAAAATAAATAAAAAGATTTGATTGTGCATCACAGAGTGCTTAGCAGGCGAGAGGAGGTGCTGAGTCAGAGGCAAGAGAAGATTGGCTTCTTAACAATGTGGGCAATGGTGAGAACAGATTTGTTGTTTGTTAAGAAGAAGCGGAAATGCAGCTGTCATATTTGTGAAAAAGGTCTATAAAAGGAGTAGTTGAGTGCTAGTGCTTGAACTCATTCAGTGCTGTGTCTTAAAACACTCAGAACTGTAACTTATTACACTGTAATTAATGCTTTAGCGGTTACTTTTATACCTACAAAGCACTTGGAGAGACTGAACCTTCTCTTACAATCTAATTGTTTATTTAATAGTAGAAAATAAAGTTTTAACTCTTGTATACTCTGTATTGAAACGCAACTGGCATAACTACAGTATACAGTATATGTGCCAGATATTTTTTAAAATCCAAGTAAGAGCAGCAGGTCACAAGAAAAAGCCTTATTTACCATAGCAATATTGACACCTAATAAATAGAGAAATAACTGTAGCCATTAATGAATTGATAAAATATGACATGTGGCTATTTGGTATAATATGGCTGTTTCTGTTTTAATTTGCTTCTTTATTTATTTATGTTTGTACTAATTCCCTTATTTTTTTTACTTTTCTGTTTAATTTTCCCTTTTTTGGCATTTATTTTTAATTTATTCATTTTTGCGTTTAATTTTATTTATTAATTCATTTCCATTTGCATTTCTAATGGCATTGCATTTTAAATGTATATATTTAGTTATTTATGCACAATTTTCCCTTTGCATTTCATCCCTTATTTATTTCCCCAAACGTATTATTTTTCGTATTCTTTTCTTTATACATTTCTTAACACATCTTTTTACATTTCTTGATGCATATCTGCATTGTTATGCAGTGACGGGGCTGTCACTCAGCGTGTATCATTGGATCATATGGGTTAGCGTGCGTAGAGCGACTATATGCTAGCTAGCTGAACTCTTTGTACGGCCCGCCGCTGCCTTGTACCGGTACTTGTGTGTGGATCAACCGTACTACTACTGCAACTACCCATTTACAGTGCTGCACCTTTAAAATGTCTCTCTCTTATTATGAGTGATGGGATCCTACATGAGTTATTTTGGCTAAACAGCTTTGGTTATTTCAGAGGAGAGATTTTCTATACAGGTTTATGTTTTTGTCTGTGCTCTTCTCACTGGTTTGAAGAAGACATTATGTAGCTCTGTGCAGCATTTAATGTTAATAAATATTTTAATCAAAACAGTCCCTGTATTTTCAGATAGAACATAAATGGCGGTGTGCTTACATACAACATCAATGGAAATCTTTTTCATAAATGTACAAATTTGAGAGGATAAAGCAGAGAGACTGATGGAGATAAAAGAAGGACCTGTCACTGTCTCTGGTGGATTCTGGAGACACCGATAAGTTTTTGAGTGGTAAACTCTTAATAAGCAATAACAGTTTTTTTTCATATACTCTTTTTCAGGTTCATACTTGTATTTTGGGTTTCTACTAGAACATGTTTACATGCTTTAATGTTCTAAAACATAGATTATTTTTCGTATTATTGTCTGTCTGAATATACCTGTATTCACCCTCTGTCTGAAACGTTCTGTTTTAGCTACAGACATATAGATGCCGCATTGACTTCTGGATCGTATCCCAATGTGGCCGCCATATTGGACTGACCAAGACTGGCCCGTAAACACATAGAAGTGAACGGGGGAGCTGCCGTTTTTCTGGATAAAAAGCAATGTAACATCTACATTCCTCAGCCAATTTCAGAGTCATTTTATATTCAAAGTAGTGTTGTCACGACACACAGACATCAGTAAGTAAAATAAAATACCACATAGACAGGCTTTTCTAACAGAATTTTAAAATAAATCAAATAAAGAATAAAATATGATTCAAAACACGAACATCTGAACGTGTGAAAACACTGCATCTTTTTTGTTATTTTGACCAGTTGTAATTTTTGGGAGAAATTGTTATCAGTAGTTTATAGAATGAAACAAAAGCGTTAATTTTACTCAAACATGCATCTATAAATAGGCCAGTAAAACCAGAGAGTGGTAATTGCAATGCAGCTTTAATTTTTTTCCAGAGCTACTTAAGTGGAGAGTGAGGGGAGCTGGCGTTGCTGGCTTTTAGCTCTGAATGTGGCTTTTTTTCATGGGTTTATCAGTTATTACCTGTCGCTCTCTGAACTCCTTGTGCAGGTCTAGATGTTTGTCCCTCAGATGTTTTGCCAAGCTGGAAGTGTTCCCACTCTTGGCCAGACATGTTTCATAACAGTGGTGCTTCGGTGTTAGTGGCTTCACCGTGCTCATTTATTCTGAAGCGATTCCAGATATAACTTCCTTCGCGCTCCTGGTTTCCTGGTTCCTGGTTTCCTCTACAGTGATTTAATGCTGCATCAGGCAATACTGGAGCAAAGATGAGTTTAAAAAGTTATTATTTATGAAATGGTCACTATATCACTAAACAGCCAGTTAGAGCAGAGCTGGAGTCTGCCGTCCAGCTGCCATCTATGAGAGCCGACTGTCAGTCGCTCACGAATTCCGATCAAACAGTCAAATTATGCTCTATGCTGCTCTATGCAAGCTAAATTCAAATACATGTATGAATCAATATTCTGCTATATGCATTTTTCTCATCTCGAATGTGTTCAGAAACATCTTGTAGTTGCTGTTTAGCTGTAAAATGAGAAAGTTTGTGACCCGGCAGCCATGTTGAGATCCCTTCAGGAAAAACCAAGCACCGCCCACCAGCTGGAAGACAACCAATAGAAACGCTCTCTCTCTGAAATGACCTGTGATTGGCCAAAGTCTCCCGTCACAGGTTCATTTTTTTAAAGCCTGAACACAGAGCCACGAAGGAGGTGCAGAGGTCTAGTTTTCTCTCAGAACATTTGAATTACAATATGCTGAAAGGTTATTATGGAGTTTTTGCCCAGTGATGCCAAAACATTTCTGCCTACTGAAGCTTTAATATAATTCCTTCTCTAGAGGTTTGACAAATTCAAACTGTCAACCTCAGTCTGAAAATACTCAATAAAAGGATGATTGCAAGTAAATAACTACAAATATGACAGCAAAATCTGCAAAAGTTTAGGTCTTACAGGATATTTCAGCACAACACTGCAAGTTAAACTGTCAAGTTGTGCAGGAGAAGTAATAGCTTCACTGTGAGCTAGGTCGTCGTAGTGCCACCTCCTGGGATGATAATTCATTTATTCTAATAGTCTGCCATCTGCAGTGTTGCTGAATATTCAGCAGTAATTCCCCTCAACTCCTGCACTGTATTAGATGTTTTATGTATGACTCTGGGACAACCGGCACCGGACTGTCATTAACTTTAGCACCATACATTTCTCTCCTGTTTGAATTCAGATCCCATTTACTTCTGGCAGCAGACAGCGGAGGACATCTTGGTGTGTGTGCGCATGCCCGAGGGCGTCACCAAAGAGGAGGTGCAGTTCAGGCTGACGGCAGACAACATCATGCTTGGAGTTCAGGGTTTCCCTCCTTTACTGGAGGGCCAGCTGTATGCATCTGTAGACCCAGAGGCCAGCGCCTGGATCATCAAAAATGACAAAAGGTGTGCAAAGCTGATCTTTGATTTCAGTATTTTCAGGAACAGAAGTGACACAGAAACCTCATGGTCCTGCACATTACATGATTTCAGGTTTTTTAAATATTGTGTCTTAATAAGGTGAACAGGATTATTTCAGCTATAATCGCTGCTAGATGCTCAGGAGATGAGTGTGTACCGTAGCCTGACATGAACTGAAATGATTACGTGATAGAATGTAATTCATATATCATATGTACTTATTAATAAGAGCAATCAGAATAACAGGCAAAGATTAGTACATAAATACATAAATAATGGTAAGAATAAATATTAGCGTGGTATTATTAGTTACGATCAGAATTTATTGAAATAATGGGGATTATACAGCAATTACAGAAACAAAATTATCCAACGTTAATAGCGGAATTATGGTTTGAAATATGAGACATTAATACATGTCATGTTTTAAGCACAATATCATGTTAGATATGAACATCAGTAAGCAAACATTAACATATTGATTAGCTAATAATAACAAACTTTAGCTAGCTCTAATCTGATGAAAGATGTAACATTAACTTGAACAGCTGATTATGTGAAAATGCTTAAAGAAAAAGGTGATGTGATAGCTCTAGCTTTTAATAATTACTTAATAAAATAATGGTTAAGTTAATAGATTATAAACATTTGAATGTAAAATAACATGTTGAAATCAGTTGAGAAATGTAAACGTTATAGTGCTTTATATCCAGAAAAACTGCAGCTCTCCTGTTTACTTGTACAGTGTTACAGGCCAGCGCTGACGTATGATCCAGGACTCAATGCTATGCCATGTAAATTTTATTATAATGATTTAATTAATTATATGTCTATGGTCTACACCCCATGAATCTCCCCATCAGTATTGACAGGCGATTTAAAAGACCTGGGACACGATATGAGCTTGGATGTTCAGGCAGATTAGTTTCACTTTCCATCACATTGTATTATGTTTCTTTAATCACAGTTTTTTTTTTTTTTTAATTTATTACTTTTACAGTAGTCGTACATCCACTTATTTCACGTATTCTTATATAAACTGTAGTGGAAAATTTTCCTTGTCTATAGGAGAATATTCTTCATATGTTGAGCAAGTATACAGTCAGTAAATTCAGGCCTTGAATAGGTGTCAAGTATGCAAGGCATCTAGTTGTATTTTATTAATTTCCTTCTTTTTCTTACAACATCGAATCACAAGATGTGTGGCTGGGATTTAGTTTGACTGAGCAACAGAACCTCTGTAATTTGCCACCTTGTTGTGTGTCCCTGTGACCCTGGTCACGGTGTCCTCGTGGGGTCTCTCAAGGTCCCAGGTAATGAGCCAGACCCAGAGCGATTCAGGAAGCCTTATACATTAAATCAACACCATTGGCAAAGAGTCACCTCGTCCAGAATAAAGGGATATTTCACTCACAAATGGCCGTATGTGTATCAGTTACTCACACTGTTACCTTGAATTTATGAAGGAAAGTTTTTGTCTCTCATGCCTCCATGGAATGACAAATTGAAATAAAGCAGACAGTTTTTGATGTTGTGAAGTAAATGTGGACCACATTTCAATGGCCTTCATTTCCTTCACTTTTCTCTGTGTTTTTAATTTTCCGTTCACTATGGAGGCGTGCAAGAAAAACAAAGCGTCCTTTGAATTTTGGATTCAAGGTAACATGGGGTGAGTAATTGATGTACAAATGGTCACTGTGTAGGTGAAGTATTCCTTTAAGGAGTAAGTTAAAAGCAGCACTCCACTGCCCTTGTTGAAGCCTGTTTTCTCTCTACAGATGGCACGTCGGTCACTTTCAGAAGTTTCTTAAAGTTCTCCCTTTACTGACCAACTGTATCCCCCATTCAAGGTCAGCAGTTCTGCTCTCCGGCTGAAAACAGCCCGAGTGAGACCTGAATGCTGCACCTGGGGCCTGGCTACAGGAGTCCCAGTATCCCTATTCCGGTCGAGGAGACTCTTTGCCAGTGGTGTTGATGTAATGTATAAGGCTTCCTGAATTACTCTGGGTCTGGCTCATTACCTAGGGACAATTTGCCTCCAGAGACCCTACGAGGCCACTGTGACCAGGGTCACGGGGACGAGCATCAAGGTGGCAAATTACAGAGAGGTTCTGTTACTCGGTGTCAAACTAAATCCCAGCTACACACTTTGTTCAGTGTTTTAAGAAAAATGTGAAAATACAACTAACTACTGCAACTAGTATATTATTAATATCAGTACAATTAATAAATTATCAATATACAGTATATTCAGGGTGATACAATTAAGTTTGTAAAGGATGCATGCATTTAAACGGCGATCAAAATGAATTAATGATGATCAGAAATAATCATTATATTACATTACATTACATTAAATCAATTGGGGCACCACCCTTCTTAACAAAGGGAAAATCATAGCCATTTAATGTAGTCTCATAAAGTGGTCTTATACAGTAGACTGATCTCTCAGTTTGGAACTCTGATTAATAATTAAAGGACTAGTGTGTAGCATTTAGGGGGATTTATTGGCAGAAATAAAATATAATATTAAGAAAGTATGTTTTCTTTAGTGTATAATCGCCTTATATTCAGAATCATTGTGTTTCTGTTAGTTTCCTTTATTTTAGGGTTGTCCAGGAAACCATTTTCGGTCTTCAAAGCTTCTGTGACAGATATTCGAAGCTATTCAAAGTTATTCGAAGCTTTGCAGCAGGCTGACTTGTTCTTCTGTCTGTCTCCTCCTCACTGCTGTGCACATGTGCACCTCTACAAACAACAAACGCAATATCCATCTGAGAATTACTAATATTAATTAATGTTGAATATGACTAACGTGGGATTATTCCTCATTTCATGGGCTGTTTAGAGATTTATACATTATTATTGCATATTTGTGTAATTTTTTTTTTTTTTTAATCCCTGAAGCTTTTGAATACTTATTTGGAGGTTGATTACCATGGCAACGGCCGAAGCATTGAAGCATTAGGGTGAGCTCTAGTTTATATCTACGTCGGGAGAAGGTCCTCTTCACGGAGTCCGCCATATATATATATATATATATATATATCACATTTTTTCATCGGCCACCGTTGCCACCGTTGCTCTCCAACATGCTTGGTACACAAGAGAAGCTTCAGTTGGTTGCAGTGTCCTCATATCGCTGCGAGATACCGCCAGATCTTACACACTGCAACTATAACTGAGAATCACCATCAGTAGCTAGTAAAAGTTAAAGGACTTTGTAGTTCGTGTCATAGTAGAGGTTGGCAGTATTCATTCTTGTACACATTGTGTGTGCGTGTGTGCATGCATATTTTTTAGTTGTGAGTTGATAAATGTAACTGATTATGTAAATGGGCATATCGCTGATATTAATGCTGACTATGAAGAATGAATAATGTCATGGGAATATTCCTTATTTCATGGGATATTTTGGGGTTTATACGTTATTATTATTACATACTAATATATACACAAAAAAACAAAAACAGAAGCATTCGATTACTGATGTGGAGGTTGAATACCATGGCAGCGGTCGAAGCTTTGAAGCATTTTGGTCAGCAGTAGTTGTCCGAAGAATCGATATAATATCGTATTGTGATGAAAACTGGTGATTTATACCCCTAGAGGACATGTTGACGTAGCTGTGGAACAGCAGATCAGCTCTTTTTTTCTACTTTTTTAAAATGACGTCCGCGGTGATTCAGTGTTGCAAAACAATAAAACACAAAAAGACCAAGGGAGCTGGATACTTTTATTAAGCATTGGATATATTAATCCAGTTGTCAATATGAGTTGAGTCATATCCTCCACTTTAAGACCTTTCATCTGTGTCTCTATCAGCTCCCCATCTCTGCTTCCTGTTTCCTTCAATGCTCCATTCAGTGTAAAAACATGTTACATAGCCTGTTTGTTAGATTTCTGATCATCCTTTCAAGGCTCCTGCCTGTGTGATGGAGACAGAGTATGCCTGCCTCTATGAGTTGTTGTGTGCAGAAAGAAAAAACACGTGTGGCTCAGATGAACAACTGTGAGATGGTTGTTTTATATTGTATTCTTTAAGCTGATCCCTGCTTATGTATCTAAGATAAATTTTACGGACATTTGTGGCTCGGTGTGTGATAGTACAGTGACCCTCTCAGTCGTCCGCTGATTGGCTGCTGCTGTGTACAGCTAGATGCCCTTTTAAGCGGGAAATATCTCAGAAAATCACCATTGACTGTGTTTTTCCGTAGATACACAAATGACATTGTTGTAGCCAAACAAAATATAAGATAGATGGTATGATTTGTTCCCTAGATGGAAATCTAGCTGGGAGAAGTGTGTGTGTGCATCTGGATGTCCTTCTACAATGTAAATACCTAGATAAGAACACTCCTATTGTTTGTTTTGAACATATTTTTCCATACTAATGGGTTATGCTCTTGAGCACCATCCTGCTCTCCTCTGCCAGGAACTGAATTAAGAAGCTACCCTTTTGTGTCTCTTTCATATCTTGTCATTGTTTCCCAAATTTAGGCCTGTTTCATAACATTCAGCAGCATAATAGAGTATGAATGATATTTGCTTCTATGATATGAAATTCAGATTCAATAACATGCTATCCAACCTCAACCCTAAATTAAACTTTAGTTCCAAGACTCCTGAACCCTTTTTGTGTCCAACAGTATGAAAATGGAGGGTCTATTTAGCATTTAGAGCAGCTACAGCATGAAAGCTTTCATTTGAACGCATATTTAGCTACAGCAGACTGCCAATGCTGTCACATGGTATGTTTTGGGATTTCAGTCCTATTCTTATCTGGACTTCTGTGCCCAGGAGAGATTGTGTTAATTATTGGTTTACATAACGTCAGAAATAACTTCATTTGTATAGCACATTTCAGAACAAAAGTTGTTGCACAGAAAGATAAAATGGGAAAGATGGAGGCAGAAGAAGATACAGACAAAATACAAGACAAAGGGAAAAGGTCTGTAAATGTAAAGTTACACAATTATTCAGGTGAAATTATTTCAAAATGATTATTAGGCAAAAATAATACACCTCACTTCACAAAGTAATGGATTGCTTTGTTTCTGTTGTTCAGCTTCTAGTAGTTTACTGTGCTGTACATTCTGTACATTCAGCCCTATTCAGTGGACCATAATGGAGAGCATGTGAGACCTTCAGTACCAGAAAACATGATAAAGCACCGACACACAGTCGTTCATTTTTCCCTCCTTGCTTAATGGAAAACAGTGAATGGTGCACTGTGACTGAATATACGCAGAACCTCTGACGTCCACGGACGATGCGAAATGAAATCGCTCTAGGCACAATGCACATATGCAAATATATCATCTATAACAAGGAAGAAAAGAAAGTGTTACTCTGATTTTATTATAATTTCTTATTCTGATTGGCTTGAATCCATAAAGATAGATCTTCATTACCATCATATAGTGAAACAATGACAGTTTATTAAAAGAATCTGGTGTCCTTGTGTTGAAGTCATGATGCTCCCGACAGTGAAATAGGATCAAATGTATAGATTTCTTTTGGTCGCCAGCCTGTCACATAGAGACAGACCACCATTCATGTTCACATTCACGCCTACGGGCAATTTAGAGTCATCAGTTAACCTGCACATTTTTGGGCTGTGGGAGGAAGCTGGAGAACCTGGAGAAAACCCACACTAACACGGGGAGCATGTGATTAGGGTCATTGTCCTGTTGGAAGGTGAACCTTCGACCCAGTCTGAGGTCCTGAGCACTCTGGACCAGGTTTTCATTAAGGATATATCCGCACATTGCTCCATTCAGCTTTCCCTCAACCCTCACCAGTGGCCCAATCCCTGCCGCTGAAAAACACCCCCAAAGCCTGATGCTGCCACCGCCAGGCTTCACCGCTGGGATGCTGTTGGATGCTGTCGCCCACGATTGCTCAGTTTGGCCAGGTGGCCAGTTCTAGGGAGAGTCCTGGTCCATTGAAGGATAATGACGGCCAATTTGCTCTTGGGGACCTTCAGTGCTGAACCTTAATGTTATAATTAACTTTCATGAAGTCAAAAAACACTATGAAAGGGTTAAAGTTATACGACGAAAACGTGGACAACTACCAGACTGGGTAAAGCTGTGGTGATGACCTGTCAATCATAAGGTAGCCACGCCCTAGGGCGTACCCTGCTTTGTGGTCTATCTGACTCTAAATGGGACCATAATTTACTAAATGAGCATCATGCTGTATTGAAGAAGACTTGATAGTGACTGAGACCATGAACCGATGTTTACAGTGTTCACTGTGGTAATAAATCAAGTGAGGAGTAGGCTCATTTTCTCATAGACCTCTATACTTGCTACTGAGGGACATTAGATGGGCCCCAGACCTCTCAGTCTGAATAACTCCACAAGTTCTCCTCTGACCTTTCTCATCAAAACAGTGCTCTGCTCCTGATTGGATGTTTACCGGCTGATTGCATCATTCTCAATCTAAGTACATCATTTGCTCTGTAGGTCATAAAAATCACGCTTCCAGGCGGTTTCTGAAAAGTGTGGAACCAAAGTGTTTGCTCTTGGCAGCTTGTGACAAATAGGAAATCAGTGCGTGAGCTCTCTGACGCTGCATGTCTGCGTACTTAAGCCTTTTACATTTACATCATCATCATTTACATCTATATGACTCATTGATCACCAGCACTTTGGATGAGTGGGAACATGTTTTTATTTGTATTTGTGCTCATATGAATGTGTCCTCAGCCTGGAGGTGACTCTGCAGAAGCGCACAGAGGGGCCGATGTGGTCGGAGTTGGTGATGGGTGATAAGAGAGGGGAGTACGTGGTGAGCGACGAGCAAGCCGCCCTCATCCACGAGAGACTGACATTCCTCACCTCTGAAGACTTGGTAGGCTCATGCTGATAACTCATACACTAAATGTTATAGACGTCTCTTTAATCTGTTTATATCATTAAAGCATATATCTTGCTAAAGCTGCCTCCCATGCATGAAAATACCCCCAACATTTGCTGAGTAGCCCGGCCATGTCCAAACTCTTAGGAGTGTAAATGTGCCCAAGAATGAAATGATAATCCACCAGTTACGACATGAGATGTTTTGTGTGCAAAGTTGACATTTTGACTTGAGCATTGTGCTGAAGAAAAAAAAAAAACCTGACCATCCGCTGAGCAGCAAGAATTACTTCACTATTTTTATGGCATTTTGCTGATTCTCTGATTTTGATATTTAAAAAATAAATAAATTATGACACATTTTTATTTTAGTAATCACTGAAATATTGTTTGACATAATTTAATAGTGACTATGAAATGATTGTTAAATGGTGATTTATTTTACAGCTTCATAATTTTGAATAATTTCCTTGGGACTGATTTTTGAAAGTAATGAAATTTGCACCACAGATATTAAATCCACAGAGCTCATTTTCTTTTCCTGTTATCACTCCCAACTCGGAGGAGAGGCTCAGACAAAATCGTTTATCTGTTGACCAGAAGTCACACGTAGGCATAAAGCAAACCTGCAGATGAACACAATGCCGTCATGACGGCAATAAAATATTTTAGACACAAAGAACAGATTCATGAAAATGACAGATTTTTAATGTTTTTATTTAATAATGAATTTTGCCTATATTGTAAATGTAAAGAAAGATGCTTCTCTAATTGGTGTAAAATTATACAAATGAACAGTTTGAATATAATAACATTTCATTTAAACAGACCATATTAATTAATTAATTTATTCATTATGTATTTAACCATTTACAATTGTATGTACCTTAATAATTTTATTTATTTTTTTATTGTTTCATTCTCTCTCTCTCGCTCTCTCTCTCTCTCTCTCTCTCTCTCTCTCTCTCTCTCTCTCTCTCTCTTTTATATATATATATATATATATATATATATATATATATATATATATATACACGAGATATACAGCATATCTTGATGTAAACTTAATTAATTTCTCATAAATCTTTTCACAGTATATATTCTTGTAGCGCCCAGCCCTATTGATAAATGTGTGGTTGAATGACTGTGGTTAATCGATCAGCAGTATATGTTTGAAAATACTCAAACATAAAAGTTTCATGAAGCACAGCTTTGGTCTGGGTTTGTTTTCTCAGGGGGGTTTCTCATGACCTCATAGATATTTCATATTTAGGTCCACTCTCTTAGCTTTTAGCATCCCTCCGTCCTCTGAGGCCTCTGATCTCTGTCCGTTCCCTCTTCAGCTGCTCTGAGCCCTCCACCGCCTGACGTCTTGTACGTATCATCACACCCGGGTCACCACCGTCATCCTCGGCCTCATGTTCAACAGCATTTTTAGCCTCATCCTGTCTTGCCCTTAACCTTCATTAGCATCATCTGGGCCCACTTGAGGCCCTCGGTGCATTTTGAGCCTTTTACATGTTAATAAATGCAAAACAAGTGTAACCGAAGCCTTTGTCTGTTTTTCCTGTTCCTCCCTTTTTATCCAGAATGGAAACCCTGACCGGGACAAGCCCCCTTGTAACTCTCAGGAGCTGGAGGACTGTGATGGGTTCCCAGAGGACAGCTCCAGTCTCACACACTTTGATGGAGAATCACTCAAGCCCACTCAGGTGGTGAGTAACACCCCTCTCCTTCATGAGTAAACACTTTATATGCCAATCCTTTAAACCGGAGCTCTCATATTTAACGTTTTCGGTCATTTCTGTTGGCTCCTTGCATCCATCATCCCCCTCAAGTACACTGCTGGCTTCCTGATGCTCACTGCCTTTATGAGAGTATGTTTTTATCCAGTCCTACCTCCAGTGAGCAAGCCAGCTCCGGCTGTCCCCTTTAACAAGCCACTTGACCAGAGAGCACCACAAAGGCCCAGTAAAGTAGAAACAGGCACACCCACTTCATTTCCATCACCCCTCCTCATGACTTGAATAGTAAGAGGCTGAACCACTGCAGCTGACATCTTGTTTTTATAAGTGCTTATTCTGAGACCGTATTTGTCAGGGTACAACATGTCACTTTACAGAGTTGTCCACTAGTTAGAGAGGCTGTACTGTGTTTTCAGGGTTTTGCTGTGCGGGTCACAGCTGAGGCACATATTGACTCGACTCTTACTCCTTAAAGGAGTTTGCTACTTGTATAACACATTGTAGTTTAAGAAAATGTCAAAATACTAGGGCTGTCAAAGTTAACACATTAATTACGCTTTAATGCAAATTCATTTTTATTTCAACATATTAACACAACCTGTGATTTTTAGGTTGTAACAGACTCAAGAGAGCAAAAACATCATATGATACTAGAAACCCTAATGAATCCATCAGTACCAACCATGTGATACTAGCTAGTTGAGAAAGAGGTTAAATAAGCTCCAAACTTACCCTAAGTTTTGGCGAGGCTGTCATTGCTATTTACAAGAAGAAGAAGAAGAAGAAGAAGAAGATCTACTTTATTAGTACAATGGGGACTCCAATCACGTTACCCATACATGGAAATTTTGGCGACCTGGCAGTGCCCAAGAGGTAAAAACTGTCACCTTGCTACCGTTTACACTCAGTTTTGGTCCATGTGGGATTGAACCGGGGCGGTCAATACAGACTGAGCTACTGCCGCCCCCAAAAGGGGTCCCTTGACCTCTGACCTCCAGATATGTGAATGTAAACAATAAACATTATTTAGATAGATAGTTAATACTTTGTCAATGGTTAATCAATGGTTTCTGGTCCATTTATGTGTGTAATGTTTATATATACGATATAATATATCATTTCTAAACGAATTATTGCATATTACATAAACTAATGATATAATAACTAAAATAATAGCATTACTAATAATTAGTAAATATTAATTAGCATTTAATTGATATTTAATTCAACTTAGTTTAACTTAACTGAGTTATTTTACTGTTAACAAGCTATTAATTTACCATTTCTAAATGATGGTTGTTATGAAGTGTTACCTTATTATCTTTAGTTTATATTGTCTTTTTTTCTATACTTTTATTGCAAATTTCTTGTTAATTCATCTACAATATATGTAAAAAGGAAATGGTTAACTAAGGAAAAAGGAAGAAAAGCTTACATATATGCTTATGTACACCTTCATATACAGTATATAGTTACACACATTCACATCTACATACACCTTCAGTTTATATTGTCAACAGGAGTGTACACCGTATGCCAGCAGCACACTCGCTGAGGCTGTACTTCAGCACAGCAGTGCTTTGAGCTAAATGCTAAAGTCACTACAAGTAGCTCAGTCTGTAGGGGGTTGGCTTGGGAACCGGAGGGTCACCGGTTCAAGTCCCGACATGGAAAAAGAACTGAGTGAGAACTGGTAGGGGGGGGGGTGCCAGTTTACCTTTTGGGGAGTGGCGGGGTGCCCCAGGAAAAGGACAAAAACCCCAAAACTGGGGGGGGGGTTGGGGGGGGGCCCCCCCCTTTATAACTTCTCTCTTTTAAATAAATATATATGTTTTTTTTTGTGTGTGTGTGTGTTTGGGGTGTATATATAATGAATAAAAAAAAAAAAAAAAAAAAAAAAAATTAATTTTCCATTGTGGGATAAAAAAAAAAAAATTTTTTTTTCTTTCTCCTCTCTCACCATGCAAACATGGTGTTCCCCATTGTACCATAGCGTGTTAGCATGATAACATTTATTAATTAGCATTAAATACTAAGTTTAACTAATGCGGATGGGAATGTTTACAGGTGTTTAAGATAAGATAATACATTATTGCTCCCCAAGGGGAAGTGATTAGAACGATTTTGACTAGATGATGGCACTAGATAGAAAGTCAAGGGATCACTGAAGTTTTGAAGGGAACATGAGTGCCTGTACCAAATATGATGGCAATCCATCCTATAGTCATTGAGATGTTTCAGTCTGGACCAAAGTGGTGGACCACTGACAGACATTGCCATCCCTAGACTCGCGCCGCTAGCATGGTTAAAAAGCGCTTGACGTGAAGAAAAACAGGAAATAGTCTAGTTTGATTTAAGAATGTTTTTTAATGTTGTTTCCAGAATAGAAGAAACACACTGGTATCTTTAAGGTAGCAGATTTAGGGTCTCATCTGTTATTAAATAAGGAGTTGTAGTTTAGTGAGACATGTTAGTTTTTACAGCAGCATCCTTCAGGAGAAGCCGTGGTATGAAGAAGCTGCAAGGATGCACAGTGAAATCTCTCGTGTATCATTTGCCATTTTCCAACATGTTTTTGCTCAAAAACAGCATTTTTTTGAGGAAGATGGGAGCTTGTCTCATCCCTCTATCCATAATGTATGAGGAAAAGTTGTCCTCTTGCCATTATTTGTGACAAGGTGTACATGTCACATTGCAGTCTTTCCTGAAGACAAGGTGATCTATTTTAGTTGACGATCAGACGGTTGATGAGGAAAACGGATTTATTAATAGTTCCTTAGCTTGAAAGTCTGGTTCTTCCACTCATTTTTCTTTATACACCCTCTGCCCAACAAACCGAAGCACGTGGCTAATTCTTATGCACAATGACAGAGATTAGTTGGAAAAAGGACAAACATATGCAGTATGTGTTTGATCTCCGCAGGCGGAAAACCGCTGAAATCAAGGTCCATCCAAATATTTCATCCCTTGCACAAATGTTCCACCGGGGTGTGCAAGCATTCATAAGAACCCACAAAATCTGTTTTTCTTAATTTCTGTGCTGTAATTTCATATGAAAATCTGTGCTTGGTGTGAAACGGCTTTTTAAAGCTGAGTCAAGTGCTAAGTTGCTGTACAAATGATGATATATGAGTGGTAAATTAGAGGCACAGAGTTGTGCATTGTGTTTTACAGGTTACATAAATTTACATTTGCGTGTGAACACTCATTAGACTGTTTTAACACCACAGAAACCCTGGAATAATGAGCGCAAGTGAATGTTTTTCTTTTCCCAAAGTAGATATGAAGCAGTTTGAAAAAGCTCTATTCATTTGTGGACATTAATGTATGTCGAGCACTAATGCTCCTCTTTCAGTGTCTCTGTTTCATTTGCACACAAATAATTTATGGTTAAGAATTCCCCACACAAAAACTCTCAAAAAGAAACCTTTCACTGTGTAATGAAAGGCTAATGAGTATTGGATATATGGGGCAGTGTTTCTGCCCAGGCAGCAATGAAGGGCTGGATGTGAATACAAGACCTTTAATGTTTCTCCCTCCATTTACTCTGCAAATAGTGCAGCCAGGCAAACTGCTGCCCTGAAACACGGTGGATCGTAATATAACCTGTACCATCAGCCTTTTGAAGGACAGTTGGGTCTGTTTTTTTTTCATGTGTGAGTGAACATGTGAGTGTATACAGGTGTGTGTGTGGATGTGGATGCTTGCCTGTGTTTATCTGTATCTCACCCAGGGAGCCTTACCTTTCTATTCTTCACTTCCCTCCCTCATTGTATCCGCCTTAATGCTCCAGTCGGTCACCTGTCCACTAGGACATACGCTGACCTTTTTTTTTTTTTTTATAAAACCTTTCAGCTTAAAATTGTGGCACCTCCTATTAATTTGGCACCTTTGTCGACGTGCTTCCCTTTGGTTCCGATCCCAGTTGAAAAGACTAAGAATGGGTTTTATGTGTGTTCCCCAGAGGGAGGCTGAGTCATATCCACTGGCCATATCTGTGATACCTTTTACAATGGAGTATATCTCTACATCTGCTAGCTGTATTTAGTGCAGGCTTTGGAGCTTTCTTTCAAAAAGAAGATTTAGGAAACTTTGATAATGTACGCTTTCCTATGATTACTGAAAGCACCATTGAAAATCAAATAGTAGTAATTTGAAATAATAGAGATGCTGTAAGTTGAAAGCCAGAAAATGCAGACATTACTTAATGTGTGTTAGTGCCATGTATTGCAAATGTGCATTTTCTAACATATTCTAGTCAGTTGATCCACCACTTTGGTTCAGACTGAAATATCAACAACTATTCACTGATTTGCTAAGCAATAATAAAGCGTTAAAGCAAATTTGTTTTAACACTACTAATTGCAATTTTTAGGTTGTGTCAGACTCAATTTTAAAGCTAGACTGAATATACTAGCATCATATAAAACTAGAAAAGGTAATGAGTCCATTGGTGCCAACCCTGTCATACTAGCTTGCCACAAGGGAAGTTAAATAATGCTCAAAATGTTTCAGTACATTTTTGGCAAAAAAAAAAAACTGTCATGGCCATTTTCAAAGGGGTCCCTTGACCTCTGACCTCCAGATATGTGAATGTAAATGGGTTCTCTGAGTCCCCACCAGTCTCCCCTTTGCAGACATGCCCGCTTAATGATAATCCCTGTCAGTTTGGATCAAGTCATAGTCAAGTCAGCACTCTGACACACTGACAGCTGTTGTTGCCTGTTGGGCTGCAGTTTGCCATGTTATGATTTGAGCAGATTTTTTATGCTAAATGCAGAATCTGTGAGGGTTTCTGGACAATATTTGTCATTATTTTGTGATGTTCATTGATTTCCAATAAAACAATATATACATACATTTGCACAAAGCAGCATATTTGTCCACTCCCATGTCAATTAGAATATTAAATACTTGACAAATCTCCCTTTAAGGTACATTTGAATGACATTTGAATGAAAATATTTGATTAATTGTAATTAACTATGGTCAGTCATGCAATTAATTGTGGTTAAGTACTGTATTGTAATCGATTAACAGCCTTAGAAGAAGAAGAAGAAGAAGAAGATAGTCCTTTATTAGTCCCACGAGGGGAAATTCAATGTTTTCACTCTGTTGTTAACTTATACACGGTACATGCAGACCCGAACACACACATGCACAAACATGCAACAATGGAGAGATGTCAGAGTGAGGGGGCTGCTCCTGACAAGCGCCCCGAGCAGTTGGGGGTTTGGTGCCTTGCTCAGGGGCACCTCGGCAGTGCCCAAGAGGTAAACTGGCACCTCTCCAGCTACCAGTTCACACTCAGTTCTTGGTCCATGTCGGGACTTGAACCGGTGACCCTCCGGTTCCCAAGCCAACTCCCTACAGACTGAGCTACTGCCGCCCCCCTTAGTACAGACATTTATCGTCCCCAGAGATTTCCTACTGACTTTTCCTCTAGCACCACCTGAGGTTGACACATTAGTTTTTTTATGAAATATATGGATTATCATGATATTTGGTAATATATACAGTAGACATCATAGACATAAAATAAGAGTAGAAAGGTCGTTGAAAAATGGCAGTAGTTGTTGTTGCTATGGTGGCAACAGAACCCACGTTTGGGGGGGCGAAAGCGTGTGGTCGCACCTCGCCGGGAAGAAAATGGACTCAGCTCCCGGCCCAAACCTTTATAAGACCACCATGAGATTGACATTTATTTATTTATTTTTTGAAATATTTTTGACATCTTTTGAATAGATTGTAATGACATTTGGTGCAGACAGTCCCTCAAGAAGAGGAATAACCGGAGTGATCGTCTGACTTTTCATGTGGCATCATCATCAAGGCAGAAATTTAAATTTGTACATTTTGTGCTGTTTGAATCAGTGACGATGTGGGCCTGTTGGGTTTACACTGTTCGTTCCAGTGTGTGAAGATAAAAACATGATGTGAGCTTGTCTCTTCCATGCTGTTTGCACTGTCAACCAGGACATGTGTGACTGACACTGACGTTTTTATATAAAATACAGATTATCAGCTTTATAATAATCTGGTTTCTTCCCCTTTGCATGATGTGAAAGATCATCATGTCTGAGTGTTGTTTGATTCCACTAGTGTCAAACAAAGCACGAAGTCCAGTGTCTGGCTCAGAAAAGAGTCTAAATAAACAAGGATTTGTCCTCTAGCTGTAAAGTCAAGTGAACAGCAGCTTTACTGGAACATGACGGGAGCGATGATGATGACAGATAGTTGGCATGTCAGCTGTTATTACAGACATCTGGCCTTGTGGATGGATACATTTGCTTTTAATGCCAGCCTCTCACTTCCTGTCCTCCATCTACAAAGCCTATAAACCCTTTAATGAAAAGAAAAGAATATTCATGAAAAGCTTTTTTCAGACTGGGAACGGGTAAATTATGCTGAGTATTTGCCTGTGCAGAGTCCAACTGTAGTACATCATATTCCTGTGAAGGTTCTCATTCATCCAGGTCATATTCATTGGTCAGCCTAGTGGGTCAGACTAGTGGGGACTAGTCAGACTGCAGCGTTCGAACTGATGAAGCCACTTGGATAAGGGGCGAAACGTCTTCAGAGACAAATCTAAGTCCAGTTGCCTTCGATTCAATTTTTGCCAGAAGTACTTCATATTATGTGCATCAATCACGCAACCCATACAACAAGACAATATATAGATGTATTGACAAAAACGTTTCAGCACCGTAGTGGTTTGGTGTTGTAGAATTGAGCAGCTGAGAAACTGTCTGCTGAGGAAATTCATCGGTTAAGGTTGAAAGAAGAAGTTGACTTTAATAATCATGAATATTATATCATCTCTTTTACACACAGACACACACACACACACACACACACACACTCACACACACACATGTTGTGTTTCCATCACTTTAGAGGATACTACATTGACTTACTTTCATTCCCTGGAGACTTACCCTAACCCTAAACCAAGTCTTCACCCTAAAATGCAATGATTTACACTATGGAGACTTGCATTTTGTTCCCAAAAGGAAGGCGAGTCCCCACAATGTGACTATGTAAACAGGTTGATGTCCCCACAACAAGAGTAATGCACAACTACACACAAAGGCCCAAATGACACAAGCACACACAAAGGCTTTAGACATGCATTGTTGTGTAGAGAAGTCGGAGTGATGTCGGAGTGCTTTGCTCAAGAGATCCTCAGCAGTACCCAGGCAGTGGTCTGCACATTACCTTGCAGCTACAGGTGTTGCTCATGGATCAGCGGTGGAGGCGGAGCCCTGTTCATTCCCATGAATGTTGCTCAGTGGTGCATGACGCCAAAATGGCTCAACCTCTGAGTGGAAATGTACCCGGATCCTGCGTCATCCATTGGGCTCATAGAGCAGGCACAGTAGCATCTGCTCAGTTATGTGGCTTGGCTTGCTAAATCCACCTCCCAGCCCTCGCTCTAGCCTCAGTCTGGGTCTCATTTACATGAACAAATAAGGGCTGTTCAATCGTTAATTCTGGGAAGTCGATTCACCTAAATATAAATTATCCACTAATTTCTCTTCTTTCCTTCCCAATGTAAGTCAATGGGAAAAAGTCTTTTTATGGCCCAATGGCAATACGTGACGGGCACAGAAGTTGTCGTACCACCCTTTGGCCACTACAGAAATTGGTATCAACGACCGGCACTCTTCCTGGATGGCTTGGTGTTACCTATGCTGGGTACACACTACACAAGCATCAAACCAATTTTGGGCCTTATTCCCCCTCTTGACAATCGTCAGCGATTATTTGATGATTATTTGATGGTTTTAAAGATTATCCTTCCAGATATTCATGTGGCGTGAAGTATGGTAAGAGTGTGTTTTACATTCTCCGATCGGCTCAGAAGTCCATACTGGCCACACCAGTTTCAAATGGTAGTATTAAACATGTTCAGAAATGATGGATTCAGAAATGGCGGATCAACTTATTG
Source organism: Pterois miles (assembly GCA_947000775.1). NCBI lineage: Eukaryota > Metazoa > Chordata > Actinopteri > Perciformes > Scorpaenidae > Pterois > Pterois miles. The sequence goes on from CAMQGK010000638.1 coordinate 2,237,323, forward strand.
ATTAGAGGGAACACCACCAGTTGTGTTTAACATGTCTCCATGACTTCATCCATCCATTCTTCGTGACTTTTCACTTCTAAGTAGTGCGGAAACTAACATCGCTAATTCTTCCTGCCTGACGTCCACCATGTTTGTTTGCAGTAAAGTCACGTTTGATCACGAGAGATTTTGCGAGAGTTACATTTTTTTTGTCTGGACTCCTGTTCATGAATGGAATCTGTTAGTGTTTGATGTGCTGTTTTGGCCAAATTGTTGCTCATCGCACACTATGGGAAAAAAACTGTTAAAGTTAACACATGTTGATACGTGTGGGGTCTCTCATAGTGTCAACGTCTGTTGAGATTTGAAAAATCTTAGATGATGTGACACAGAGAGAGGTTTGCTGTAATCATCAGTGGCGTAGATGTTGAAGATGTTGGCGTAGATGCTGCAGCAGCATTAGTTCTATCAGAACTGGAGCGAATTTCTTCGTTGAATGAAGCGCAGGAACACCACTGAAGGCTTTTATTGATGCAAAAGATGTCTTTTCCTGGCTGGCTCTGGCAAGAGTTTGATTGACAGATAGTTCATCCAATCACCTGCCAAGTATTTTATGAAACGGTTCCAAACAGTTTCCATTGATGGATACTCAGATGGTTTTGTGTAGTAAACCATCTGGCAGGTCAGGCCAGTTCATACCCAAGTAGTTAGCTACTGTTGAACCCAGGTCCCTGGTGAAAACCAGGAATCCTAACTGCTAACTAACTTTTCTAACTTTAGACATTGTCCCAGTTAACGAAACAAAATGTTAAGTGTTTTCTGAATAAGGGACTTGTGTAACAGGTACACTGAGACATGATTCTTGTATTAACTGCAAATTGAATAACTATATTGATAGATATTACAGTGCACTGGTACACTGGCAAAATGCGTTCACCCCATTCAGTTTCTATAGATGCATTAAATACAGTTAACAGTCTTGCAGTATGCAGGAGAACACCTGAGAGGGTTTTCACTGTGTCCGGGTCATCCACAACCTTTCATAAAAATCCCTTGGTCCCTAAGAAGTGAGTTCACCTTTCATGTTTTTAATCGCTCTCTATTTAGAATAGCGTATCTCGGTTTAGCAAGTAACGCAGGAATTACCAGGAACTGAATTCAAGAGTTTAGTCCAATGCTTTGTTCTGCTGCTGGCAGTTAAATCCTCCTCATTCAGTAATGGCTTTGTAAAGAAACTAAAGCAGAATAGAAGGGAAATGTCTTTTTTGTGTTTGGCTCAGATTAACTTTCTATAATAAAGGTTCATCTTATCTTATCTTAGGTTTTGATTCTTGTGATCACCTTGGTTTATCTGAGCCCTCTGTTTGTACATATCCGACACAGAAAGCAGGCCAGAGGCTGTTGGAAAAGGTGTACTGTAAAATAATGATGAGATTTTTTTCTTCCTTTTTCAGTAGGTGAAGCAACAGAATATCAGAGGAAATGGTTTCATTTTCCAAGACCAGGCCAGGCATAGATCATTATGTTAGTCATACAATAACAGTGCTTAGTCACTGACTTTGAAATGTCTTGAGTTGGAGAGGGAAAAAAGTGTGTTTGAGAATCTTGATTTATTTTTTTTGCTCATGTAATCCTTCATAAGGGTGGCAGAGAACAGTCACTGCATCCTGAGCTTAGCGCTGCCTAAGATGGTTGTGATTGGTTTAAAGGTGCTCTATATGATATCTGGAGTGTTAATGAAAGAAAAGAAAGATATTCCTTTATTAGTCCCACAGTGGGGAAATTCAGTTTTACACTCTGTTGTTCACACACAGTACATATACAATGGAGTCAATGGAGAGATGTCAGAGTGAGGGGGCAAGAGTGACAAGCGCCCAGAGCAGTTGGGGGTTCGGTGCCTTGCTCAGGGGCACCTCGGCAGTGCCCAAGAGGTAAACTGGCAGCTCTCCAGCAACCAGTTGGTCATGGGGGTCTTGAACCCGTGACGAACTGAGCTACTGCCGCCCCAAAGATTTCTGTCAGAAGTGGGATTCGAACCCACGCCTCCAGGGGAGACTGCGACCTGAACGCAGCGCCTTAGACCGCTCAGCCATCCTGACATACGGCAGTAAACAACTATTGTCTGTGTAAAGATATAAAGGAGTCGTGTCTACCTGAGCAGAGAATAAGTCACTCTGTGTGTGTTGTAATCTGAACTTCTCTGTGCTTTGTTGACATGCTGTGCCGGCCGTGCATGCTTTTAGTGCATGGTGGTGCATGTGAGCGTGCCCCACTGACTAGTTCACGGCCGCTGCTGTGCACTGCTCTCATACAGCAGTCACAGCTGATAACGCTGGAAGCGTGGCACTCTCAGGTTAACAGGTAAACACTGTTATCTCTGTCAGTGCTGTTGCTTTTGTTCCCACCGTTAGCGCTGTTAGCACCATTGGCTGCAAGCTGTCGCCATGTTGAGAGCCTTGTTAAGTGCTCCCAATCTTGCATTTAGCACCTTTAAAAAACGCAAACAAGCCAAAGCATTTTTCCTCTTCTTGGGCTGATAATGTGTCTGGTCAGACCTTCCTTTAGCACTGACACAGTGCTGTTGAGGTTGGTCTGGTAATAGTTTCACATTATCTCACATCTCACATCTCAGATTTGTGGCTAATGGCTAAGCTCATGATTCCCTCTCATTTACACTGTGAACAGTTTTCATTGAAACAACTGTTAACCAGGGCTGCAACTATTGACTACATTCGATACTGATTAATCAACCAATTGTTTTCTTGATTAATCATAAGGAAGTGTTCCCCAGAGCAGAGGGGATGTCTTAGGTCCCATTCACACAGAGATGCGTCGCTAGAAACACGTAGCCTACAAAACCATTGTTTTCCTTTGGTGCACTACTCTCTGGCACCGCACGTTGCACTTTTCTAGCATTTTTAGAAGCATGCAAAATGTGAAATATTCTCAACTTTTCAGCACCAGGTGCAAGTTGCACCACTTGTTCATGTCATATTTGGCCCAGGCAGCCAGTCAAATCAAGACTTTACTGCTTTACTGCTTTGTTCCTTTTACAGTATTTACAGTATATCTCATTTTGCGATCGTTTCATGTAAGCTACTGTCTTTGGTGACGCTTTGCTGATTTAATAAGCCCCTGAGTGTCTTTTTTTTTTTTTTTTTTTTTTTGGACTGACAGTCCCAAACTCCAAATTTCAGTTTACTATCGTAGAGGTACTGCAAGAGAGAGCTGCAAGCAGTTAATTTTTGCAATTAATTGACAAACCAAAACACTTGCCAATTAAATCTATGTTCATTGACTAATCACTTAAAGCTTCACGAGGCAGAATATTTTTGGCATCTTGAGGCAGAAATCCCATAAAAACCTTTCAGCGTATTGTAATTCAAGTGTTTTGAGAGAAAACAAGACCTCTGCTCCTCCTCATGGCTGTTTTCAGGCTTTAGAAAATCTAACCTGTGACAGAAGACTTTGACCAATCATAGGTCATTTCAGAGAGGGAGCGTTCCTATTGGCTGCGCTCTGGCTGGTGGGCGGTGCTAGGTCTCAACATCGCTGCCAGGTCACAAACTTTCTCATTTTACAGCTAAACAGTAACTACAAGATGATTTAGAAAATATTTTAGGAGAGAAACAGTCATTACAGTAACAGAATATTGATTCATATTTGATCAGCACTGCCTAGTTTGACTGTTTGATCAGAGTTTGCGAGCGATTGACGGCCGGCTCTCATAGATGGAAGCTGGACTGATGACTCCAGATCAGCTCTGATTGGTTGGTTTCCTTTAGTCTGTGAAATCTTGCAGATACTGTTTTGAGCACCGGAGGACACAGAGGAACAGATTACCTGTTTCATGCACTACTGCCAGAAGATGAAGAAGTGACCATTTCTTAAAAATGACTTTTAAAATGATATTTCTATCCACAGCAGCTTTAAAGGTAGCAGCGGTAATCTTGAGAATCTAGCAGGAGTACACTTGATTTGATCCAACGAAAATGATCCAACTGAAAAACTCATGTTCATAATTGGGATTTCAGACATTGTCTCAGATCACAAAATCGTGGCACAGCAACATGTGTCATGATAATACTTAATTTGGCAGCTGCATGCCATGGAGGGCTGACTGTTTTTACATCATTTTTATATAAGATGATTCACTGATTGATTAGCATTTCTCAGAGCAGACAGGAAACTAATCATTGAAATTGCAGGAGGCTTTGAGTTTAATAAAACCTGCACACACTCTGCCCTCCATGACAGATACGATCTTCTGATTCACATCAACAGTGTTTATTCTTTGTTTTCATTTTCTTGTCTGTTTATATTGTTCACAAATCATGACCCAGGCAGTCACTGGCATCATTGTCAGTCAACTCTCGCACACACAAACGTCTGCCGCATGCTCCAAGTCTAAACACAAGTGGCAAGAAAATGAGTTTTAGAGTGGAGGAGTGATAGTTTGCAAAAAGGCTTGTCATAGCTCAACCATCAACCACCAACATGTGTGCTGGTTTATGCTGAATTTTCAGTGCCTGTCAAGTGTGTTTTGAGATGGGGAGGACAGTGCTGCCTGACAGCCTCTGAGACATGTTGGCAGCTGGATTCTCAGGATGTGGGTTGGCGAGTGAGGGGTCGGTGTGAACAGTCAGATGTCGAGGAGTGATTGTGTCACAGCAACGGTCATTTTTCTCTCCAAAACAAATGGAGTCGCACTAGAATAGCTTCGAACCGCATACAGGCAATTATGTGGAGCACATCCATCAGGGTGAAGTGAATGTGGGGCAAATACATGGACTTTTACAGCTGTTATCATGCACTATTCAGTAAAGTAGAATACCCCTACGCACACTCCCCCCTTTCCAAAACTGCAGTAACGTGAGCCAGAAACCACGGTAACGATGGTAACGCCATTCACCTCGCTCAGAGGTCATCCTTACCATAATAACACTACTTTAAGAGCAATGGAAGTCAGACGGCAGCTGGCGGTACCTCGGTTTTCCACTCTGCGGCTCAAGTTACCGCACTTTCACAAGCGTGTCGGAGAACCACAGTGACCTTCAGATAACGTAAGGCTCTCCAGAGCATGTGTCAAACTCAAGCGAGGGCTTGCAATGAATATATTACGCTTATCACACAATTCTATACTGCTTTACAGAAGTACAGTGTCTTTAAACTACATGGCCCACAATGCATCTTGATTTTGTTACACGCGCACTGAAGCATCTCAATATCACCGGTTTCAGCAGCAGCGCTGTAGCCGAGTGATGGGATTGTAAAAAAAATGAAAAAGTACCAAATGTCCATGAAAAGAAAAGTTGATGCAGAGGGAAGAGAATAAATCTTGGTGCTTAATGGAGACAAGCCGGTATGTCCTCTTTGCTACGAGGCAGTGGCAGGGTCAAAGAAATACGATTTACGGCGGCACTTTGACACCAAGTATGTCACACCGCTGTCACCATCCACATGATCTCAGCTGATTGACTAAGAATCAGTTTATAACGTTAGATCAGAGCACATTGATCTGTTGGACTATAGTTCTGCAAAGTTAAACAAAGTTAATGTAATAAACTGTGTATGATAATATTTGTGTGATGGCTAAAGAATTAAAGAATTATTTTGATCTTTGACAGATGAGTAATGATTTCTTAATCTCAAATTTATGGGATTAATGTTATAATAATTCACAGAAATGTTTGTGTGTGCCCATATATAGTATTTTTGTGTCTGTGTGCATGCATATATATTGATGCACAAGCATGTATTTTTGTTACTGAACTCATTTTTTAAATTGTACAATATTTATATACAATATTTTTGCTTGCAATTATTTTTCCTAGACTTCTGCTTTCAGGGCTAGTTATTAAATACATTATTAATAACACTAATAATAATCAAATGGAGATGCAATTTTGTAATCAAGAGTAGATATATTTATAATCTTTAAATTACAACTGGACCTTTGAGGGGAACCATAAGGCTGATGTGGCCCAGGATGAAACTGAGTTTGACACCCCTGGTCTAGAGCCAGTGTCTGGTTTGTCCATTCAGGGCTACTGTAGAAACATGGCGGAGTCTGTGAAGAGGACCTGCTCCCTGTGTAGAAATGAAGGCCTCATTCTAAGGAAGGAAGCAAAGATAGGAAAGGAAGGAAGGAAAGGAGGATAAAAGGAAGACAGAAAGGAAAAGAAGGAAGAAAAAACAAAGGAAGGAGGGAGAGAAAAAAGGAAAAAAACAAGGAAAGAGACAGAAGGATGTAACGAAATGAAGAAGGTAAAATGGAAATCAATCCAGGTGTTGCCACACAACCGATTACAACAGGTTACATTAAAAAAATCATTCCTTCACGCCAACTAATTTGCAAACTGTTTGTCTTTCTGCAGGTGAACCTAGGCAGCCACCAGTACCTGTTCACAGTTGACGTGAACCCCTCTGAGATGCCATGCTTCTGCCTCAGACATGATGTGGACGCTCTGGTGTGGCAGCCTCGTCCTGACCAACCCGAAAACATGTGGGAGCACGTTGCCACGTTCAACGCCTTGGGTAAGAGCTTTGACTAAAAACTGACTTCTTATGCTTCCTTCTCTTCTCTTACCCTTCTGCACCCTCACACACACACACACACACACATATTAAGCTTTTGTCGAACTTAGGCTTACTTTACAACAAAACTACCTGGCGATACCAATGCCTGTAACCATAGTAACTCTCCTGCCTGCGTGTGCACAGGAAGAGGAGAGGGAGAGGCACTACCAGAGGAGCTGCTGACTGAGTTTACTCTGAGCAGCAAGTCGCTAAAATGGTCTGAAAAGTCCAGGGCTATTCATGAGACATTCTGGGCTGTAACCTTGGATACTGTGGCCATTCTGCCATAACAACCTCTTATACTGGCCTACAATTTCTCTGTGCCTCCATGTGCGCTTTGTCTTATTCATTTTTCCACTCTCTTTGGCAGATGCGCTGTTTAATGGAGGTACTTGAGCCCAAAGGGGGAGGGGTTTAAAAATGGGATTGGGCCAGCCCAGTGTCAATTAAGAAAAATTAAACAATGGGCCAGTCTACCTGTTTTATGTGCCCGTAAGTAAAAAAAGAAAGACAGTGGTGTCGGCCCAAAAATCCCGTGAACCCACCGGGAAAATGCCCAGTATGCCAGAAGGCCGATCCACCCCTGCTTGTGAGCCATATCGTTCTATCATTCAGTCAAACTTTATATACTTTATACAGCACAAGTCATACATCAAATATAGCTCCAAGTCCTGAACATAAAAAGAATGTGTTTAATAAATAAATTAAAAGGTTTAAACGATCATAGACATTTATATGAGTAAAATAAAGCATAGTATAATAAAACTATTAAATAAATATATTGTTACTCGTAGGGCTGTCAATCGATTAGAAACATTTCATCATAATTTATCACACTTTTATTTCACTTTACCTTAAAATGAGATTTGTCAAGTATTTTATATATATATATATATATATATATATATATATATATATATATATATAGGGACCCCTTTAAAAATGGCCATGTGAGTTTTTCATTGCCAAAATGTAGTGTATGTTTGGAGCATTATTTAACCTCCTTCACAACAAGCTAGTATGACATGGTTGCCACCAGTGGATTCCTCAGGTTTTCTGGTTTCATATGATACCAGTATCTTCACTCTGACTTTAAACCTGAGCTCACTACAACCTGAAAATTGCAAGTTGTGTTACTGCCTTAAAACAATTAGTGGCATTAAAAGAATTTACGTTAACACGTTATTATCGTATTAACTTTGACAGACCATTTTAATACACTCTCATGGGTCTGTGCAGTAAAGTATATAAGTATATGCATCCTTGTGCTTGTGCTGGTAGAACATATACAACCAATAAGAGGACCCACTTATGAAAACATAACTCGGCAGAGCCTCTCGTGGTCAAAATCCCCACAGGGTCCCTTTAATACGCGTAATGTAACATTAGCGAAAGTATGTGAGAATGGTTTTAAAATGTAAGCAGAGTCCTGCCTTAATTTCAATTTCTGATGAATCACAACGACTGAATTATTCATTCTCACAGCTAATAACTGTAGTTACTGTCATGCTGCTGCTGTGCCTCCTGTGCTGCAGAAGGTAGACGACAGAACGTTTTAAATGGCGGCAATAAAACCTCAGTTAATGACAACAGGGAGTTTAATGACACTGCTCGTAGCCTACAAGGAAACAAAAAGAAATCTATGGAAACAGGATCATTAACAGACCTCTCTTCTGCTCTGCATATAAACCACTCAGAGAGGTCTGGATGATAAAACTTACCTGGATTATATTGTGCCTCCGAGTTTAGACACTGACTGATGTGTTGGGATTGCTGTTTTAATTTAACTCCAAATCTCAAATCAAATACTCAGGCTCATCAGCCAGCATACTCCTCTCTCCTCTTTCCATCTCCGTCTTCATTTAATTTATCTACTCATCTATCTCTCCTCAACAACGGCATCTGGAACAAGTTTTATTTCAATTATCCGCTTTGACAAGTATGACATCTTCATTTGTCTTTTTTAACACCGCAGAGTTTTACCAATCTGCCCATCTCTGTTTGAAATCCATCATCCAGTTAGAGTGCAGATGGATCCTCAGTGATATTTTCAGAAATGAGAAATGGGCTAAAAACATGCCTGCTTGAACATAAAAATTAGACTTGTTAAAGTGCAATAGAATGAAACGTGTCACTATTATAAATAGTTTTTTTCCTTACACGAGTGAGAGTCTCCAACTCTACTGTCTTTCAGAGGCTGTTGCAGGTGCTAGAGAGAGCTAACGTGAAGGTATAGATAACAAACCTAAGGAATCCACTGGTACCAACCATGTCATGCTAGCATGTTGGGAAGGAGGCTACTCCACATTTTGGCCATTTCCAAAGGGACCTTTGACCTCTGAATGTAAATGGGTCTCCCCTTTACAGACATGCCCCCATCCATCCATCCATCGTCAACCGCTTTTCCCGTTAGGGGTCGTGGGGGGGCTGGAGCTGATCCCAGCTGGCATTGGGCGAAGGCAGGGTTCACCCTGGACAGGTCGCCAGTCCATCACAGGACACATAGAGACAGACAACATAGAGACAGACAACCATTCACACTCACATCCACACCTACGGGCAATTTAGAGTAATCAATTAACCTAAACAGCATGTCTTTGGACGGTGGGAGGAAGCCGGAGTACCCGGAGAAAACCCACGCTTACACAGGGAGAACATGCAAACTCCACACAGAAGAGTCCCAAACCGGAGTCGAACCTACATCCCTCTTGCTGTGAGGCGAGAGTGCTAACCACTACACCACCGTGTAGCTACAGACATGCCCACTTTATGATAATCACAGTCAGTTTGGGGCATAAACCAGGCAGTTTTTTTTTTTTTTAAATGCAGTGTAAATGTGTTGTCGCCTATCCTAAAATGATGTATTTGAATATTTCTGCATACTGGGGTCCCTTCACAGTCATGGAGTTGCATAAATTGGGTATCACTGTGAAGCTGAGACTGGATCCAATGAGCGCAATTGTATTCATGTGTGATGATGTTAGTCCCGATAGTTGCCTTTTCATTGTAGTGAGCATTTTTTAAAATTTGACCTCACAGCCTCATGAAACGTTACATCCACAGTCTAGAGACCGAGAGCATTCAGAGGACGGATGGCTTTATTAGCTAGATTAACAATAAGGGAGTTTCTGAGCAGATCCCAGAACACAAGTGCTCGCTATCTCGCAGAAATCTCCAAATCTCAAGAGTTTTTGATATCAAATCACAGCATGGCTTTTTCTAAGGCGTTCCTCGAGGTCTTGGAGTCTTAACGTGGGATTTTTGATCATTTTTATCAGTTCTCAAAGTAACTGCTAAATTTAGCACAACACCATAACAAATGGTATCAACCTAAAAATTGCTGCAACAGCTTATGAAACATTCTAGAGCATTTGGATGGACATCATGTTTATTTCGAATTTATGACTAGACACAATTGACACACAGTGCTGAGCTGCATCTCAAATTAATCTTCAGGTCCTGTTATCTCCCCTTATAGACCCCTGTACCCCCTAAAAAGACAAAAACGGGTCTATTGCGGCTCTCAGAGGGTTAAACCAGTATTAATAGATCACTCAAGTTTTTATATGCTTAAATAGAAAATATACAGTATATAGCACGATCTGTTGCAATGCTGAAACAAACAGGTTGGTGTGTGAAGCTCAGATAATCTATTTCAGTGTGGTACATGTTTTTAACAGTAGAAGTTATGTAGTGTAAAAATGGGCTAGGTGTTGATTGTGCTGGTCGAAGCTCTACCACACAACTTTATTTTGTAAAACTAAGTATTAGTCTACAACGTTGAGCATCAGTAGAGAAAAATGTCTTCTGTTGTTGAAACACAGCCTGGTGTCAGATGGGAGATCTCAGCACACAGGAAGTACCTAATCAGATATTAAGAGAGAAAGATGGTTTGTTTTTCAGCAGCGAGACCTCCGTTCAACAAAAGCCCGGTTCATCGGGTTCATCGAGCGTCGGGTCTTTTGTCCTCTCTCTTGTTGTCATGGTATAAAGTGACCACAGACCTTCTGTTCGATGAGCAAGCTTTGTGCAGTTCACTAATGGCTAGTGACTGAAGTTCCAGGGATTTTTAAATAACTTAACCTGAAGGACTGAACAAAAAGACTGAAAAGACTGTGTCAGTGTTGCAGGTTTTAATGTGATTTGTAGGGCCGTGACAAAACTAACCATTATTGTCTGATAATCCAGAGCCCAAGGGGACGTCTTCCAATTACTTGTTTTGCCCATTAAGTCAAAGATATTTAAATTGCATTGATATGAAAACAGAAAAAAATCTACAAACCCTGATATTGAAGGAACTGGAACGAGGCAATGAGTCCATTATCAACACTGAGTTTGTTAAATGCGAGAAAATGAATCAACAACAATCATCAACCAATTATTTTAACACTAATTGTGTTGATGTGTTATATTGTTTTTACTATATGTGAATATATATCTGCTGCCTCAGTGCTACTGCTATATAACTACCTGCAATCACTGGCTCATTAATGTGTCTTCTGCATTTTAAAGCCCTAAAATCATGAATCTGTACCGATGAAAGTCTGAGGGATCAGAACGTTTGCTGACGATTTTAACCTTTACGACACCCGAGCACTTCTTCCCTGTGAATACATTAATTAAGCTTTAAGGCCTTTTTATTCCGCCACGCCAACAACAGCTGTAGCCTGATGTATTATGTTTTCAGGCTGTCCGCCCGTCCGTCCGTCCGTGCATACATACCACTCTTTTGAATGAAATATCTCAGGAATGCTTGGAGGGAATTTCTTCAAGTTTGGCGCAAACCACTTGGACATCAAGGATGAACTGATAAGATTTTGGTGGTCAAAGGTTACAGATTTACAGATATTGGATCGTTACTGGAAGGTTGATCCTACAACAATCCAGCTTGATTCCCTGGACTGGCTGGCTGATGGTGGCTGGTGAGAGGGCAGCTCTGCCTCTGCCTTATTAAGGTGCTGTTAAGCAAGTCCCTGATACCACAGCTCGGAAAGGTTATGAGTGATGCATTCATTGATTACTCGTAACACTCATTAGCGATCAATAAATGTATTACAAGTAATCAATGAATGGCTATGAGTAATACATTCATTGATTACTAGTAATACATACATTCATTAGTAATCAATGAAAGGCTATGAGTAATACATTTATTGATTACTAATCAGACACTTACCTGATCATTTATTCTCTTGTGAGCATGTGTGCACACATGGAAGGAATATGGTGCCACACAACCAAGGCATTCTTAAAAAAATACCATATTTGTACAAATATAATATTCATTTTTCTGGAAAATACATTTGGAAGGTGTGGGGTAAAGTATTTTTGAAGACTAGACAGTCAGTGTCTAGGTTACAAAGTAACGTGTTAGAGTACTCAGATTATGTTTTTGTTGTAACAAGTAATGTAACGGGTTAGAATGAATTTCAGATACTAGTTACTTTCAAATACATAAGTTACTTCTTAATGACAATAACGTTTTCCTAGTAGGTAACACTGTAACACAAAAAGTTACCTTTAATGGCAGTAATGTTATAATGTAACAAGGTACTTTTCTCAGTAGGTAACATTGTAATGTAACAAGTTACTTTTTAATGGCAGTAACATTGTAATGTAACAAGTTAGTTTTCTCAGTAGGCAATGTTGTAATGTAACTAGTTACATTTGAATGGCAGTAACACTGTTATGTAAAAAGTTACTTTTAAAAGTAACATTACCCAACACTGTAGACAGTTAATGTTATGTGTTATTTACAACGTCAGATATTTTTTAAATGGAAATATGACATTATGGGTTGTTGCTAGGCTAGTCTGTTTAAAATGGGAACCCTGAGAGTGTTTTGAAAGCCAGCGTCATTCTGCAGGAGTTTCTGACGCTTCATGTAATGAGTCTTGCTGTCCTGGAGAAAATGAATTCAGGAGTGCAAACAAGTGTCTTTACGATGTCTTCATGACGTCTTTAACTCCAGAAAGAAACCTGAGACCGAATCAGCTGTTAAACAGCCAAGACTTAACACTTCCAAGAGGCTGACAGCAGAGTGTGAGTATATTATTGAGAGACAAGCTACAATTTATGCTTTAATTGTGTTATTTGATGTTTAATTTTTACATTAATGTAGTCAGGGCTGTGTAATACCAGTACAGTAGATTGCTTCTACGTGTAATCACTGGAATCGAGTATATTACATGACATTATCAAACTCTATAAGCCCTACTGCTCTAGTGGAACTGGATTATTACTCTGCTACTAGGCAGCTTCCAGTTGCGACCATGTAAACAGGTCATTCCTGTTATCACGTCTCTGATCTTACATTCTGTTTTCTTAGGCTACGTCCAAGCATCCAAACGGGACAAAAAGTTTGCGACCTGCGCTCCAAACTTCTCCTACGCCTCACTGTGTGAGTGTCTCCGCCGAGCATTCATCTACCGACAGCCGACACCGGTGGAAACCGTCCTCTTCAACAGGAAGCAGGGCCGTCAGGTAGGACAGGTTGCCAAGCAACAGGTGGCCAGCCTGGACTCGGATAAGCCAATCCTGGGCTTCAGAGCAACCAATGAGAGACTGTACGTCCTAACCTGCAGTAACCTCTTTGTTCTAAAGGTCAATAATAATTAGATTCGCGACTCTTTTCATTACAACCATTCCAAAGACCTTATATCTGCTACAACTGATAAAACATCCTTGTGTACATCTGAGCTGTCTGTACTGAATTTCTGTCTCCTTGTGTTTCACCTCCCACAAGTCCTCTGTTTTGCAAAATGTCTATAAGATCAAGAAGTGAGGCAACATGTTCTGAAAGACAAATTATAGTAATAAACATTCACCAGAACATTAAAAGGTTTAAATAATCATCATTTCTTTGAATGCTTTAATTCAACAATTGCCATGTGAATCACATTTGATGGTACTGGGTGTTTTATAAATAGAAATTACATATATATTATGTGGTGCCCTATTAATGCACTCTGCATTATTATAGACATTTGTAATGCCATGAATTTCAATTCATAAATTCAACTGTACACATTTCTCCTGATGAGCCATGTCAGACTTACTGAATGCTGGCTGCCTTGCAGTAGTTTGTCAGATGGTCACGCTGAGGAAATCCCTCTTCTTGGCTCATTTTACAATCATTACTGTGGAAATATGAAAGAAGCGAACATTCATTTCCATAAATTTCCATAAACATGTTTCACACATCACAGTGGCTCCTGTTGCATTAGCCTCAATCTTGCACAGATCGATGGACTTGAAGCCGAAAATCTCAAGAGGCCTAAAAATTCAATCATGGCTGATACATTGATTTTTTTTTTTTTTTTTTTTTGGCAACGCTTCTCATACATGTTTGGAGTAATACTGTAGATGGCATCTGATGCATTTTTCCTCTGAGATATTAAAGCTAGAGGAGACTGTTTATTTTTGATGTTACTGGGCAAAAAATTCCATACAAACTTTTCAGCATATTGTTATTCAAGTGGTAAATCAGGTTGGAGAGTTTGGAAAGTAAAGTAAAAGCTAAAATTTGGAAATAAAGCCCTCAGCCTGCAGCTCTCCCCTCTCTGTCCTGAGCCTCTCCCACCTGACGAGATGTGCACACACTTCATACAGCAGTACGAGTAGTAGTCATTCATTTCAACCATCATCTGATCGGGATTTTGATCCTGATGCCGTCATGTAGCGGTGTTTCTATGAGAGCTACCATCCTTCTGGGCCTGTAAAGCCCTTTGAGATGACGTACTGTGAGTGGGTGGTACAGTGGTTAACACTGTCACCTCATAGCAAGAGGGTCGCAGGTTTGAATCCGGTTTGGGACTCTTCTGTGTGGAGTTTGCATGTTCTCCCCGTGTAAGCGTGGGTTTTCTCCGGGTACTCCGGCTTCCTCCCACAGTCCAAAAACATGCAGCTTAACTGATGACTCTAAATTGCCAGTAGGTGTGAATGTGAGCGTGAATGGTTGTCTGTCTATATGTTGTCTGTCTCTATGTGTCCTGTGATGGACTGGCGACCTGTCCAGGGTGAACCCCGCCTTCACCCAATGCCAGCTGGGATTGGCTCCAGCCCCCTGTGACCCCCAACGCAATAAGCGGTTGCGGATGGATGGATGGATGGATGGATGGATGGATGGATGGATGGATACTGTGATTCAAGGCTCAAGCAGCTACAATGTCAGCGAAGTGTTTCAGAGATTGAGAAAATATGTTGCTAACAGCCTGGCCTTCTGCTAACCGCCGCCACTGCATTGGTGAGCGCCGTTCCCTTTCTGCAGCCATGCTGAGTTCACACAGAAAGCTAAACTATACTACTACTATAGAGAGATGCAGGTAGCTACCATAGACAAGATATAGACGACTTAGCTAACAATTAGCAACATTAGCTCCCCATCTCTAACACTACTGTCACTTTCTACATGACATCGCCGATATTGACAGACCCTCAGTCCTCCTTTTTTGGGTTGCTTTGCAGTGTAGACACTTGTTGCAGTTGCAGCTTTTCCTGCAGGATGTTTCACCGTTGAATCAGGCTTTGACCATCTGAAGGGACGTGTACACGCATCTGTATTTCAACAGCCTATAGGAACGCTTTCTGTCTAAAACGACCTGTGATTGTCCAAAGTGTCCCGTCACGGGCTAGATCCTCTAAAGACTGAAAACAGCCATGAGGTGCTGCAGAAGTCGAGTTTTCTCTGAGGCCACTTGAATTACAATATGCTGAAAGGTCATTATGGGATTTTTGCCAAATGATGCCAAAAATATTCTGCCTACTGCTTGGCAGCGTAGAGTACATTTTTAGATACCTGGGGCAGATAATAGAAGAAGGTTCATATTTTGATATTTTGAACATTTCCTCCAGCATTAAACATGGCAAGAGCTGCATTTTTCACATCTTCATGCAAAAGCCAAAATAAATCCGTTTCTGCCCCTGAAGAAGGCCATTCATCCAAGCGATTCAAGAGACACTAATGGACTTTATTGTAAAAAGAAAATGATATATATATATATATATATATATTCTTTGATTGCAACACAAGAAAAAGGCGAGAGAGACACAAACGGGAGATACAGGGATGAAGGTTTTCACAGGATTATATCCAAAAAGGCAAGAGGCTTAAACACGATGTCGCCTTCGACTCTGGCAAGAAACAGATCCATATCTGTGTGTTTTCATGTTCGGCTGGGGGCAACAATAAACCGAAGGCAGCCAAACTGTATTTGTTGTCTGGTAAAATTTGCAGATCTTCAGAAATTAAAGGAGAACTGCGCTGACCAATTTATTGATCAAGCTTGAAATTGCCAGTGTTGTGTCAACTGAAACCAGTGGGGAACAGTGCATCAGTGTGAGATCTAGTCAAAGGCAGTTGGGCTTTACAATTCAATAGTCTCCATCATCAAGACGGCAATTTTCTGAAGACTATCTGCAATTTGTGTCTTCAGCTCCCCCGAGTGCTGCCAATTTCTGAGGCGATTTGTTTTCCTCAGCTAAGCCACAGTATAGGCTGTGGCTAATCTGCCTTTTCTCTTTTCTCTCTCATTGTTTTGCTCAGGAAAAACCTGTTTACTCTCAGATTTTATTTAATTATTGGAGAGCAATTGAATTAGACTCCACCACTTGTTTTTATTAGCTTTGCCAGCATCCCCGGAGTACTTGAAGGCGGCCTGACAGAGACACTAATGTCTCAGAGGACGGCCTCTGTCTTTACTGAGATACGAAGAAAAAACCCATTTCTATCTAGCCGTCTGACCACAGAGAATTGGGTAATGGAAGGTAGTTACCGCTCACCACCTGCATTTCCCAAACCTCCATACTGCTGCGATCAGGCAAACACCACATGCCTTTTAACAGTGGGCTCTTGGAGGACTTTATCAAAAAAGCATTTTCAAGATTGACAGCTGTGATTTTTGTTTTCAAATTTAATCAGTTCCTCAGAGTGAGTTTCACTGGCTGCAGGGTCAGGAAACTTGATCTGGCTCCAAATTAAGTTCATGTTTCCTGAGATGACGGCGACGTGCAGCTGCTTCCTGTTTCTCCACCAGTGTTATTTTCAGTAATGCCCTGTAACACAGGTGGGGTGGGTTGGAAGGTACTCCAGATAATCAAATGGATATGCATAAGCTCTGAAAAATGAGTTTTCATGATATGTCCCCTTTAACTAACACATGAATCATAGTCAAATACACAAGTTAAAATAGGGATGATGCAGCTGACTCAGGCAACCAAATGAGTCAGACGGCATTCAATTAAATAAAAAGGAAACTTTAATGGAGATGATTACATTTTATTCATTTAGAGCCTGACTGATGGAGCTTTATGCTCATTCACTGCTTAATCTTAAGCATATTGCAGAAAGTAGCATAGGAGCAATGTCATCATCAAGGAGTTTGCCAAGTTGAAATATAAATATATATATACATATACACGCACATACACACAGTACATAGGTAAAACAAAAGAAAAATCAAACTTTAAACTTAAAAAAGCTCCACAGGGAAGCTTGAGGACTTCACTGACCCCAGGCGAGCTCACATGATCCTGGCATAGCTAACTGATGCTGCGTTCCCAGACAAGAAAAGAAGTTAGCACATACGATTCAGTATTTTAACAAAATCAAACTGAAGTGTTCACTGCTTTGGCCTTGAGAGTGTGCATCTAACAAGAGAGCTGATTTTCCAACAATGCGAGTCACTGTGTTTTATTTGGGAGTCCTTGAATTGCAGCTGTGTCTGAAAGGTGCTGTGGCACTAAATAAAACTGCTTTAAGTTCTTAGGCCAATTCAGACTCTGTAGAAAGTAAATGTTCAGGTGTTTTTAATTTAATTATTTAGTTTGGATGACCAACATGTAACTCCACACAAAAACAAACCATATCTGAGCCAACATATGAAATCAGTTGAGCCAAGTAGGTTATAGGGTGCAAATGAATAAAATAAAAAATTTAAAAAAATAAATTTTTGTCACGTTTTTAATACTCTTATCAACATGGGAGTGGGTAACTATGCTGCTTTATGCAAATGTGTGTGTGTGTGTGTGTGTGTGTGTGTGTGTACATATATGTGTGTGTTTTTGTTTGTTTGTTTGTTTGTTACTGGAAATCAATTACCAACACAAAACAATGAAGGATATTGTCCAGAAACCCTCACAGGTTCTGTCTTTAGCATAAAAATCTGCTTCAAATCATAACATGGTGAACTGCAGCCCAACAGGCAACAACAGCTGTCAGTGTGTCAGAGTGCTGACTTGACTATGACTTGATCCAGACTGACTGGGATCATCATAAAGTGGGCATGTCTGTAAAGGGGAGACTGGTGGGGACCCAGAGAACCCATTTACATTCACATATCTGGAGGTCAGAGGTCAAGGGACCCCTTTGAAAATGGTCATGACAGTTTTTTTCTTGCTAAAAGGTCATTTTAAAGTTTGTACTATTATTTAACCTCCTTCTCAACCAGCTAACATGACATGTTTGGTCCCAGTGGATTTCTTAGGTTTTCTATGATGCCTACATCTTCACTTTAAGTGAGAAAACAGCCTGCTGCAGCCTACAAGTCCAAAGTTGCATTAATGCATTTAAGGAATTGGTGGCGTTAAAAAAAATAAACATTATTATCATGTTAGCTTTGACAGCCCCTGTGTATACACATGTCAATACTCACATCCTGGTTTCAGAAACCTGGATAATCGGAGTCTGATATCACATTATCTAAAATGCCTGATCAGCTTGGTATAAATATAAATAATTACTTTGCCAGTGTCATAAAATTCAGTGTTGCCATTATGAGTTATAATGAACCCCCCACAGTGAGGTATACAGATGGTGCCGTTTGGTTTAAAAATAGTATCCGATCAGTGCTCTTTATCAGCAAATACCCCGAGTCAACGAATCAGTGTCAGGAGACCAAAAGGTGGTCTGTGTTGCAAGTAAACAACTGTTATCTTTATCCATGTTTGTGATTGTCTATCGGCGCGTGCAGCTGTTTCTATAACTTATAGGGGACACCACCCAGATTCCAGTATATTATTTACATGACCTACTAAAGTTCAATGAATATTTGTGTAACATGAGCTTCTCTCTCTTTCAAAGTCATAAACCAGAGAAGTTGTGATGTCTGGAGCTGCTCCATAGACAATGAATGGGAGACCCACAGTTAGTTTTCTTCTTCATACCCAATCTGTTGTAGTGATCTCAGTTGTGAACCAGCAGTTGTTCCCATATACTGAGAGCATTTCCTCAGTGTCATCTAGAACATCTCTCCCCATTCACTATCTATGTAGCAGCTCCACACTTTATACCCTATGACTTCACGTTTGACTTTTAGCCTCTAGTTTTTGGTTTTGGGAGAGTTGTTTATGTTTGCTATATTTTTGGATTTGTCGTAGACCATATGCAGAACGTAAATGAATTTTGAAAATGGGTGTACTTTCCGCCACTGAAATGATGGATATGATTAGTAGGCGATGTGGGGGGGGGGACGCCTTGTTGTTCTTGTTAACAGAACGACCAAACTGCATCCAGCTGGTCATTCTGCCAGCAGCGGCCTTAAAGCCACGCCGCTGTCCGTGGTGCTGAAGTAGCAGACGCCTCTGCAGCGGGGGCTGTTTCTCTGCAGTCCCGCCCTTGAAAACAACAATTGGTTTGTGATTAAAGCTCAGCTCCTCATGATGAAACTGTTTTTCTCGGCAGGTGTAATTGGCACTTTTTTAGATGATTAAACGATTAAAGTAAACAAACCCACGCATTCCTCCAGTAGAAGTAGCATGGAGATAAATCATTATTGAGTTGATTGCACATTCTTTGGTAATGAATAGAGATCCTCCCCGATGGGATCGGTAGATGGAGGGAAAACAATTACATGTTATGGATGTCATACCTGCACGGTTGTCTCTCCACAGGCAGTGAATGTTTCGACACCATAGAAAGTGACAGGTTAGACAGGCTTTAAAGCAACTTTGTTTCCACTGACAGGTTTACATTGCCAATGTTTTCATGTTTTCTAATTATGGATTTAATCATGTAAGGTGTGTAAGAGGGCACTGCAGTTTTTAACTGTCTTTAAAGTCCCAGTATTTGGAGAAATACGTTGAGGTGAGATGATTGACACCACTCATGTCTGCTGGGTGTATATAGCATTACAGGCAGCAGCCATTTAGCGTAGCTTACAGTAGTAAGTAGTAAAAATAGCAAAACCATAATGGGCCATTTTAACATTTCAGTCTTTGTATCAGACAAACAACGTGTAATAAAGTGAGGTTTTGAGGTAGTGGTAGATGGATTTTATTACTGTTGGATTTTCAGTCTTTATGCTAAGCTGAAATAGCCGGCCATACTTACCAACCTTAAAACTAGAGAGGATTTCAAAACCAAAGTGGGATGTCTGGGGGTTTTATGAGTTTCAGAGACTGTTTCCTGCATTCTGGTGACTTTAAAACAATGAAACTAGTAAAATAATATGTACACTGCAACAGCATTTTTATGTTACACTAAATTTTATCTTTAATTCTCAGGAAAGAAAACTAAATAATTCTTCACTCTGGTATAAATTTGTCATGTGAATCTCTAGCATAAACTACTGTGATTTTTATATCAGTTTTTTAGCCCCTACTTCAGTATTTTTCAGTGAACTCTGCATCTCTCTCTCGTCTCTCATGTACTGAAGCCTCAGTCAGACACATAACAACGACATCCCTGCACCCTCAACCCCATTATTTCTAATGGCTTGCGTTACGCCATGATGGCAGCTTTGGGTGCTGTGATGTGATGTGAGCTTAAACCAGCAGCGAGCCCAACTCAAACACAAGCTCAGGCTGAGCTGTGTTGTGAGCTTTGACTGCTCTCTTCTGCTGGGAAATGACATTTGGTGTAGATCAGCTGGAGATCATGAAAAAAAAATTGTCATAAGTTGTGAGAAATAGGGGAAACCAGGAGAAGTATGCATGCTTCCCAAAATGACAAACAATTTCTTTAAACACTAGCTGTAAACTGGAGGGATGAAAACAAAACAAAACAGTAAAAAAACATGAAGAGGTTTAACATCCATTTGTCTACTAGCAGCCCCGGTTACATGGCACATCGTGCTTTGACCCAGTATTAAAGAGGACATATGAAAAACTGCTCATACATCTGGGTATCTGGATCTACCAACCTACAAACTGTGAAATGAGACAACCCAGTCAGTTTTTCTCACAAGCCAGTCAAAGCAAAGTGGTCAAGAGACAGGCGCTAAAACGGAGCATCTCAGAAGGATGAATACAGGTATGTTCAGACAGACAGTAAAAATATTGTCTTTTTTGAACATCAAAGTATGTAAACATGCTCTAGTAGAAACCCAAAATACAAGAATCAACCTGAAAATTAACAATATATCCTCTTTAACCCTTGTGTGCTGTTGGCAATGTTTTTGGTGAGGAATCTTAATTTAACATACATTTTGGAAATATGATTTCAAAATTTTCAAAAGGTCAATAATACACTGTGGGCAAATCCACTACACACGTGATGTTCAGGCTGAAAACAGCCACTAAAAAGAACAGCTGTAAAGATATATCAGATCAATATTTTTTCCAACTTTTTTGTTCAAATCTGTTAATCAACCTCAGTCCTGATCAAAACAAGTAAAAAGGCAAAAGGCTAAGGCAACGTATACCTTCAACCCAGTCACTAGAGCACACCAAGAAGTCTCATGATGGCCCATCACACAACAAATTCCCAGATCAGTCTGTCTGTGAGGGGATGATCTCCTTCAGAGACATCGTCTACCTTCAGAGAAGAGAGTTTAAAGTGCAAGGGGGTCAGGTTGGTGATCATTTATCAGACATAAGCTTCAATAATGTCTGTAAACAGATGGAGGAAGGGATTAAAGAAGGCTTCCATGACACAGAGATAGTTCGTGGTGTGCTCCGGATAATAAAACCAGGAACCTTTAAAGATTTGCTTATAAATAAAGATGTCCTTTCTGTGGCGGAACTTAAAGGGTTTCTACAGGCCCACCTAAGGGAGAAAACTAGCACAGAGTTAGTTAGTCCAGTGATGTACGTAGAGGATTGAAGCCTCTTCTGTCAAGCAGTGATGTGATGTAATGAGGGTCACTAGTGAGGAAAGTGAGAGGCAGAAGAGGATCAGGTCTTCTAGTAGGCAGACCACAACAAGTCCACATTGCGCGCAGTCTGAATCTAAATGCATTGCGGGAATGCAGTAAAAAGCAAGAGGGCTCAGCATTCAGACCAAAAACAGACCCAATCAAAGAGCTTACAGCTAAAGTAGATGAGCTCACAAGTATGATTGAGGCAGCAAAGTAAAGCCACAGCCAGCAGACTCTGTGAATCAACGTTCTCAAAATAAGATGAGAACTAAAAGAGAGAAACCATACGGTTGTCCAAAGTGTGTTGAACAAAACAGGTCAGATTACAGCCATTTCTTCTCACGTGGGGAGGGAGGACACAGGGCTGTGGGCTGCTTAAAGAGACAGAAGAACCAGGGAAACGGGAACCGGCTGCTGTTACGGGGCGCCCAGCGATCGGATTTGAAACAGTCCCAAACTGAACTGCCTGACGTCATGTTTGCATTTTTCCACAAGCCATATTAGAGACAGCAGGCATGTGGAAGAAGGCGCTCTGGTCAGATGAGACCAAAGTTGAATTTTTTGGCTAAACACTGTGTGTGACAGAAACCTAACACTGAGCATCAACCTGAACACACCATCCCCACCGTGACACATGGTGGTGGCAGCATCAGGCTGTGGGAGGCTTTTCTTCAGCAGGGACAGGGAAGCTGGTCGGAGTTGATGGGAGGATGGATGGAGCTAAATACAGCGCAATCCTGGAAGAAACCCTGTTAGAGGCTGCAACAGACTTGAGACTGGGGTGGAGGTTCACCTTCCAGCAGGATAACGGCCCTAAACACACAGCCAGAGCTACAATGACTGGTTTAGATCAAATCATATTCATGTGTTAGAATGGCCCAGTCAAAGTCCAGACCCAAATCCTACTGAGAAGCTGTGGCAACACTTTAAAATTGCTGTTCACAGACGCTCTCCATCCAATCTGACTGAACGGGAGCTATTTTGCAAAGATGAATGGGCAAAAATTGCTGTATCTAGATGAGCAAAACTTAGACTTACTCCAAAAGACTTGCAGCTGTAATTGCAGCAAAAAGTGATTCAACAAAGTATTGACTCGGGGGGGCTGAATACATTTGCACCACACTTGTCAGATTTTTGTTTGAAAAAAAAAATCACATATACCACCAAACATTTTTCTTCCACTTCACAATTATGTCCTACTTTGTGTTGGTCTGTCACATAAAATCCCAATGAAATGCATTTGTATACGGTCACATACGTATGGCCACATAAATCCTGGATTGAGGGTTTTACAGCAGTTGATTTCAATACTGTAGCCGTATGAAATGAAAAACTGTAGTTTAGGATAAGCGACTCCTCTTCTAACAGCCACCCGCATTTTCTTCCATATGTAATTATTCATAAAAGCTGAGGCTGCTCTCTGGTTGCAGGAGAGTTGTAATTATACCATCCCTCGTCTTTGTTGCTGTCCTTGTCCAGGGTGTCTTAACGAACATTACCACCCTCTCTTTATTGTGCTGAAACACTTATTTCAGAGTTAATGAGCCAGAAAGTTTCTTATCTTCCTCTCTGCATCATATCTCAGCTCATCCTCCCTCATATTTTCTCTTTCAGCTGTACTCTCGTCATCAGTTCCTCCTCTACACCCTTTTCTGTTGTGACACTTTATTAAGATAAATTTAAATTCATATTATAGAGACAATTTACTGTTATATATCAGTAATGTGATTCATCTAACTCAAGTCCTGCATCCTGCAGACTGTCTGCTAATTATAGCCTGTCATAAATGAACATAATTATATGCAGATTTTTTTTTTAATTTTTTGTGCTTGTTGTTAATAGATAATTGCTGTTGTGTTTCTGCTCTGCAATTGCCAGAAACCACCCGTCAGTCGAACAGTGTTGGTGCCACAGCTGCGTCTTTTAGGGTTTTTTTTGTTTTTTTGTGTTTTGTATTTTTTTTTGTGTGCTCATAACATAAATAATTAGTAATAGTTCCACTTATTAAAGCAGCAGCAGGCAGAATGTTTTGGCATCACTGAGCAAAATTTCCACAATAACTTTTCAGCATATTATAATTCAAGTGTTTGGAGAGGAAACTGGACTTCTGCACCTCCTCATGGCTGTTTTCAGCCTTTAAAAAAGACTTAAGCCAGTCACAGGTCATTTCAGAGAGAGATTTCCCATTGGCTGTTCATTCATCGGAGGCAGCTGTCAGTCACTCGCACACGGTCAAACAAGGCAGCGCTGGTCACATATGAATCAATACTCTGTTACTGTAACGACTGTTGCTCACGCAGATGTTTTCAGAAACGTCTTGTAGTTGCTGTTCAGCAGTAAAGGGAGAAAGTTTTCTCCTCCTGGTGGGCGGTGCTTGGTATCCCCTCATCTCAACATGGCTGCTGGGTCATAAATTTTCTCATTTTACAGCTAAACAGTAACTACAAGATGTTTCTGAAAACATCTGAGGAGAGAAATAGTCGTTACAGTAACAAAATATTGATTCATATTTGATCAGCGCTGCCTAGTTTGACCGTTTGATCGGAGTTCAGGGTGATTGACAGCTGCTCAGAGAGGGCAGACTGCAGCTCGGCTCTGATTGGCTGTTTTCCTCCAGTCAGATGTCATTAGGAGCACTGGAGAACACAGAGGCACATGATAGTGACTGTTTTATAGAAATAACTTTTTTTAATCATGCTTGGTTCAAATTCTACCTACTGCTGCTGTTAGTTTAAGTTAAACTGGATTTAGTTAGGGCTGCACAGTGGTGTAGTGGTTAGCGCTGTCGCCTCACAGCAAGAGGGTCGCAGGTTCGATTCCAGCTTGCGGCTCTTCTGTGTGGAGTTTGCATGTTCTCCCCGTGTAAGCGTGGGTTCTCTCCGGGTACTCCGGCTTCCTCCCACCGTCCAAAGACATGCTGTTTAGGTTAATTGATGACTCTAAATTGCCCGTAGGTGTGAATGTGAGTGTGAATGGTTGTCTGTCTATATGTTGTCTCTCTCTATGTGCCCTGCGATGGACTGGCGACCTGTCCAGGGTGAATCCTGCCTTCGCCCTATGCCAGCTGGGATCGGCAGCAGCCCCCCCGCCCCCCCTAAGGGGAAAAGGGGTTGAGGGGGGGGGGGGGGGGGGATTAGTTAACACCTAAAGGAAACCTCTAAAATCCCATCAGGGAGCATCAGGTTTCTGTGTCTCTGTCTTCTTTCTTAGGTGTTTTAAAGCCATTCTCACCTCTGACTCAGGAGCCGACAGCAGACCAGCATGCGTACAGGTAGGGGGAGGGCTCACCTCAAAATGTTGTTTACACTCCGGAGAAACTGAATGAAGCCGTTCGAGATCCCACTCACACACTTTAGTCCTGGCGATGGCAGTAAAGCAGTTAACTGGAGCTGCTCCACGGCGGGATTTATATTAGAGGATGCTCGGTAGATATGGTAACAGGATTTACATGTACTGGTGAGAGGCGGCGTGTTTATGTCTTCACTTATTCTGTTATGGTAAATGTAGGAAGGGGTCCATTTGAATGCAAATGAGTGTTATTGTTAGGTCTAATTTAAAGTGATGGACGGCTGCGGTTTGACACATTTACCTACTAAATCAGGCAGTAAATTTCTATTCATGTTAAAGGAAGTCTGTCAACAAAACAATACATGAATATGATTTGTTGTCTCTATGGAATCAATCAATAAATCTAAACATGATAAAATCTCGAATCAAATTTTTTGCGGCATTCATAGTATTATGGTAAGGATGGGAAAAGATTCGGGCTGTCAAAGTTAAAGTGATAACGCGCTAATGCCAATTTGTTATAACGCCACTAATTTGTTTAACTGATTAATGCAATTGAATATTCGAAGGATGCAGAGAGCTCATATGAAACTAGAAAACCTAAAGAATCCATCGATACCAATCATGTTTGTCACAAAGGCCTTTATGCCTTTAATGATAGTAGCAGTGATAGTTATGAAGGGGGGGGGGGGGGGGCTGAAAGACCTCAAGGTATGTGAATGTAAATGTGTTCTACAGACATGCCCACTTTATGATAATCACAGCCCCAAAATAGATAAATGACTAACCATAACTTTTATTATGCTTTAAAGCAATATTAATTGATTTTTTCTTGTGGCCACTTGGGGGCACTGCAACAACTGCAACAACACAACACTGACATATTATCATTTTTATGTCACCTATTTCATCATCCAGCAGATAAAGAGCAATATCAGCATTTGTTCGGAGTTGTGTTTCTTGCCACCTGGTGAATTCAAGTCCAATATTCAGGACAGGACAGAAATCTACTTGCCCAAAGGCCGTTTTTACTTACCCCTATACAATCCCAGCAACATTTTCAGAAACTTGGCCTGCCTTTAAAAAACAACCCTGTTTTATCTGCGACAAACTGTGCAATACATAGTTCGAGTTTAGCCCACATACTGGAATCATTATTGCCACTGTTGAGGGAAAAACTGTGATATTTTTTCTGATAAAAACATAAACTAAAAAAAAAACAATCAAATATATCATGATTTTTTTTTTTATACAAGCTAAATGTCAATTTGACATTAATAAGCATGTTTGATGCTCAGTGAAGTAACAGTCATAATGGCACACAGGCTGCTGCAAGGCTGAAAAACATATTAATGAATGTCAAAAATCCTATGAAATGCGAAAAATTTTATTGATTTTTGGGCAGATATAGAAACCGTAAGGGGCAGATACAAAGTTGTACGACTGGACAGTGGGAGAGGAGAGGAAAGGAAGATTAGAGGTGCATTTCCTTTGTCTCCGGTTAGGTGTGCTGCGACGGCTAACTCAGCATTAAACTTCTATCATGTCCAGTTAATTTTTGAACCAGATTTACTTACTTACTTATACTTTCTTACTATAATACTTAATGAAGGGTAAAGACATAATGTTGAAGAAGAAGTCCAGACGTTTTTCTGGCCCTGGAGCTGGGCTACCTTATCCTCTACACCACCCAACACAACTCCTGGAAAGTTGAAATACTCATTGGTGCTTTCAGCTCATAAACTTCGTCTGTACCCACCACCATTTTCTCACTAGTTCCCAGTCGGTACTGCACATGTGCAATCCTCAACTGAGATGAGAGCAAGAGGGCTCACTCCTTAGCTACTTCCTCATAAAAAATTATATGTTTGATTATTATTTACAACTTGCCTGCTGGCTAAGTGAGATGCTAGATTTACTTGCCCGACATGCCATTTTACTTGCCCTGCGTAATCGGGCAATCCTTATTGTTGAGCCCGGCTGTATGTTCACCAGCTAGCTGCTAACATTATCAGTCTGCTGTTTAGTGCTGGGCATGTAGTGTACAATGGGATTATCCCAGCTTTATTTGTTGAGAACAGCTGCCTGCTGATGGAACGAAGGCTGAGGAGAGCTGTGAACAAAGTTAATCTATCGTTAATTTAATATTATTGATCGGTGCAGCTTTAACCCTCATAATGTCCTCCCGTTTGCCATACACCTTTTGTCCTCTGGGGTCAAAATGACCCCACTTGGTTTGAATGTTTAACTGACTGTTTAAAGCATGTAGTGTAAATTGTCATTCATTTTTGTGTTACACCTTGAGTCTTACTTCAGTCCAACTCATTACCACACATTTTTCCCTTCATTTTGGAATTTAGGGCCAATACACCTTATTTACATGAAAGCATACCCTTTTCGGAGTTAAGAAAATAAATGAAATGTGGGGTCAGATTGACCCCAGGACATTATGAGGGTTAAGTAATTTACACAATGACCAAACTGTTGATTTCACACAGAATGTGAATACTATGCGCTGAAAAATCAGCATACTTTTTTCCCAGAACGAGTCCTTTTTCCAATCACGTTGTGTGAAGAAAAGGCGTAAAAATCATCTTCTCTAATTCCAGAAACAACTTTATTTGGAGCATAAAGGTAAAATGTACAAATTAGCAATTTCTAGATAACCATCAAACATACTGACTGGATGACATTATCCTAAAAAAGCAGGACCAAGGCAGCAGCTTCTAAATTGTACATCACAAAATAATATTTATGTTTTAGTGGGCAATAACAAATGCCAGAGTGGCATAAAAATATACAGATATCTTTTCTTGACAAACAAAAGAGTTACCATACGTAACGATCACTTTAAACACAGGGAACATTCACGAGTGCATGAATCTACTGATACTCAAGGCATTTACAGCATTGATTAGCAATCATTAAACAGAAGCTGTAGCTGTTATCTGACATTTTCCACACACAGAAGTGAATGAAACCACTGATCCAGAGCGAGAGCTTTGTCTTGCTCTGCTGTGTCTGCTGCTGCCCAATTACATTCCCCCGCCGTGTGGCAGACTGCAAGGAAATTCATAAACAGCCACTGATGTGGCAGAAAACGCCGCCTCACAGCATCAGCGTGTCAGAACGCCACACGTCCATCTATCCACGTTCACCGGCTCACTGACGCCGCTCACAACGAGACGAGCAAAGCGATGGTTTGTTAAATCCACGGTTCACATATGATACTACACACAGACCAAAAACATTCACTTTGCTTCAACTTCAACACTAATGCTTAGATACAACTTCTAGCGCTGCAGTTGAAATATATCAGCATGTTACACCAAATCTCTGCAACACTATATACAATCTGTTATGGCCTAAAGAGCTGAAGTTAACCACGACTGCTGCTCAAACAAAAATTTAAAGGGGACACATCATGCTCGTTCAGGTTCATACTTGTATTTTGGGTTTTTACTAGAACTTGTTTACATGCATAATGCCTAATACTCATAGTGACTGTCTGAATATACCTGTATTCACTCTCCATCTGAAACGCTCCATTTTAGCGCCTGTCTCTTTAAGACCCCCTCCTGAAAAAGTCCAGTCTGCTCTGATTGGCTTGTTCTCAAGCTGTGGGCGATATATTCTAATGCGCCTACATGTGACATAGGAAGAGGAGCCAAATCTGATTGGCTTGTTGAATCACATGTTCAGCCCACGAAAAAACTGACTGGGTTGTCTGATTTCACAGTTTGTGGGTTGGTAGATCCAGATACCCAAATGTATGAGCACAAGCACTGACAGAGTGAGTTTTTCATGATATGTCCTCTTTTTTGAAATGTATGAATGAATCATAAACTAATAATTTGGTAGTGAAGGAGGTACCGTCGTCTAATAAGGCTTATTTTATAAAGGGTTTATAAGTTGTAACGAAGGCTGTGTTAAAATGTCATCATGTCAGTCATCGATAAAAGGTGTACTGTGTCCGTACACTGTGGCATCATTGGTTGGTGTTGTTACAGGTGAAACTTTCAGCCAGAGATGGCAGTGAAACGCAGATTGTCAGCCTGGTGTTAAGTTTGTCTTTAAAGGTTTATGTCACTAAACTATTAACTGAAGCTGTAAATATTAATAAGTTGTTAATAGAGGGATTTCGGTGTAGATTCTCTGCAGCCCTCGTCAGGTCGTCATGTTCATTATCTGGAGGAGGGTTATTTTGTTCTAACCAGGTAGTAGTGACTCGTTGTCATTGCTAGGAATAGTTACTCTTGATGTTTGCGATGTTGTTACTTATTGGATGTAGATGGCTGATGACAGGCTACTGCTGAAAACATGTTGACCTTAAGAATTGATTGATTGATTGATTTTATGAAAAACTCGAGAGTATTTCTTTAAAGAGCTACATAAAATTAATCAAACACAAATTTCTTATAACTAGGGCTGTCATAGTTAACGTAAATTCATTTTAACGCCACTAATTTATTTAACACAATCGATTTTTTGGAGGTTGTAGTACTCTGTTGTAGATTCTAGCATCGTATGAAAGTAGAAAGCCTAAGGAATCCATCGGTACCAACCATGTCCTACTAGCTTGTTGGATGGAGGATAAATAACTAACTCAATCATTTTGGTGAGGAAAAACTGTCATGGCCATTTCCAAAGGGGTCCCTTGACCTCTGACCTCCAGATATGTGAATGTAAATGGGTTCTCTGGGTCCCCACCAGTCTCCCCTTTACAGACATGCCCACTATGACTATGACTTGCCCAAGTCATAGTCAAGTCAGCACTCTGACACACTGACAGCTGTTGTTTCCCTTTGGGCTGCAGTTTGCCATGTTGTGATTTGAGCATATTATTTATGCTAAATGTAGAACCTGTGAGGGTTTCTGGACAATATTTGTCATTGTTTTGTGTTGTATTTGAATGAATATTTGAATCAATTGACAACCCTACTGAACTATTCTGTAAAGTATTATAATGTTATTGCCTATAAATAAAGCCATTAGTGGAGCCTCACAAACCCATGACAAAGTATGCCTTTTTAGAAACATTATGATGCTGTGGCAACAACATAGTAAACTTCTTTATGGCACTTTTTGAATTTAAGTCACAAAGTGCTTTGTGTACATTAGTTTCCCCCCTCTGTCAACACTTTGCAGTAGAAAAACTCAACAAAACATCCAGGGATCTTTCTAAAGACTAAACTCCAGCCTCCGGAACAGACTCGGCACAGTCCGTCTTGGTTTTCACATCGCGCTCGAGGCCGTATGTGCATCCTTCACAATAAAAATAGAGCCTGTTATATCTGCGAAGGTTCAGCTGTGACTCACCCATTAATGGGCTGCCTGCCCTGAAAACATCGGGGGGGGCAGGATGGCATACAGTTATTAAAGCTGCACAGAGTGAGGGCTTTTATTTTGGTGTGAAAATACTCTTTCTAAGCCTACATCCTAAAGTCTGTCTGAAGCTGAGGAAAAATACCCATCCTGAATTTCACTGATTCCGAACATAATGAATGAATTACGCTCTCCCAAGCTGGACTTGTTGGAGTTATTCTCTTTGCTTCCATGATCTCTTTGGTATCCTTTGGTATTAAAGCATCACTGACCAGCTGTGTTGGTTGACTGTGTTGAGGGAAGTTTGCAGGATTTCTGGGTATTGGCGGTATGTAACACTGGAACCTCTCGCTGCCGTTTGAGGTTCGAGTTGCCGGCGTGCCACACTGCCCCGTGCAGCTTGAAGGATCCCAAATGAGTCTGTGCTGGTCTGGGTTGTGGCACAAGACCATATATCTGAAATGGGAATGTTATTGTTCACATTCATGTTTTGTTGACTCATATGCAGTATATTGCGTGGGCAGGTCCAAGATAAGATAACAGCTAAGAGAGTGCCGATGTTTGTTGCTTTACAATGTCCGGGATCATTCTGGGGTTTGTGGATCAAAGACGGTCATTATGCATCAGTGGCTGTGTTTACCTCTCAAGCCATAGCAGCCTGGTTTTGGAAAGGTCAGCAGCCACTCAGGAAACAATATTCCCACTTAACAGACTCCATTAAGCAACACTGTCAAACTCGATTGACCGTCAAAATCAACCGTCTGGCCTCAGATGAACTTCAGGCATCGCTGAAATCCACTTTCCCGTATGCACAAGGGTCCGGGAACATCATCTTCTGGTCAGACAGCAGCTCGTCCGTGACGGTGAGCTCCTCCAGCTCAGTCGTGAAGTGGTCTGTGCTCTCCACCATCGACGTATCCTTGACCGCGCTGTACGTAAGGGCCACGCTGTAGGCGGCGGGTTTATCCGAGCCTTTCCTCCCGCAGCGGCAGATCTTGCGGAAAGCGGCGCGGAACTTCTGAGACATGGCGTTGTAGATGACCGGGTTGATGGCGCTGTTGAGGTAGATGCAGATCCGGCAGAAAAGCAGGAACCAGTTGTCCAGGTAGGCCCGGTCCAGGAAGGAGTTGACCACCACCAGAGTGCGATACGGCATCCAGAGCATGGCGAACAGGATCACCACCACAGCCAGCATCTTGGTCACCTGTAGTGGGCAACATGGAGAAATATACATTTACTGAGCTGTAGCTAGCCACTTGTGTTAGCCAGCACAACAAATAGCTTGTTGTAGTTGTAGCTCGTTCAGCAGTCTGTCTCCCATACTGGGATCCAGTCCCATCGGGCCACTGTGCACCCTGCTAGAGGTCAGTCCGGATGGCTGAGCGAGGGCAGAGGCTGCGTGGGGCGTACGGCAGGAGTCAGAATGACTGTATAGAAAATCTTGGCTACAAATCCTGACTAGTCACAATGTAATTACAACTAGTCAGAATGCCGTTGTAGATATCTCTAATGTTAATTCCAGATAATCAAGCATAACTATTAAATGTTAAGATGGCTTGCCATACGAACATGCACGGAAAGCATATACAGCCGGCCCGGCTATGTCAACAAAGCATGGAGAAGCTCTGATTACAGCACACACAGGGAGAGAGAGACTTTATTCTCTTCTCAGGTAACATTACTCCTCCACATCTTTACATAGACAATAGCTGTTTACTTTCTATATTAGTGCTCTGGATATGATAAAGAGCACCTTTAAGTTATCATAAGTTTTTAAGCAGAAATGCCAAATCTTCGCTGATTGTGGCATCTCAGATGTGAATATTTTTATTTATATTTTTATTTTGATTATTAGTATTCTAGTTACTATGAAGCACACACACACACACACACACAAATACACACACTTACTGCCGCTTTTATGTTTAAAATGACTCCTCACTTGGCTTACAGATGCAGCCAGCTTGTCAGACTGGACAGATTTTGGCTTAAACTAGCTTGTCATATGATTGATTAGAGACTTGACACTGGACAACATTAATCTAGTATCACCAAGCAATCATCATTGCATATCTGTATAAGACAAATTGAATAGTTTTAATTTTGCTATAAATTGCTACTGACTATTTTACATCCATAAAAAAGAAAACC
The DNA here is from genome assembly GCA_947000775.1 of Pterois miles. Classification (NCBI taxonomy): domain Eukaryota; kingdom Metazoa; phylum Chordata; class Actinopteri; order Perciformes; family Scorpaenidae; genus Pterois; species Pterois miles. Next base: position 2,269,719 of record CAMQGK010000638.1, read on the forward strand.
ATGGTGGAGCTGGTTTGCCTTTTTGAGGGAATATATAGCAAACGGCACCACTTCGTGCTTGATGTGAGTTCTTCCAAGGATACTGTTGCATTTTCAAGGAAGTTAATTAAATCAGGAACATACTGCTGGAGGGCCTGTCAGCCCCAATGCATCAGCACTGGTTACACTGGTCTGTATGCCCCGCCCCCACCCCACCCCATCAGCCCCAGTGCAACCACATTACCTGTACTGTCTCTAACCATTAATCAATCAATCAAGAAAATAAACACCAGATTAATATATCATGAAAATAATCATTAGAGGCAGCACAAATTTATTTATTTTTTGGTTATAGATTCCTGGAAGAGGAGCACTAAGGGGACATTTAAGAGGCTACTGTAGTATTTTGTGTTTTTGTAGAAAATGTGTAATGAAATGTAATGTAACAGATCTTCATCTGAAGCCATTCAATTCTGTATTGACTCTGACAATCTTGTCTTTTAATTCAGTGTAAATCCTTCACAGAGAATAACACTTGTTTAATGCAGATTGCATTTTTTCTATTTTGTGGCATTTTTGTTGATTTTCTTTTGCCTCACTGGTCTTTTTTAAGACTGTTTATTTAGTTAGATAGTTTGTAAGTTAGTTAAATCCTTTTTTATCATTTACAGTGGTGGAACAAGTATGTAGATGATTGATGGAGCGATACCACACTGTAAATATATTCTCCATTACCAGTAAAAGTCCTGAATTGAAACTGAGTAAAAATACATACGTGTAATCGGTACTTCAAGTATCAGTAAAAATAATCTATGCAGAAAAATGCTCCTTTGAATGTTATGCATTTGCATTTTTGTGATGTATTCATGTGTGAGCAGTATTTTACTGTTGTACTTGGTGCAGTATTTTATATGCATTTATTTTGTAATAATCTTAATTTTTTGTCTGATTTTTAAATATGTTTTGCGTAAAATCTTAACTGAGGAATCTAGGCTATAGCTCTTAAATACTTCAGTAAAGTGCCACATATTTGTCCTACAGTAGAATCACATTCATCAGCAGAGTGTATTGAGAAGCTGTGCCATCCTCCTGGATGCCATCCTCTCCCGGCTCATCCATCACTGACCCACCTGTCTGCGGGAAGTCGCAGTGGAGCTGGAGTGGCGGGAGTTCTTGCAGCTGGTCCTCTTATTGTTGGTGTGGTTGTTGTGTCCGTTCTTCTTCTTGTCTTTGGGGTCGGAGGGCAGCGGGTTGAGGAAGAGGATCCTGGCGATGAGTCCGTACAAGACCGCGGAGAGCAGCAGCGGCAGCACGAAAAATACGCCGAAATCGAAGAAGTAAATGGGAAGATAAAACTTCCTGGGGACTCTGTAGCCGCACGTGACGATGGTGATGTTATCGTACACCTGCTCCTGGATGTCAGACAGGTAGAACCACATCACGCAGTACAGTGAAGTAAAAGCCCAGACGAACAAAATGATCTTCTTTGCTCTGGACAGGGTGCACAGAAACTGAGCTTTGATCGGATGGCAGATGGCGATGTACCTCTCTATGGTGAACGCTGTTATGGAGCACGAGGACGCGTTGATCCCGAGATACTGGAAGTAGGTGATGCAGAGGCACCCGTAGTGGCCAAACACCCAGGATCCAAAGATGCTGTCCGTGATAGTCGGCAAACCCGCCGCTGTCAGCACCATCAGGTCCGCCACTGCCAAACTCACCAGGTAGCAGTTGGTCGGAGTCCTCATGTGTTTGGTCGTGAGCACCACCAAGATCACCATAACGTTGCCAACGATTCCTAAAGCGCAGATCACCAAAAGCAGCAAACTACTTATCACTTTGTACTGGATGCTGTAGTCCGTCCAAAAGCCCAAAGTGTGGTTCACTTCTGGAGCTGCCGTTGTAAAGTTTTCCATCTTGATGTTTCAGCTCAAATATTAGAGAAAAACTAAACTTGTCAGCGGGTTTTGTTGCCTTCTGTCCTGACGCACCAAACCACTTTTACGCGCGACAGAAGCGAGAGATCAATCAGCTCTGCGGGTCCGGGTAAAGTGTACATCAATCTTAGGGGGAAAAAAAAGCCCAAAGTTGCACCCAGTCGCGCTGCACTTCAAACCATCATAAAGTGACAAAGAGCTGATCGGACTCTGGTGTTATTTCTGCGCTCGTGTTGTGCGTAAAAGCGACGCATCGCAGTGTGCTCGTCAGAACAAACTGCGTCTGAGTGTCGGACAGATGGCGGTTTGGTTTTGAGCCTCGCTCTTGGCACGAGCTGCCATTACGCATGCGAGGGGATTAGCCCATCATTACATTTTCGACACCAGACCTCCCCCATCAACACAGCTGCTCCAACGCCAAAATGTTCCAACACACTTCTGTCTCTGTTATCCTGATATGATGTGTTTATTCGTGGATGTCGTGTCTGGACTGTTGATCTGTATCTTTAAAGCAACCTGTGCGTTTTTAGAGGCCAGTGTAACCTCTCATGACCAGCTCAGCTCAACAGGCTGCCACTTTAATATACAGTAGTACTAAGGAATGAACTGCAGTCTCTGTAATATGGAGATGATTAATAGTTGCATGCCTTTAGGGGAAGCTACACAGTTTCTCTTTTTACCAAAAAGATGGAGGAGTAGCCTAGACACACGCTTTCACAGGACTGCATTTGTCATTACATAATCCTACATAATTTAGCAAAATTAATTTTTTTTATTGTTCTATGGCATATTTCTAAGTTACAGATGATGGATGAATTCTTGGCATCAATCTCGGAAGAAAATGCTGACTAATCTTTAAGCAAAATGTCCACATCATCACTATAAATACTTTTTTTTCCTTCCCAGTTGCAAATACGATCATGCAGATTTTGACCAGACACAAAAAAGAAAGTGTTTGTATTTAATTACTCTGTTAAATGTTTATAGTTTCATTAAAGGTGCAGTGAGAAGGATCTGGTGGCATCTAGTTGTGAGGCTGTTTGCAAACAACTGAAATGTCTCCTCTGTTCTAAGGATGTAGGAAAGCTACGGTGGCCAGCACAAAAACGTGAATGTCCCTATCTAGAGCCAGTGAATACTGTAGAAACGTAGCGGCTGGCTCACTGAAGAGGACCGGCTTCCCTATGTAGATATAAACGGCTCATTCTAAGGTCACAAAAACACAACGATTTAATTAATTTAATTATTCAAATTTGAATATATGGAACTTAAAAAACTGTGATCAGCCTATAAAATACCAACCATATATAAGACAAGACCTCAGTGTTAGCTCTAGCCATGATTAAGATAACAAAGAGGGTATAGATTCAATGAAGAAAGACTCAAGAACAATGAGAGTTTATGTGTGAACTGTCCATTTGTTTTGCATTTGATTGTTTCCCACTTTCAGTCGTATACTCTACACCTTCTGTCCACTTTTCACCATCAGATCTGACAACAGGTCTTTACGATATCTCTTACTTTGCAGCACCATTTGCAGCATTTGATTATTTCCCATTTTCGGTCGTATATGTTACACCTTCTGTCCACTTTTCACAATCAGATCTGACACACGTGGTTATATCTCTTAATTTGCAGCACTTAGTGAAAACTTGTCCGAAAACATATTTAGTTAATGCCACTAAAGAAAATATTCCTGATACATAATGCACTTAAATCAACATTGTGCTGCCAAAACAGAGCCTAACTGTCATTAACTGAAGTATTAATTAGAGTTTGAGCTGTGTGTGTCAACACTGCCTGCTATGCTGCACCAGCTTATTTCACTGGGTAGGAGCTGATTCAGTGTAACATTTTTTTCTATGAGGCCTTGAAGCTGAAAAATGAACCAGCACTCTATTGTGCCGCCAACATGAAAAGCACAAAAAGACAGATCTGCAGTGACCTGTATTAGCTGCCGTGCTGTCCAACAACATGGGAATCTGCAGTTGCCTGTTCTCTGCACAACAGTGTGGAGGAGGGAAACTCTCCTCCACACCAACTGTGCTCATTCTCCAAGAACTGAGTTGTGAGTGCTGATGATCACGCCAACACACACACACACACACACACACACCCACACACACTTTATTCACGCGATGTGCTGCGAGTACTGAAGCTGCTAGCCGTCCATCCCGAGCAACAGGTGGACCAGGACGACAGGGAATTACATAATAATGACGCCCCCCCACTTTCTCCCATGATTCCCATTATCTCTCAGCCATGAAGAAAGAGTCCGTTGTAGCCCTCTTTCTGCTATACATCTTTGTGCTTCTTCCTCCAGGGTGAAGTTATAGCAGACAAGTCTGCTGCGATTAATTAGGCTGATTTGTGTATTAGCTGCAGAATTTTGTCTTTCTAACTTGATCCTAATTAAAAGTCCATGTCCTTGCTTTTGTGTGGAAAGGTTAATAATGTGGATTTAAGAAGCTGTTTTCGTGATCATTTGTAAAATGGCACAAATGAAGCCTGCAGCCATCTGCCAGCTTTTTATCACTTGGTTATGTATAAATATACAGAGTGAAAATCTTCCTTCATGTCCTCAGAACAGGCTCTCTGCAAACACTTCACATATTGATAATAAAATCAGCGCTCATTATTATTGTTTTACATAAATAGTTCCAACAGTGCCATCGTATACAGTTCCTGCTTAAACATTTCTGCTTGATTATATTATTCAAGTCTTAGCAGCAGTGGCAGAGAGAAAACAGCTGAGTCAAATAAGTGGAAGAGTTTTACTGCCACCCAAAGGACACACCTGACCAGCACCCACATTGAGACGTTACTATGCCTTCACTAAGATAAGATAAGATAAGATGAACCTTTATTACCTTTATTATTCATTTAATCCTACATTTATACTCCTGATGTATAATATATCCTGATGATCTGCAAACTTGAATCCAAAGAGCCAGTTCCCCTTTATTTAGACAGAAGGAAGAGGGATGATGAAAGATCCCCATATAGATCAATAATCAATCGATAATGAGTACAGGTAGCTCCGCGAACATGGTGTCATTTTAGAGATGCTGTATTTGCTCTTGAAATATTGTTAGGAAGAACTAATTACAAGATGTCATACAGATTAACTCAGGTTCCCTGTTTGTTTTTAAACCTCTGCCAATTATTAGTATTTTATGTCCTTTGACACAAAATGTTATTTGCATTGAACTTGAACCTGTAAAACTGAAAACAAATAAACACAATAAAAAACATTAGGACATACAGACAATTAAAGAGATTTGAAAAGTATTTAGTTAAAAAAACAGCTGTATTGAGTTTGTTTCAAAGCTAGGGTTGGTAGTGCTGTTCAAATAAATGTCTGTTATGTTTGTTGAAAATTACATCCAGGCAGCAATCAATAAATCAAACGGTTTGACATAAATAAATAAATAAATAGATAGATAGATAGATAGATAGATAGATAGATAGATAGATAGATAGATAAAAGTAATAAGCCCGTCCAATCATTTCATTTGGCCTGAATAAAATGCTGGATGAGCTGCTCACCTGGCCGTGGACCGTGGCCCGTCATCTTGGTTAGGCTTAGGCAACAAAACTACTTGTCTAGGAAAAGATTGTGGTTCGGGGTTAAATATTACTGGAAGTAATGTGACAGATAAATCAACTGATTTGTGGTTTCAGACAGGACCTGGGTGAAAGTCCTGTGTTTTTTAGGTCCGCCCATCCACCTCGACCTCCTCCCTACATACTGCTCGCCACTTGCTGTTCTCTGTACTTCCTGGTTCACGATTGCGTGGATTACATATGGATTGATTTCGTTCTGACATCATGAAAAAATGTGAAATTTGTGTCTATATACACAAATCAATACATCGATTTTGTGACTGCTGAGCGACTGGGCTGTAATGAGGAACTGGAAATGCGTAGCACATTTTGGAAGTTTAAAAATATTTAGGAATTAAGTAATATTTTGCATGATGTTATATTTTGACATGTACATACGGTACATATGCAGCTTAAGCCTTTTTGTTCTGTGGAAAGTCTTTATACTAAGCTGTATCGACTAAGACTTACTGCCCTCTCTCTTTTCTTTTAGGCCATATAATTTGAATACTTATAAAGTTCATTCTGTGTATACAAATACTCAGTGAAATGTCAATAAAATTAATCTTATCGTATCCTATATTATCTTATTGTGAAGTGCATTTCAGACTCAAAAAGCTGAAAAGTGGCTGGTGGTGTAGTCAGCTACATTTACCCACCACAAATATCAGACCTGACTCCTTCCTCCTAGTTATCCTCTGTATTTCTGCTGTAAATATATCAAACAATATCATATTTTAAAGGGATACTCTGGTGAATTACTGTCACACTTACTAGAAAACTTGTGACAGACTGATCCAAAAGCAGGAATGCAGCAGAGGGTGAGATACCGTATATCACGGTTCTTAGTCAGGAGGATGAATCAAGGTCCAGAAACTAGACCCTTTGTGTTTGCTTTCTCAGACTGCGCTGTGCAGGTCTTCTGTGGTGTATAATTTACTTCCTGTCTGATGTGTATTTCATGGGAGCCCTGAAAGGCAAGCAAGACTTTTTTTTTTTCTAAGTGATCTAAATTATTTTCTGTCCTTTGTTTACGACTGAAGAACGTGTTTTTTTTTTTTTTTTTTGCAGGGATGATCTTCCTTCCTTTTTTTCTGTGGAACAGGTGGAGAAAAATTCAGGTTTATTTTTTTTAAGCCACTTTTTTGTCTCTGTGTGAAAACAGATGGAAGAAAAAAAAAAATCAGGCAGATTTTTGGGTGTTTGAAGTATTTGTTGTTGTAATACTGATTTCCTCCACCGGAGTGCACCATCACCCCTCGTTCTAAACAGGACTAGGAGCGAATGTGCCGTTAGCGTTAGCTATACTGAATGTGACCTCAAAGATTACAGTAAATGCAATGGTGGGTATTACAAAATAAATAAATTAGCGCTTACAAAAATACATTTCTGGGTAAAATAAAGACATGACAGTAATGCTATATAACTTGCTAGCATACAATATAGACCATGTCACAGATGTAAAATGTGTCACAGTTTATTTCCTGTGACTGACAGGAAGTAAACATGGACACAAGCTGTTGCCTAGCAATGAAATGTCGTTAAAGTGGCCTATAGTACCTTGTGTTTAGAGTGCATGGAGTAACTAAATCTCACCCGGAAGAAAATCTGAATGCTTAGTCCTACTTAGAACGTGGGGTCGTGGTACACTCTGGTGGTCGAAACACGTATCACAATAACAAACGCTTAAAAAAAAGTCAGCTTCTTCCACCTGTTTTCACTAAGCGACAACGACAAAAATTCACTTTGAAAAATCTGCCTTCTTACTTGTTTTCGCATAAGGAAAGTTAACTCAGACAGATCACCTGTTTCACCTCTTAATTCACACACGGGAGAGAAAATAAATTTAGATCCGACTTAGAAAATGGATCACTAGAAAGAAAACAACCTTGCTTTCCTCTCAGGGCTTTAGAAAGATTTAGAAAGAAGGGAAGAAACAGAGGAGAGAAATGTGCGGATGAGGCTGTGCCTGGTCTCAACCTGAAGCCAGCAGGGGGAACACATGGCAGCGCAGAGCTGGAGGACCTGATGATACCTGTGCTCACCGACCGTTACCGCCGACAATAACAAAAACAGTCAGCACAGGCACTGCTCAGGCCTGACAATAAAAACACCATAAAACATTATGATATCCTGTGTAGGTACTTCATGAATATGGATAGACTGAGCCTGATGATATTGTGCACCATTTATGCCCATAACATATATTTCAGAATGCTTGTATCTCTTCCCAAAGAGCTATAAACCATAAAACGTGTCGGTGCCTTTGAGTTATGCTGCTGTTACACAATGTGCACACAGCAGTTGAACACACAAGCTTCCTCTTGTATTGTTCAGTAAATCAAAAAATAATTATTTCTTGGAAGAAAAAGATTGCTTTTGCATTTCTCCAGACAGTTAGTGTGATGCGTAGTAACTCACCAAACACATAACAGTACTGTAACGTGAAGTGACCTTTGGCCGCTCTGATTTACTGAGATAGTGACAGGTCATTTTAAAGGGAGTCGGTCCGAGTCAAGCGAGATCCATACGGCTGTCAACAGCCTCACACACTACAGAGCCATGACTCAAGGTCGGTCATGCACCAGCTGCCTCCTGCTCCGACCCTGACCTCCCTCCATTAATGATAAGTACACTGTGGGGTCCGGTCCATAACCTCCCCTGACAGAAAGCATCACTCCTGCTTATGAGACAGCTCTCTGTCTTCTTCACCACCCACCACCTGTTTCCCTTCAGCCCCGCAGGGCGTTCCCGTACATCGACACACATCAGTGGTCGCTGCACAGACATCTGGGAAGCCCGATTGTGCTCACAGCAACAGCAGATTGTTCGGTTTGTTCTGGGCAGCTTCCAGGTGTGACAGTGCATCACATTCATAATTCATAAAATCCAAACCAAGATTTTAAAGCAAGACATTACAAGCAAAAACATTTCATGCCCTGAAACAATTTTGAGAGTTTGGGCTATTGTGCTGTTGTAACATGTCTTCTTTCAGACTAGTGGAAAGAAAACATCCAAAACATACATTTAGGTGTTTATCTAACTGCTCTTTGTCTATTTGCATCCATGGATTTTTTTTTTCTAAATTCACCAAAAGATAGCATTAGATTACACCTCATTCACAATTTAAAGGGGACATACGCTTTTTTTCATGTTCAAACTTGTATTTTGGCTAGAATATGTACTACAACATGTTTACATGCTTTAATGTTCAAAACACATAATTTTTCTCATCCTGTCTGTCTGAATACACCTGTATTCACCTTCTGTCTGAAACGCTGCGTTTTAGTGCCTGTCTCTTTAAGAGCCCCTAAAATACACTGCACCATTGCAAATGTAGTTCTCAAGCTGTGGGTGGTATATTCTAATGCAACCCAGTCTCAGGGAAAGGTGTATAAATACCACCTGTACGTACGCCACACAAACGTCCGCAGTCAGGTTCAGGCTAGAAAGGCAAGGGGAAGTGTCATGGTTGGACTTATGTAAGTAAAGTAAGTAAAACGTACGGAAACAACGTAACACGACTACGGAAAATACGACACAAACGTCAACAAAAATCGACAGTCAGCAATGGTATTGAACACGAGTTTCTTGGTTAAAAGTGCGGTGTTTGTTTGGCAAATCTGATTGGCTTGTTGAATCACATGTTTTCTGATCTACAACAAAAAACTGACTGGTGTCTTATTTCACAGTTGGTGGGTTGGTAGGTACTCCAGATACTGATTACTATGAGCACAAGCACTGAAAAAGTGAGTTATTCATGATGTGTGTGAATCTGTTCTCACAGCTTTGCATTCAGTTTTCACAAATCATCACCAAAGAGACATGATTGGACATTATGTGAATCAGCAGAAGTTCACCTTCGAGACACAGATACGGCAGTGGAAAGTTTGATTTAAATATTCTCTACACCAATATTAGGACTTTTATAATCCTTCAAACTGAAAAAGGAGAAAGAAAGAAAAAAGACAGAGCAAAGAGAAACAGAGGATGTTTTCTGCAGCTATGAGTCGCTGCTTCGCTGAGGCGCCATACTGCACATATGTGATGCTGTGAGAGGCAGGCCGAGGTTGCTACTGTGACTGGTTTATAAGTCAGAAGTTTAGGACTGAATAATTGGGACATTATGATAACGTGATAATGAAACAGCTACTAAATGGACCCTGTAGTCTCGACTTTAGAGTTTCCCACTTTACAACAAGCCATCATGTCTACAGTTGTACTAATAAATATTACGTGGGAGCTTTTTAAGACCTGGATGCGCTCTGGTTTTCTCCCTGAACTGCTCAAGTGGTCCACAAAGTTTGAAGAGCTGGCAAAAGACAAATCAGCAGAAATGTTTGCTCCCATGGTTGCTGCCTGATTCTTCTGGGATGGTGAAGCACAGTAAAGTTGTGTTGTTTGAGACACTTTCCACACTCCGCTAGAGAGAAAAGAAAGGTTGCATTAAAACATTTACACTGTTTTTCATGAGATGACATATTAAATACATAGTTCATGATCATTTTGGGGGCGTGGCTTTGTAGGGACGGGCCGTCAGTGTCGGAGCCAGTGCTGCTAGCTGCGTTCATGTTGGTACACTGGGCTGGATTTCTAGGCAGGATGATTTGTAAATCTAGCATACTCTTACTGGTTTCTCAACATTACCAACTCTAGCCATTAGCCATTCTTAAAACAACACATATTTTCATTTTCTGACATGTAAGCTGTTACCAACACATTCATTTCACACTGTCCCAGGACTGGAACAGGATTTTTGTCTGAATTCGACAAAACTGCAAAACTGCAAGCAAATAAAAACTTCTGAAATATGATGCAGCAACTGTTTAGACAATGTGGCACACACACACACACACACACACACACACACACATCTTGGCCCGGTTTCTCCTGTGCAAGCTGAAACAAAACTTCTCTCCCTCGACAGATTTTGAACAAGCAACTGCAGCAGAAAGTTCAGTTGCGTCGTTTCAAAAAGCCAAAATTTTAATCAGGAACGCGTCCAATAATTGATGGGCGAACTTGTGTGTCTTTGAGTGTGGATGGAGATGTTTGTCCTCGATGGTTTAGAAGAAGAAGAAGAAGAAGATCAACCTTTATTAGTCCCGCGAGGGGAAATTCAACTTTTACACTCTGTTTGTTAACTTATACACGGTACATGCAGACCCGAAACACACACATGCACATGCATCAATGGAGAGATGTCAGAGTGAGGGGGCTGCTCCTGACAAGCGCCCCGAGCAGTTGGGGGTTTGGTGCCTTGCTCAGGGGCACCTCGACAGTGCCCAAGAGGTAAAATGGCACCTCTCCAGCTACCAGTTCACACTCAGTTCTTGGTCCATATCGGGACTTGAACCGGTGACCCTCCGGTTCCCAAGCCAACTCCCTACAGACTGAGCTACTGCCGCCCCCAGTATCAGTGATGATCAGTATCAGTGAAGAGGGGTGAGAGGAAGTGAACAGGGGCCTGTGATCTCCTCTTGTCCCTGTAGTTTAGCTGCTCTTCTGCTGTCAGGGCAGATGTTTGTTTCATGATTAATCTGTTTGAACCTCATCCAAAATAGCCTTTACGTTGTGCTGAGTGACACCACAGAGAGAAATGAGACCACTCAGCTCAGCTTTGCATTGCAGCTTGACTCAGCTCTAACGATTAGCGACCGCAGGACACGATCCATCCGGCAGACGTATGTGTATGTGTGTTTATCACTGCTCTGTCCACTCAAAGACGTCCTCCCTCCCCTGCTGAAAGGCCGTCTGACTCAGTTGTGTCTTCCTGTCCTCCTGCTTTGCTGCGTCCTAGCCTAACCTTGGACCTGCGTCTTCGCCTCTGCTGCTGGCTTCCCATCAGCTATTCTTAGCTTTACTTGCACCCTGGCTTCACAGCAGATCCGTCAATGTAAAATGCCACACTTCGCCCGGATGGCGTAAATAAAACGGGCCCTGCTGGTTGGGAGCGTCTCTGGAGGAAATGACAAATCACTTCAGATCATAAACAACAGAGCAGCGGCGTCTCGTGGGAATAGTCTGGTGGTTTTCTGTGATGGAGCAGAATATTTGCAGGCGCTCATCTCAATCTCACGTTAGTTTTTATTTCACTGCAGCGCTGCAATTAAAGTCGTAGTTAGACAGATGAATCCCCCTGTTTTTCTGTTTACTGCTGGGGGAACGTGGTTGCAGGGGGGGATTAGGTTAACATCCCAGGAGAACACATCACTAGCAAAACACTGCTCTGTCAGCCGGAGAGAGGCTGCAGCTAAACGGCTGCTGCTTGGCTCCAGGGCCGGCTCTAGCCCTTTTGGAGTCCTAGGCAAAATTCAGATTTGGAGCACCCACCCCTGCCGCTGCCGGCTCTACGTTTTGGGTTAAGCCTGGTTTATGATCGCCATAGTGGAGCCCGTATGCCAGAAAATTCCTTCTTTGTGGCTTTTGTGTGGTTGCAAGTTGTCTTTCATTTCAGCTTCGAGGGAAGACGGGCCAAGCATGTTCGCCTGTACAGACATCTGTACGACTGTTCACTGAGAGACCACAGCGACTGTCATGTCATTAGAAAGAAACAGGCAACACACTGGGGAAAGAAGCGGATTTTTTCTGCAGGCTATGAAAGAGCGGCGACCCAAGGGGAAGCACCGAGAAATGGAAAGTAATACTGACTTAGAGGTAAATGACAGTAACAATGATGGTACACAAATGCAATATTTGGCAGTACGTTGGTGTTTACTGCTGTTGCCAGGCAGCATACTTTCCTTTCCGGCAACACTCGTTGATGGAGCATATTGCAATGAACAATGCGTTGAGCATAAACACCTCTGTGCATGCTCGTAGCGTGCTCGCCATCTACAGAGGCCCACGCCATGGTGTCTTGCTTGAGTACAAACAAAGCTTTAAGGTTCAACACCCCCAGATCCTAATTTATAACCCGCACACACATCATGCATCACAATGGTTTTAAGACAAAAATTTGTTTTTTTTTTCTCATAAATAACCGTATTTATCAGAATATAAGTAAATAATTGTTCCTGATATTATTGGCTTGATAGTGATTTCACTAGAATGAGACTTACAGAGGTGAAAGGTGTATTTCTTTCTTTCTTTATTTGTTCATGTGTTACCTCAATGCAGAAAAAGAGGACAGACCCCACCAGCATTTTTTTCTTTTCATTTTCTTTAGAGGTTAAACAGCGCCCCCCCAGAAGGTGGCGTCCTCAGCAACCTCCTATATGTCCTGTGTCTCAAGCCGGCCCTGCTTGGCTCAAAGGCACTAATGGCAGTTTCTGCAGGCGGAGAGGGGGCTACATCTTTACCCCCACCCTCTGTTTGTTTCCCTTTAAATCAGATAACTAAATATGTATGTGTTCAGAACTGATTTGCTCATGTTGAGTTTTGAATACATGATTATTTAAAGTACAATCAAATGAAATATTTCTGTATTTCTCTACGGTTCTGGTTACATATTGAACTAATGAAACAACATTTCATCCTCAACGTCCAGCTGCAGTTTGGCATGTGGACCATGTTACGTGCCATGTTTAGCATTGGACTGATGACAGCGGCCCCCTCAGGTCCCTCTGTGTGTGTGTGTGTGTGTGTGTGTGTGTGTGTGTGTGTGTGTGGAGGTTATGAAAGTGTGCGTGACTCTCTCTGACATGGCAAGTCATGGTTATGTATTAAAGGTTGCTATAGGCAGGACAGCAGGAACTGTAGTGGCATTAATGTTGCAGCATTGTGTTCATATTATGAGTCAGCATTTCATGAATTAAGGTCTAACAAAGAATATGAGGTAACGCTGTACTTTAAGTTCCCTTAAAGCTGCAGTGGGTAGCTGGAGCAAATATGATTAAAAAAAAACAGTCACTATAGAGAAAAATAATCAGTCATCAAATAATCCAAAATAATCATGTTCCTCTTTGTCCTCCGGTGCTTCTAAGGGCATCTGCAGGATTTCACAGACCTGAGAAAAACAACCAATCAGCTGGAGCCATGTCATCTCAAACTCCAGTCAAACTCAGCAGCGCTGATCAAATATGAATCAATATTCTGTTACTTTAATGACTAGTTCTCTCCTCAAATGGTTTCAGAAGCATCTTGTAGTTACTGTTTAGCTGTAAAATGAGGGAGTTTGTGACCCGGCAGCCATGTTGAGATCAGCTGAGGAAATGCCAAGCACGTTCTCACTGAAATGACCTGTGATTGGCTAAAGTCTCCCGTCTGGGTTAGATTATTTAAATCCTGAAAACAGCCATGAGGATGTGCAGACGTCTAGTTTTCTCTCAGAACACTTGAATTACAAAATGCTGAAAGGTTATTATTGAATGTTTGACCAATGACCAATTTTTTTTTTAAAAGATATAAATGAATAAATGAACAAATGAATGCAAAAATAAATGAAAATGCTTATAATCATTCTTTTATATTTTGTTAATTGTCTTTATATTTTCACACATATTGATTATTTGTTTCTTGTTTTATTTCCACTTTTATATTTGTTTCCTTTAACAGGTTTATTTTTTCATGGCACACGATTGTTTAATAACTTCATTTATAGCACCATATAATGTAGTTGTAAGCAGATATAAGAACATTGTTGAGTGTTTATTAATGTACTATTAAGTATTTGTTTGTATTTGTATTTAAAAGTAAAGTATTGCTGAATACTACAGTATATTTCAACTGGCAGGTTATAATAATAACATTATCTCTATTTTGACAGTGTTGTTCTGTTACACAGCAAATGAATCTATACTTTTTATCGTATTATTTGTAATATATCAAAGCATGGCTAATTTAAAAATGCAAACATAATTTCCTGCAAAATCAAAAGCACTACATGGAAAACTCTATCATGAAATGGCTGATTATTTGCAACAACAACACACAGGCATACAGTAAGTCACATGATATTATTTAATGACACCAACAGTGAGTACTGTACTTCGGTAGGCTCACTATCAGCATTGCACCACATTGTTATCTCTGCCAGGCGATCATGTGTTTGGTCATGTTTATGCTTGTGTGTCTGTCTGTCTTCAGCTCTTGCATACTACAGGATTCATGCCTGATTATCTGTGTGCTCAGTTATGTCTGTATGCTGGAAAAAAATTGATTTTATTGACTGTGTTAAACACTGACTCCTCACTCTTAACTGGTTGGATACTTGGATAAGGGGCGAAACGTCTTCAGAGACAAATTTAAGTCCAGTTGCCTTCGATTCAATTGTTGTCAGAATGAATATGACCTGAATGAATGAGAACATTCACAGACTGATATGTTACGATCCGCTAAAGCTAGTCCTGATATGAGATGATCTTGACTGTGATGGAGCCGGGAGGGACGAGTGAGATTCAGGAGAGAGAGACACAGGAGCTCTGCACTTTTCTAGTATACAGAATACTTTACTGAGAAATACACAGGTACTGTACAAAACACACAAAACACAATGCTGCAGGACAAATGTACTTTAAACAACAGATAGACCGTGGGCAGCGTGTACAGTACAGCAAAGACAGAGAGAAACTTTAAATGTATAGCAGTCTAGTATTGCCTGGAGTGGCGTCTCAAACCTTGGTCGTCGCCCACATCAGTATGACCACGTCTCCTCCACTGCCCAGAGGGAAGGCATATGAGCATGGAGCTGATAGTCGTACTATCTTCCATCACCGGGCTGAAAAGTACTTTCAGAACAGACAGAAGTGGAGAATGTGGATATTTTCAAGGAGATAAAGAGCCAGAAGAGGAAACTCATGTCAGCCAACTTACAGCTAACTGCTGCAGCATTAAGATCTGAAGGGGCCGAGACCAAATCAACCCAGCGTTCACACAGGATATGGACAGTGACGTCCACATACTTTTGTCCATATTGTATATTTTCTCGACATGAGATGTTTTTTTTCTAATCTTTTTTGGTTGGTGCTCCAGCTTTGATTTCAAAATATGAAAAGCTTAAAAAAAAGCTAAATTTTTTTTGCAAATTGTTAGTGTGACATTTTGATTCAAATGGCTTTGCAACAACCAAGACATATTATTATAATTTTTTTTTTAAGGAACAGTGTGTAACAGTTGATCCATACATCAGATTGGCACATATGGGTACATAGACAAAAAGTCAAGGCCACGCCCCCTTTTGGGGGATAGAAAATTGAAAATCCCATAGACCTCAGTGCAATTTGACATGTGGTTAGATTATAATTCATATGCATTCATCTCTTGTTATGCAAACGATTGTTTTATACACGTCTAATAATTATTTTGCAACCTTGCCTGAACCTGAATGTTCACGATACTTTAATAAATTAAGGTTAATCACCACCACGTCCCTTCAGTCTTCCCCCGTCCAACACAGTGGACTGATTCAGACATCTCTACATATGTGATTAAATCACATTAAGTGTTGTCTGTAAATAACCAACGTATTAATAGCCAACTGTCTGATCTACAGTATAGGCTGAGATTTAGTTGGACACGACAGTGTGATGCTGCTATAATGTTAATGTATGACTGTATTACAGCAGCAGCCTCATACTCAAGCTAACATTAGCTAGCCATGCTAGTTATCGTCACCAGCATCATTTAGTGATTTACCACACTGACCGTGAGTATTCACATATTGTATGTGCCTCAGATCTGTGCGAAAGCCTCAGTTAACCTGTTAAAACAACAGCTTTTCATCATTTTCTCTCCTGTGACAGCGAGTTTCTTTCCCCCATAAGGGAGCGCAGCCTTGGTGATGAAGCCATGCTGGTCTGGTCTATAGCTTGGAGTCATGAAGCCATGCTGGTCTGGTCTATAGCTTGGAGTCATGAAGCCATGCTGGTCTGGTCTATAGCTTGGAGTCATGAAGCCATTCTGGTCTGGTCTATAGCTTGGAGTCATGAAGTCATGCTGGTCTGGTCTATAGCTTGGAGTCTTGAAACCATGCTGGTCTGGTCTATAGCTTGGAGTCATGAAGCCATGCTGGTCTGGTCTATAGCTTGGAGTCATGAAGCCATGTTGGTCTGGTCTATAGCTTGGAGTCATGAAGCCATGCTGGTCTGGTCTATAGCTTGGAGTCATGAAGCCATGCTGGTCTGGTCTATAGCTTGGAGTCATGAAGCCATGCTGGTCTGGTCTGTAGCTTAGAGTCATGAAGCCATGCTGGTCTGGTCTGTAGCTTGGAGCTATGAAGCCACGATGGTCTGGTCTGTAGCTTGGAGCTATGAAGCCACGCTGGTCTGGTCTATAGCTTGGAGTCATGAAGCCACGCTGGTCTGGTCTATAGCTTGGAACCATGAAGCCACGCTGGTCTGGTCTATAGCTTGGAGTCATGAAGCCACGCTGGTCTGGTCTATAGCTTGGAGTCATGAAGCCATGCTGGTCTGGTCTATAGCTTGGAACCATGAAGCCATGCTGGTCTGGTCTATAGCTTGGAGCCATAAAGCCATGCTAGTCTGGTCTATAGCTTGGAGTCATGAAGCCATGCTGGTCTGGTCCATAGCTTGGAGCCATAAAGCCATGCTAGTCTGGTCTATAGCTTGGAGCCATAAAGCCATGCTGGTCTGGTCTATAGCTTGGAGCCATAAAGCCATGCTTGTCTGGTCTATAGCTTGGAGCATAAAGCCATGCTGGTCTGGTCTATAGCTTGGAGTCATGAAGCCATGCTAGTCTGGTCTATAGCTTGGAGTCATGAAGCCATGCTGGTCTGGTCTATAGCTTGGAGTCATGAAGCCATTCTGGTCTGGTCTATAGCTTGGGGTCATGAAGCCATGCTGGTCTGGTCTATAGCTTGGAGCCATGAAGCCATGCTGGTCTGGTCTATAGCTTGGAGCCATGAAGCCACTCTATTATATCTCTTTTAGTTCAGCGTTTTTAGATTTATTGTTGGTGTTGGTGAACCAATTACTCAGCAACTCTTTATAGCGTTATTAATAGTCCTGGTTTGTTTGAAGTCGAAGTTTGGGGACATGGGGGCGGCAGTAGCTCAGTCCGTAGGGACTTGGTTTAGGAATCGGAGGGTCACCGGTTCAAGTCCCAACATGGACCAAGACCAACTGGTTGCTGGAGAGGTGCCAGTTTACCTCTTGGGCACTGCCGAGGTGCCCCTGAGCAAGGCACCAAACCCCCAACTGCTCGGGGTGCTTGTCAGGAGCAGCCCCCTCACTCTGACATCTCTCCATTAATGCATGTATGTGTACTGTGTGAAATTAACAACAGAGTGTAAAAACTGAATTTCCCTACGGTGATTAATAAAGGTTCATCTTATCTTATCTTATCTTATGTTTCAACTTCTTGTTTACTCTGTTACCGTCTATGAGGGACACAGGATTTTTTTCCTCCAAAAGATGACATGGTCATGCAACCCTTCTCTGGATGACGTATTGCCAGTCTATGTATTGGCAGAAATGGATTATAATATTAATAAGCATGTTTTCTTCAGTGTACAGTCACAGAAAATAAGAATCATTGTGTTTTTGTTAACTTAGAATGAGATATTGATATCTACCTATGGAGCGGTTCCTCTTCACGGAGCCGGTCGTCATGTTTCTACAGTAGCCCAGAACAGACGAACCAATCACTGGCTGCACACAGAGCCATTCATGTTTTCACATTTTTGCGTCGGCCCCGTAGTTCACCTCCACACTTAGCAAAAGGGAGAAGTTTCGGTCGGTCGTAACCTGCGACCTCACCTCTAGATGTCGTCAGATCCTGCGCACTGCACCTTTAACGCTGTGTCTCAGAGAAGTCTGTGGTTTATCTTGCAAAAAGTGTGATTTAGAATGGAAAATTGACTTTGAAACAAAAAAAAAAAATGCTTTGCAGACTTAGTTAAGAGAGTTTCAGATTTCAGTCATTTTATTTTCCGAACACCCTTAAACACGACTATGGCTGGACCGTGTGGTCAGTCTGTGAATTTGTGGCTAGATTGTTCAGTCCATGGTCATGTCTGTTGTGTTAAATCCGTGCACTGCTCCACTAAACTGGCAATTAAAGGGGGGAGGTACTCTATCGTGGAATGCACGTGATTGGTCCCTGGTTTTCTACCTGCCGTTTCAAGCAGGAAATGACATGGCAGCCTGCTCGTAAACAATCCACCAAAATCTACTTCTGAAAACATTCAGTGCCGCTGTTGAATCTTTTATTAGCTAGATCTCCTAGTTTCACAGCTTGGTCCAGGTTTCGAGAGCTGGAAATATTGTGCTGGACGGGCTCAGCTGCATAAAGGACTGTTCCCTGCCTTTTAATTTTGAAAGAGCAACGGCCAATGAGGAAACTCCAACACTCGACCAACCGGTCGTGTAACTTCATCACTCAGTCAGTCAGTGACAGACTTTTCAGTAGGGATGGCCTTCTGTGCTCCAGCCAGAAACTGGTTATAGATGAATCAGTCATCAATCATCATCATCATCAGTCAATCACCTAAAGAAGGACACCAGATTCTGCATTAGATATTTTGTCTTACATGGTCAGGTCTTCTGCAGAGGTTTGTGAATGCTCTCAGCTTGCCTGTCTCAGCTGGATCCTCTGCAGACTGTATTTCTATGTGCCGTGCTGTGCAGCTGTGAAATCTGTTGCTTTAAACTTGTCTCCCTTTCCTCTTCTCTGACAGAAATGTTAAAGCCACCATGAAGCATGCAGCCTTCACGCTCTTCTCCCTCAGAAAAGGTCCTGACTGCTTAATGTACAGTGAGCAGAGCGTACAGTATGTGTGGAGTTGCCACAAGCATTGGGGTGGTTGATGTTGGCTAACAGAGGAAGTGACCTTGAATGGTGGAGCATTGAAGCGCTTTGTAATCATAACCCTTGGCTTCCTATAGCCTACATACCGAATGCTCCGGTACTCTGCAGAGCTGGAGGATTTCTATAAGGGGCTCAGGAAGTGGAATATGCATATTGCTGCAGATAGTGGCTGTCAATTAAAAACCTTGTGACGCAATTTTTTTTCTCATTTTAATCTTTTAAATTCAGTTGAGGGATGAAATTCTCCTGTTGGTCAAAAACTTACAGCTCTTGATGTGTACGTGGTATGCTACCTCTCTGTTAAACCCACGATGATGGTGTCGGTGAAGCTGATGTGTTGGTTAGTTCCTGAAAAGCTGCCAGTTTGGAGATATGAGCGTTTCGCTCAGCACTGACTGTATAGGATTTGACATGGTTTTGATTGAATATCAAAGTAGAGTTTTCTTCCGGCGGCACGGTGCTCCTCTGAAAATGGGCCAGTCAGGAAAGCAAACCGCTCATTTCAAAGGAGGAGAATCCCATTTTCTGGACTTAGATCAGTTTCTTTGTTGCAATGATATTGTTTGTTTACTGTTCTGATAATGATGTTGAATATGTTCCCAGAAAAAAGGCTGTGATTAATGACTGAAGTGCCACTGAGCACAAGGCTACCACTGAGGACGCTGGGATCATTCAATCTTCTTTTTTATTTCTCGGGAATTTAGGGGTTTAGCAAACTGCTGGCGGAGGGATTATTGTATTTTGCTCCCACTATATTTAAAGGAATAGTTCAACATTTGAGGAAATATGTTGGTTTGCTTTCTCATTGAGAGTTAGTTGAGAAGATCGATACCACTCTTGTTTCTGTTTGTTCTTTAGAAGCTGGAACCAGCAACTGGTTAGCTTAGCTTAGCATAAAGACTGGAAACAAAGGTAATAGCTAGCCTGGCTCTGCCCAAAAGTAACAAAATCTGCCCACCAATACCAGTTTTTGTACCAATTAAACACATGATATTAACTAGAGAGCTATAGACAGAGCCAGGCTAGATGTTTCCCTGTTACCGATGTTTGTGCTAAGCTAACTAGCTGCTGGCCAGTAGCTTTTCATTTACTGTAGAGGCATGAGAGTGGTATTAAGCTTCTCGTGTAAATCTCAGCAAGAAAGTGAGTAAGTGCATTTTTGTAAACGTAAGAAAGAAAGAAAGGATTCGATCATTAGAAGCTGGGGCTAGGAGTCAGTTAGCTTAGCTTAGCATAAAGATAACAAAATTAGCCTTCCAATACCAGTTTTTGTACCAATTAAACAAATGAGATGTTAACTAAAGAGCCTTAAACAGAGCCAGGCTAGCTGTTCCTCATTTCCAGTGTTTGTGCTATGCTAAGCTAAGCAACCCAGCTGCTGGCTGTAGCTTCAAATAGTATCAGTCCTCTCATGTAAATCTCAGCAAGAAAGTGAATAAGAGTAATTTTGTAAATGAAAGAAAGAAAGAATTCAGTATTTCTAACCAGGATCTGCATTAGACCTTGAAAATATAAACCATCAAAATTCAAGTAGCTTGAAAAATAAGAGAAAGTAAGGGGAAGGGTGGAGGTGGGTGCACTGAGGGGGTCTTTGACCCATGATTTAGCATTTCTAAAATACTGTCTATAGCAGTGGCTGAGTAAGACACTGTTTTGTGGAGGATTTGATGCTTCAGCTACAGGGCTCCTTCTGACCTTTGACCTCCCTAAAAAGAAGCCATGCTCCTCAGCAATCAATAAAACATGAATCACATCACTGCTATCTCAGAAAAAGAAGCTAATCCCCACTTTGTCAAGTAATATTTCTTCCTATAAACCCTGAAGGGTTAGTAACAAAAACTGGCAAATAAATTATTGCCTGATACTTCATAGATCAGATATCTGCCAATATTAAGAACCACTTTTGGTTGCCAGGTTGTGAAAGATCTTTCTGACTAGTGTTTTTTCTGCTCCAGCAGATCAACTTTTATTCACGAATCATCATGTAGACCTCTCCAATGGACCTCTGACCTTTGACCTTCTGGAGAAAAGCTGCTGGGCATCTGTACCAAAATCCATCTATTACCTACTTACTGACCTTTCCAACATGTAGATGTGATGATTTATTGTAAAAGCCCTTTTTATACTTACTAGCCATGTTATCTACATAGCTGTATATATATATATATACAGGCCAATCAATGCACTACTTTGGTCCTAGATGGTTTCTCATGATATTCAGTACAGGCATACCTGCTTCCCAGAGGATGAATCATGATGAAATGTTCCCTGGACTTTTCTTGTAGCACCACCATGAGGTTGTAGTTTTGAGTGAAATGTCTCAACAACAATTG
The DNA here is from genome assembly GCA_947000775.1 of Pterois miles. Classification (NCBI taxonomy): domain Eukaryota; kingdom Metazoa; phylum Chordata; class Actinopteri; order Perciformes; family Scorpaenidae; genus Pterois; species Pterois miles. The sequence continues at coordinate 2,291,281 of CAMQGK010000638.1, forward strand.
GATGGATTGTCCTGGAATTTGGTTCCAACATTCATCCTCAGGATGAACTGAAATAACTTTGGTGATTCCTATCCTTTACTTTTCTCTAGTACCATCATCAGGTCAAGTTTTTTTCTCCAACACTTTGGCTTATGACCAAATACCTGCAAAACTAATGGTATTCCTATCAGCATCAGCTGTACTTTGCATTTAGCACTAATTAGCAAATGTTAGCATGCTACTATGCTAAACTATGATGGTGATTATGGTACATATTGTACCTGCTAAACGCCAGAATGTTAGCATGCTTACTTTAGCATTTAGCTCAAAGCACATGGTGTCTATACAGCTTCACAGAGCTGCTAGCGACTGTAGACTCTCTGTCTTAAAGGCTAATTACCGATTAATTTTTGCTGGTGGTTCACTAGAAAGTGAGAAACTCATTAATGGTGTTGTTGAAGGTCTTATTGATATCATACTTGTACAAATATTTAAAAAATAATAATAATACATCCACAGATGTAATAGCATTTCTTCCTGAAAAAATTTTTTGATTGTGCATTAATGATTTAAAGATTTTGACGGGTCCAAAATGAATGTTTTGTTTATCTTTGTGGAAGATATCCAACCTCTAACAAGGCTTGTGAGCCAATAGTAAAACATTGTGGCATGTGGTATCTGTGTTGTCAGTTAGTGTGGAAAAAACAGACAAATGGCTGAGATTAATGGTAAATACCTGGCAATGACTTGCTGTGAAGTGACCCCCACGCCAAAAAAAAGATCATTATTTGTATAGCACCTTTCATACAACATTGCAACTCAAAAGAAAGAGCATGAACATATAACACATAATATAATACAGTATGTAATGAACATAAACAATGAACATGACTACTGTCACAGCTGTCAAGCTAGCAGCTTGTGCAAGATACTGGTGATGCACAATGAGTGCACGAGCAGAGTGCACACAGCTACACAGGCAGGTATCTGATCGTTACATTCAGACCAAATGAAATGATTTTTAAAGATGTTTATTAATCATGTGACAGCCATAGATACTGGATATTTTTCTCTTTTTTTGTCAGAGCATTTGACTTATTGCTGTCAGGATGTAAAGACAATTTCAACAAATATAAAGAAAAATGATTTTGAAGATTACCAACCCTTGCTTTAACAAGAGTCTTAGAAAGCGTGAAAATCAGGTCTTCCCAGTATTTCTCACAACCTGGCAACCCAAAAGTTGCTCTTATTAATGGCTGTTAGCTGGCATATGAAGTAATAAATGTATTAACTACCATTTCTGACTGCTCATAATCCATGTCTATAGACTGGAGGTGGTACAGGGATGTGAAATATCCCTGCTCATTTGCCCACAGTGCAGAGGCAGACTGTCATCTGATTAGTGTGCATGTGCCGGGGAACACTGGAGCTGCTCGGTAATAAGCATTATAAGGCGGGCTGCCGGAGCCCAGTCAGTGGGAGGGGTCTGCCGAAGCTCTCCCTCTAATTGACCAGGGAGCAGAAGCAGCCGGGGATGCGAGCAGCAGCCACAGACGGGCAGAGAGGTACTCAGAAAACCGCATTTTGTTGCTTAATAACCGATTATTGAAACACATTAGGTTGTGTTATTCATTAGCGTGTCGCATGGCTACTGAGTGGTTCGGAGCTGCAATCGAGAGCTTGCGGAAGCCAGAAAAGAGAAAGTGTTTCTGAGCAGCGGGCATGCAATTTATGGCACATTGTCATGGGAATTAAATTAAGACTTGCTTAGCTGTACTTTCAAACGCTTGCGGTGCGAAACGATGCGTGTAGATGCTGCTTGTGCAAATACTTCAGGCACAAATATAAAGTGGCTTGCAGCGACGAAGCATGCAGAATTAAAGTCGTTTCAGGGAGTTGTTCTCTCTTTCTTTTTTTGCTTGTTTTACTGACAGAGGCGGACGCATGGGCTTGGCAAAACGGGAAACCCAGCCCCGTGCTCAAATGGCTGATCTCGAACTGTTTTACTTTGACCACACCGATCCCAGAGACACCTCCCCGGTTGTAAATAAGCGAAGAGTCAACGAGACCAGCGGCGGAAAGTCGCTTCATCCCGGCGGAGAGGCTTCAGCACCATGGACAGAGACCCGGACAGCCGCGCGCCCGGAGGACCAATCAGAAACATCTTTCTCCTGCAAACACCACGGTGACGAAGATGATGATGATGATGATGTCCAGCTGATAGGGTCAAGTCCACAAATGTGCAGACTGAGTCAGAGCTCCACAAGTGAACTGTACGAGGAGGAGGAGGTGCTGGAGGAAGAGGAGGAGGACATCCCGGAACTTTACTTGCTGTCCGACGACGACCTCTCCTCTGACGGCTCGGGGAAGTCCGTGGATTACGGCTTCATCATCGCCGTGACGTGCCTGGTGACTGGCATCTCTTTGGTCGCCATATCCTACACGGTCCCCCGGGACGTCCGAGTGGACCCGGACAGCGTGTCCGCCCGGGAGATGGAGCGGCTGGAGAGGGAGAAAGCCAGGGTGGGGGCCCATCTGGACCGGTGTGTCATAGCGGGACTGTGCCTGCTCACCCTCGGCGGCGTGCTGCTCTCCACCCTGCTCATGGTCTCCATGTGGAAAGGGGAGATGATGAGGAGGAAAGCCTTTGCTTATTCCAAACACGCAGCAAAGTTGTATGGCTCGATCAATCTGAGAGCAGGCTCCAGCCCGACTCGGGAATCCTGCTCACATTTGTCAGCGGCTGATGAGGATTTAGAGGTGCTCAGCTGAATTTATGGACAGGACAAGCGGAAAAGACTCAGAAAAGTGTTTAGGAAATCCTTCTAGTGCTGCCCTATAATCAGGGGCTTAATGCCTTTTTGCTTAAGGCTGTTTTGGTTCATATGGACATTTTTTAAAGGATATGTTCACATTTTTTTCAAGTCAGTTTTAATACAATACTCACATGCCCTTATGTACACTGACTGAGTTTTTGTTTGCTGTAATTGTTCCTTCGGTCCATACTGATCCTGGACAGATCCGGTCTTAAGCCAATTTCAATGTAAGTCACTGGGGACAAAATCCACACTCTCTTCTTGGGTAAGAAAAATGCATTTTATAGTTAAGTTGAAGCTGGCGGGAGGGTTTAGAGGTTGTATATGCAAGAGGTCAGACCAAAAACAGGCCTGTAGTAAAACAACACAAGGGGCTTTGACGGTGTTCTGCTTCAGTGAGACAATGAAATACAGTCCAGGAAGTCCAGAGTGAGTAACACATCCATGAGTCTGAAGGCTTGTCAGATGCCACAATCCCCTCTGTCTCCTAAAACCGCCATTCCCATACAATGAAACTGTGAATTGTGAATTACGTTTTGAGGGAAATGTATTTTGTCACGGATTACGTTTGTTGTTGACAAAAATATGTTTCCAATGACAGTCCGAGTAGGACGGAGTTCACAGTGGTGGATTGGTCAAACAAACAGGACTTTCACCCAGGAGACGAAAATCAAATTCACTTACATTGATTTACGTCTGTAGACTAATAACATAATAACTGTAATCATCTTAAACCAAAGCATGATGTTTTTTACTAAACCTAACAAAGAATTTCTGTTTCATTTTTGTTTTGTTTCAATTTACACCGTTAAATACTGTTTAAAACTGCGACCGTAATCCAGTAGAAAATGTGTTTCTCTTGAAACGTAACTGAGAATGTAGTTTAGCTGTATGTATCATTTTGAAGGAGACAGGTCTACAATACTTGGACAGGATTATACAGCCCTGGACAGTTACGATGGTGGTAATTACTTTATGTTTTGTTAGAGGTAATAGTGGAAATATGGTTCACATGTTTTTCATGCAGGGCTAAAATCAGTCTGAATCACAGTCAAGTGGGTATCTTTCATTCTTTATTTATTTTTTCTTTATTTATTTATTATAACAAACACCGTCTGGGAAAACACAAGGAGAGGATTAATACTATGAAGACTGTCATTAAAAAAACAACTTGATTTCACTAACTCATGCTACGAAGGCCACATATTAAAGGGGAACACCACCGAAATAAAAAAAAATCAGTATCTTATTTCCATGGCCTCGGAAACTTCAAATAATATTTGTGAACATGAGCTGCTCTGTCAAAGCCATGACCAGAGATGAGATGGTATAAAGTCTGGAGCTGCTCCATAGACAGTGAATGGAAGCCCCACAGAATGCTTGTTTTCTTATTTATACCCAGATGATCTTTATTCGACTGCAGAGATCTCGAGAAACAGAAAATGTTCTCATATACTCAGATCATTCCTCTGGATGCTCTCCGTCATCAAGAACAGGGGTTCTCAAACATTTTAGGACCAGAGACCCCTTAAAAGGGAGACAATTTTCCAAGGACCCCCTCATAACATCGATTTAGCATAATGCTTACTGCCATTTATACTCGTAGATGCCACTGGAACTAATCTAAGACCTGTTTGATAGTGATACACAGAAACACCACGTGTTAACACCACTTTGTTTTGTCCTGATGTTCTGGGTGTTTTGTAATCAGATGTCGCTTTAGCTTGGCCGGCTTCGTGGCTTCGTTCGCTAGCACCTGAAGACACATGACACATTTCGGTCTCCTGTTTTCTCAGTTTAGCTAGTTTGGTCTTAGCGTCACTTGGTCGGACTCAAATAATTGCCAGCTGCTTAGCTGGCTAATAAGCTAAGCTAAGCTAAGCTAAGCTAAGCTAAGCTAAGCAGCGGCAGGAACGGTTCATTGCTCCCTGAGTGAAGTGATTAATGACAGGTTGATGTGATGAATGACAACCATCTCTGAGTTTCTATTGGCCCAAAGCCACTGTGGGTGGGAGTAATGAACACAATACCCTTGTTTGTTTGGTGCCAGTGGTCCCCATCTGGAGATATGTACTTTTTAATGATACATGTTTTTATCATTTATATATAATTATTTCGCAGGCCCCCTGACAGAGTACCACAGACCCCTGGGGGTCCCCGGACCCCACTTTGAGACTCCGTGATCTATAACATCTTTCTCAATTCATTGTCTAAGGAGCAGCGCCACACTTTACACCGTAGGACATCACATGTTTGAGTTTTAGCGCTCTGGTTTTTGGATTTGAGAGAGAGCTGTTTATGCTTACTAATATTTTTTTAGCCTGTGTTAGACAATAGGAATAACATGTATGGATTTTGAAAATGTAGGTAGGCTCCCTTTAACTACTGATAAACTTTGAAATGCATTATTATTACAGAAAGAGGCCTGTGGATGTTTTTCCCATCACTTACACTGGAACCGAATACCCACATTAAGTTCAAAGTAGTCAACGCATACACAGTGGGGAGCTGTGCAGAGGTTTCTTACTCCTCTGAAATATAGATTTTATTTACATGGTTTGATGGTGGTTTGCCTTATGATGATCTCTGACCCGCTGTTCTGTTTACCGCTGCATCTCTGCTCTGCTCCTAATGATGCTGCTGTTTCGTGTCTACATGTCGGTGCAGGCTCGTGTGTTTGAAGGCCTGCGTGGAGCTTCGAGGGAAATCAAACCTAAACCAGTGTCGATGTTGCTGCTTTCGTTTCCCACCACGTCAGAAACAGAAAGCGCGGCGCTGAATCTCAACTAACAAAGCGATGCAGATGTGGTTTACAAAGAGCAACAATTGCATGAGTCCGTGTTGAACTCCAGAGAAATCCTGTTTAATGTGACTGTGACGTGCTGAAGATGTGTTTGCTCGCTGAAACACAAATAGTAATACCACAGGAGGTGTAATTAGATTTTGTGGTTGAGTACCGATGTCGGGGAAGCTCAGCTTACGCCAGATAGAGTTGGGGTTTTGACTGCAGATGTTCAAAAGCATACAGAGAGAGACGGAGTGAGAATCAACGAACCCCTGGGGGAAAACTCTCCTGGTAATTGGTGTTATATTTAATTGCTCGTGGGAGGCCTGCGAATCAGTGGGAGAAAAAAAAAAAGTCCCAAAGCATTTAAACAACTGCTGCAATCAAGCTCGCTTAACTTGCTTATCAAAAACCAAACGGTTCCAGCTGCAACACTGGAGCGAACACTGCATTCAAGGGGTAGGAAGTAATGGATCGCCTGCTCTGACAGAAGATGCTGTGAATGAACAATTGTATTGCTTACGGTGCGCAGAAAGCTGTGCTGTGCTGCCTCTGTAATTGGAAGTGCTTACGGCCAGAGGGATCACATTATCCTCCACACGACCTTCGCTCACTCTCGCCTCGTTAATGTAATTAAATGGGTGGATTCGGCTGACCTCTCAATGAAATATTAAGATGATTTCTAAGCCGTCTTCCTTTGTGGGAGAACAGTTTACATGACAGGTGTTTTCCTGCCGTTATTTTGTGTCGAGAATCACCCACTTCTCCTCAACCTGACTCATCTGCTTCAGTTGGTGATTTCTTACATTTACCAGATTGACTCGTATGGCAGTCATCAGAGAGAGCGGCTGCGAGCGAAGTATGTGGGATTGGAGAGCGTGGTACAGCACTGTAAATTCAAGAGAGTGACTAACATCAAAGTCAGTCTCCGAACTTAATACAAACCTGCAATGCACTCTGGTCTATTGAGGCTGCTGTCTGTGGCGATTCCAGTCCTCCCAGCTCTTGTTCGGTACAAAAGATTTCTCTCAGTTGATGTTAATTCAAAATGATTCAGTCTAGAGCAAAAATGTTACAGGTTTGACATCACGACTTTTACTGCTGTTAACCATGATGGAAATGTTTTTGACATCACATTCTCTATGTTTATGGGAATTAGAAGCAACGCAATGGCCCTGGAAATAAAATAATGACTTTTTAACAGCATGAAGAAGATTTTTCTCCATTAAAGCAACTGAAAACTTAAAAAATCAACACCATTTAGTGATAGCAATAGTCGTCCATTTAATCTTTTTGTGCTGAGATTATATTATTCTATTTTATTCTATTTCCAAGTTCACGAATGAAGTGTTAATGTTAACCGTAAAACGTTTTCAGATTGAAATGATTTCATATTTGTGACTCAAGAAGCAACAAACAAGATTCAAATGAGGGAAAAAAACTTGGTTATAATATAATAATTTAATCTGCTTTGTTGCACCAGCTGTTGCTTAATCCATCACAGATATTACCAAACAGCCTCGTCTTTTTTGTCATTATGCCTTTGCATTTCCTTCATTATGTTACCCACTTGCTAGCTTGCTAAATTGTTATCCTCTGTGGCTTCTGGATGCTGACAGTAACGTTAATATTGACATTACATAGCTGCAGTGTTCTCATGACTTAACCATAGCATGTACATGACTTCCCATGTTGTAAACATGAGCACACAAGTTTCATTTGAGGCACCATAAAGTCCCGTCTAAGTTCTCAGTTCTCACAGTTTCACACTAGTGATTTACCAAATTGGTTGCACCATTAAAACTTAAAAAATGTCTTAGTTAGTGAAGACTTTAATAATGTGCATTCTGTTGCCAGGAAACAGAAAGTCACTGAGCTGTGGCTGACATTGCTTCAAAGAAGAGCAGTCAAAAGAAAAAATATATTTATATCAGCATACATAGAAAAATATGTCACATTTTTTCAGTTTAGAATGAGAGGGAAATATCTGAGTGTTAACCTCACTGATGTTATTCAGTCCCTTAGGTTAATATTATTAGTGTTAATGATTTGAGATATGTTTAAAATCTCCTCAGTTTACAGCATTTTGATCCAATTAGATGTGTCGACCATGTTCCCTTTGTCTCTTCAGTTTAAAGGGATCATTTATTAGAAAACTTGTTCATTATAGTTATGCCTCAGTTATGCCTGGCAGTTAGTAATAAATCTAGTCACAATTAGGTAAGAACTAATTTGTGCGGTGCAGCTTGTTTTAATTTAGTGTAACTCATACATTTAAAGCTACTATGAGGAACTTTCATTTTGTGTTGATTTTGATGAGCCGTGTGGACAAAAGTGCTAGTGTTTCCAAGCACCAGACTTCCTTTAGAAAACCTTGCATTTTACTGCAGCAGCGGGTGAGAGTCTGCCCCATGCAGTCCTGGTTCTGGTTCTCCCGTGCCTCCCTTCCCTCCAGCGGGCCCAGCAATACGGCCTGGGCCTCCAGGAGCGAGGCGGAGCGGCGAGGCGGAGCGGCGAGGCGGAGCGGCGAGGCGAGGCGGAGCGGCGAGGCGGAGCGGCGAGGCGGAGCGGCGAGGCGGAGCTTTGCTCCTGGCCGGAGGGGAGGTGGAGCTCCGACATCAGGTCGAAGGCAGCAGCGAGGCCAGATCTGGGTGTCACTGTCGGAAGCTGCGCTGAAGGAGTTTCTGGTGAACCTGCATGATTTTGTTTGATTTTACACGGAATCGGACTCGATGGCACCAGTGACAAGCATTAAGTATAAATAGCCAATAGTCTCGCTGATGGTCAGGTTTATTATCTCGTGTAATATCAGTTTTAAACTAAGACTGTTTCATAACTAGTTAAAAGTTCCTCACAGTAACTTTAGGTGAATACGTGGTAGGATTGTGCTTTCATGGTTTGACCAAGGTTTGATTAACCGTGATGTTTCCATGGTAGCCTAACCAAACAATCCAATGGCTATTTTCAGAGTACAAATACAGACCTGTCTCATGTCTGGGTCTAACTTTAGCAGAGAATGGTGTGTTCATGTATAAGGCCTCGCTGCTACAGAAGCTGAGGTGAGGATGAGAAGGTTAGAGCGGCTCGTTTCTTCTACAGGCACATTATTAGTGATGTAAAGGGGCTGGGACACTGCAGCAGCTTTAATTGCTGTCTGTGTTTGTTTTGCCAGGGGACTCTCCCAGACACAAAATCAAACTTGTAATAAAAAACGATACACACACCTACACACACACATCAAAGAGAATCCCTTGCACTTGAACACACCGCGAATTGCTCGGGCTTGTGCACAAAATGTGTTGTCTCTTGCAAAAATGACAGATGGACAGACACGCACACACACACACACACACACACACACAAACACACACACACACAAACACACACACATGCACCCCCTCCCCATGAAATGGAGTTAGTCAGTGTGATCATTCAGGGCAGCTGGCAGCAGGAAATGGGATTGGATTGCTGAAGGGGTCACCGGGGGTCAGGAGCTTGGGTGTGGCTGTGGACACCAGGGACCAGGAAGAAGAAAAGCCTCTGTGGCAGCGCTTTACATCATCGTCTGGCAGCCATAACTTATTATCAGCTGTCATAACCTCTCATCACGCTGAGCGGCAGAGAACCACACTGTAGAGGAAATCTCTGTCACACAATCTTGCATACTTTGTTCTGTTGGCTTGATGAATTAGGAGTAAGATCATGCCTCCAGGCCCGAAATGCCCCTCTTGAACTACTGCCTTAAGTTAATGACTTATTCAATAATGATTCCTGTTACTCCAATTGTTGCATAGCAACGGCAGGCAGTCACAGCTCCGAGACAGAAGGGACTGAGCAGAGCTTCGTATACAGGAACAAGTAGGAAATAAAATCACCATCCACATCATTTATCAGCTTTATTCATTCTGCTCAGAGGCTTTAAAATCCCCAAAATCCTGCACAAACTGACATCCCCCTTTCAAGCTGTCTTTCAGGAGGTTTTCAGAGCTGAAAGCCGTTGAGGCGGATATACCTGCAGGCTGCATCTCAACCTGGCACTCTTGGGTGGGGGGGAGGAGAAAAGTCAACTACCTGGAGGTATTCACCAATTGGTTTCAGTTTAAAAGCTCAATCATCTGTGTTGAAAGTGCTACAACAACTTAAACCTGCAGTAGACAGAAGCATAAAACAACCTTTCAGCATAATGTAATTCAAATGTTCTGAGAGGAAACTGGACTTCTGCTCCTCCTCGTGGCTCTGTTTTCAGTCTTTAATAAATCTAGTCTGTGACGGGAGACTTTGACCAACCACAGGTCATTTCAGAGAGAGAGCATTCCTATTGGCTGTTCATTCAAGGGAGGCAGCTGTCAATCACTCACCCTGATCAAACGGTCAAACTAGGCAGCGCTGATCAAATATGAATCAATATTCTGTTAGCTCATGTAAAATGTTTTCATAAACATCTTGTAGTTACTGTTTAGCTGTTAAATGAGAACGTTTTCTGCAGCTGGTATGATATTTCCTCAACTGATCTCAACACTTTAACAGGCAACTTCATCAGAAATCAAGCACAACTACAAGCCAAGTATAGCTTTCTGTAGGCCTATAAGGCAAGAAAACTTAATTATACTTTTCTTAAATATGTCATGTACAAGTAAGCCAATAAGCCTAGTATACTTTTCTGTATACTTGGCAGTGTGAGCCGAGTATACTTACGGTAGACTTTTCTGTATACTTGTCAGTATGAGCCAGGTAATGTATACTTTTGTTGAGTATACTGTATCTGATAAGTACATAAAAAGTTAATAAAGGAACCTCGCTCATTTTAAGTTGAAATAAAGTATACTAATACCATGCTTGAGTAGTAGTACTACTGCTGAAACCGGTGACACTGAGACGCTTTCATACACATGTAACAAAATTGAGATGCATTGTGGGACATGTAGTTCAAGGACACCGCACTTCTGTAAAGCGGTATAGAATTGTATGATAAGCATAATATATTCTTTGCAAGCCCTCGTGGGCCACATAAAATGAGGTGCGGGGCCTAATTTGGTCCGCAGACCTTGAGTTTGACACATTTAGAGTGATTGACAGCTGCTCAGAGATGGCAGCCTGCAGCTCGACTCTGATTGGTTCTCTTCCTCCGGTCTGTGAAATCTTGCGGATGCCATTAGGAGAACCACAGGACACAGAGACACTGGATTTTTTTTCAGATTCATGCTCTACTGTCAGAATATAGTGACTGTTATACCTTTTTTAATCATATTTGCTTCATTCTGCCCACTGCAGCTTTAACTGAGTGTATCACAGTGAGGAAAGATGTGAACTATGCTGTAGGTGCAGGAATCCTGCTCCAAACTCACATTCATTAGCTGCCAGTATCTTCCTTTCCTTTGTTTGTGGTGATTAAGTGAACCACCTGCTGTAGGTTAAGCTGCGCCCACATATTCATGTGCCTTTTTATTTCCTTCCTTTTGCCATCGTTGTCCTGGAAGAAATGCAGAAGGGACACCATAACCATAGAAACGGGGTCAGCCTGTTGCTACGGAGAAATGCCTGCGTGCCACGGCAGCTCAGAGTAGGGGAGTTAAAGATGCTCTTCTCTTGATTTCCACTCTAATGGCAGCTGTGGCAGGCAGTGTGGTGGAAACTCACACTTTCCCTCTATTATATGCGGTATGATGAGGCTGTTTTTGAACTACACACCTTGCGTCAGGTGCTGTCACCATTTGTCTCCTGTCAGACATCTTCAGAAATGTAGGAGTAGACAGAAAACACTTTCGCTGCAGACCTGCACTGAAGAAAAGAAGCATGGAGCTGGAGTTGCTGAGTAGACGACTCGCCGTGGAGTTTCACTGTAGCACAGCATTTTCCGCTATAGATTTGTTTATGCATACAGACATACTCGACCTGGGTCAGGACTCTGGAGGGGATCAAACTGCACAGAGGCACTTCTTAGCTTTCAATTTTTTTGTGCTTTTCATTTTTTATTTCCATAGTTACGTGTCAGTGTCCTCTCTGGGTGTATCTAGGGAAGAATTAGAGCCTCACTGTTTGCATTGAAAACAAACATTTTTTAAAAAGGGAAGTGAAGCCACCAGCAGCCCTCAGAATAATTCTTCACTCATTTGCAGCCTCGGTGTGTCTAATTTGAGCTTGATCTCGCCGAAACGCTCTTGTCATGTTTGTCTGCAAAACAGTGCAGTCACCCAGTCAGCCCAGGTTTTCTTTATTTAATAAACTAAAGCAAAACCTTCCCTTAACTTCTTTTGTGATCAAAATTTTGCATCTTAAAACAAAGCCGAATGTCTCTTTTTGGTCCACCACAGTATATACAGTATCCACATCAATGATGCATCCTTGCTACATGCAAAGCAGAATCCCTTTAACACTTTAATGAAAATAAAAAATAAAACTATCACTATCCTGACAGTAATACATGAGATAAAAATGTTGAAATAATCATGTTCCTCTGTGTCCTCCTCTGCTCTTCATGGCAGTTTCAAGATTCACCAACCAATCAGAGCAGAGACGTCTCCAGAGCAGCTGTCAATCACAGATCATGAAGCTTGTGAACTCTGATCAACCCGTCAAATTTATTTTTGCTCCAACCGGTGGGTGGTGCCCGGTTTTGGCCCGACTGTTTTCAAAATGGCTGCCGGGTTTCAACTTTCTTGTGTTAGAGCTAAACAGTAACTACAAGATGTTTCTGAAAGCATTTGAGGAGAGAAATAGTAACAGAAGACAGAGGAGCATGATTTTTTCACTGGGTAATAAAGCTGTCAGAGTTAACGCAGTAATAACACATTAACATATATTAGTTTTAACACCATTCATTTTTAGGATGTTCTGGTTTCAGTTTTAAAACTATAGTGAGCTCCAAACTTACACTGGATATTGGCGAGGAAAAACTGGCATGGCCATTTTCAGAGGGGTCCCTTGACCTCTGACCTCCAGATGTATGAATGTAAATGGGTTCTCTGGGTACCCACCAGTCTCCCCTTTACAGACATGCCCACTTTATGATGATCCCAGTCAGTCTGGATCAAGTCATAGTCAAGTCAGCACTCTGACACACTGACAGCTGTTGTTGTCTGTTGGTCTGCAGTTTGCTATGTTATGATTTGAGCAGATTTTTAATGCTACATGCAGAACCTGAGAGGGTTTCTGGACAATTGATTTCCAATAATAAATATATACATACAGTACATTTGCATAAAGCAGCATATTTGTGTATTTGAGTATTAAATAATTGACAAATCTCTAAGGTAATCTTTAAGGTACATTTTGAACAGATTAAAAATAATGCAATTAATTTGCGATTAATCATGATTTACGGTGGACAATCATACGATTAATCACAATTCAATATATTAATCATTGACAGCTCTAATATACTGTATATATGAAATAAAGTTTTTTGTTTTAATGGATATTGGAATAATCAACTGGATTTAGAAAAATTGGCTTTAGGATTTTGACAAAATCGTCTGATCTCAAGATGCACTTACTGGCTTTTTCTACAGCTTTTAACCACATCTTAGGAGTGTAAAGGTTTACGGTTTGAACAGATTTTCTCTGTTGTCAACTTGTAATGTGACCTAATTATGGACCATAATGACAACTTGATGAAAACTGACTTATTTCCATGACAACTGAACAAAACTAAGACTAGTTTCTATGGTCAAAAGCTTTCACACTCAGGTGGTTTTAGAAAGGTCATCCGTTGTAATGAATACAACTCACTTTTATGAAAATGAATAAAGTGATGAAGTCTTGATGGATTCACCAAGTGAATGCAGATACAAAACATTTTTTTTTACTACAATAGTATTAGAACCAAAATATGAGTTGTTATTGTGGTTAAATACATGTATATTTATGGTAGTTTACGGTTAATATATGTGTAAAACTCCCTTTGAGTGCATGTACAAATATGGACTGAAAAGATACATATCTTTTTAAAGGGCGGACTTCCCTTTGTGTGCATCAAGCAGGAGAGCAAATAGGTCTTTGACATCCCAATTGACATCCCAAACAGTCTAGTCGTACAGTACAAATAGGAATATAATAACATTTCTGCAGTTGTACATTGCATGCCCAGCTTTAGGGGGGCCGGGACCCCAGGCCAGGAACCACTGCTTTACAGTATATGCAAAAATGCAAACCATGACTGATTTTGCTAGATGATAACTCGTTGTAATATTAAAATTGCATGTATGGAGTCTGAGAGGAGAATTATAAAACACTCAAAATGTCCTCAGACCCTGGGGAGTACTGCTAACATAGATGGCCGATGTGGTGATATGTGTGCTATAAAACGTATAAAATGGTTAAAATACTGTTGAATATGACTGATTAAACTATGAATCAGTATGATAGAAGAATGTTTGAAGTGTTATTCACAAGTTTCATAGTTTAATATGGACCAGTTGGTCTTATGAAAACACAAGTCCGTCAGATACAGATGCATCAAGATGACATAGGAGCATTTACAGGCAAAAAACATGATGTAGCCTCTCTGTAATTCCTCTGAAATGATAGTTCAGCGCTTTGAGGAGGTGAAGTGATGGGAGGAGGGTAAATGAATCTCACAGCAGGACAGTTTTGCTCACCTTGTCTCTGATTTATGCTGCCATTCATCCTGTGTGCCAGGTTTTCATATCGTGCAGATCGTACACAAGCGAGAACATAAAAGGTTTCTCCAGAATACTAATCCCATTTTAAGGTGTTCTTTAACGCTGAGTCCAGATCTTCAGAGGACGTTGACGTCAGTCTCCTGGATGCTGACTGACTCAGAGGAGGTTTTCTCAGACAAAAGCCTTGAATGGCTGTATTTGGAACGAATCAATTGAGTGCATTCCTTCAGTATCAAACACTACAAGAGGTCTTTTTTTCTAGCATTGATTGTGTCTATTATTTTTATGCTGCTCGATCAGAATCAATATTGGTTTATTTCTGAGAATACAGTGTCTCAGCTGTGGCTTTTCCTGTCATCTGATGTGACTCTGTGTAATTACCTGGAAGTTTCAAAGTACTTTCTCTCTAGTGCTTTTACGCCTTCTTTTAAAAGTGCACTGCTGGGAAGGTTTAAAATAAATAAACTACAGAGAGGTGCTTGCAATTTCCGGCTTAACTGGTTTAGATTCATGCCTGGTAATTTTCTAGAGAAATGCACAAAAACAATCTTTTAACATTACACCTAATTTTAAAGGATTAGTTCACCCAAATTACTAGTAAACATAGTTTCTCACCTTGCCCTATAGCATCATGTAGAAGGTTGGTTTGGTTAAAGCAGCACTGATACAACATGAATCAATATTCTGTTACCGTAATGCCTCAGAAACATTTTGTAGTTATTGTTTAGCTGTAAAATGAGAAAGTTTTTGACCCTCTGGCATTTTTATCCTTAAAGCTGCAGTGGGAAGAATTAGAGCAAATATGATTTTAAAAAGTTACTTTAATAAAATGTCACAATATCCTGACAGTAGTGCATGAGACAGATAATCTAACAAAAATCACGTTCCTCTGTGTCCTCTGGTGCTCCTAATGGCATCTGCAAGGTTTCACAGACCGGAGGAAAACAACCAATCACAGCCGAGGTTCAACTCTGAGCAGCTGTCAATCACTCGCGAATGAGTTTGCTCCAGCTGGTGGGCGGTGCTTGGTATTTCCTCAACTGATCAACTCAACAGTAACTACAAGATGTTTCTGACAACATTCAAGGAGAGAAATAGTCATTACAGTAACAGAATATTGATTCATATTCATGATCATGATCAGCGCTGCCCAGTTGAACTGTTTGATTAGAGTGTGCGAGTGATTGACAGCTGCCTCCGTTGAATGAACAGCCAATAGGAACGCTCTCTCTGAAATGACCTGTGATGGACCAAAGTCTCCCGTCATGGCTAGATGTTTTAAAGCCTGAAAACAGCCATGAGGAGGTGCAGAAGTCTAGTTTTCTCTCAAAACACTTGAATTACAATATGCTGAAAGGTTATTATGAATTTTTTTGCCCAACGATGCCAAAACATTCTCAATTCAGGACTTTTACTTGTAATCAAGTATTTTTACAGTATTAGTATGTTACAGCTACTTTTACTTCAGTAAAGGACCTGAATGTTTCCTCCATTGTACTGACAGATACCATCTCTGAGGTTTCTGTCTCCACCACAATACAAACCTGTGAACAGTTTTAACAGGAACCACATTCGACTGAAGAAATAGTCCCTGTGAAAAGCTGTTGGCACCATTGAATTTCATGTGATGTTTTTCAATGAAATTCCCTGAAGCACTGGGATGGAGACAGATATGTCAAATAAAACCCCTTTTTTTATTATTATTATTGTTATTCCGGTGAACCAAGCTTTAACAAGCAGTACTCAAGATTCCTCTTTATGTTTGAATTATTTGTCCTCACAGACTGGCAGATGTTTGCTGAGCAGTGCAGCTCTGTGGAGTTCAGGATGTGTCAACTGACTCACGAAACTGTCGGTGACTCGTCGAGACAACAAATCCATCATCACTGTGCTGGAGACAAAATAAATCACACAGTATCGGTTGTACTTGATAGAAATCTTTACAATTATTTTTTTAACCTAAAGTAAATACACATAAGGATACAAGGTAAAGATGGACACATTTCAAACACCACTCATCTCTAAATATTGTGTATATGTTTATATTTTTAATGTGGCTGCGTGCAGACAGGGAAGACAGTCTCCTTTAATGAAGACTCATGACTTTGAATAGACTCCCGCTGAAATGTTTCAGGTTGCAGATCCAGAAACGGCGGTTCTTTGTTCTCGTTCAGCATGTACACCCCACCTCATCTGTTCTCCAGGGTGAATTACGCCGCCTGTCATTCAAACCACATCAGACCGAGGTGATTCACATCTGTACCACGATGGAAGAAAGACACGTGCTCACAAACATTACACTTTGTTTCTGCTCCTTTACACAGAGAAAATAATGAGCCGGCACACCGAGCGGGGAACTTCACAGACCTCATCCAGTCGAAGGTTCCTGCCGTTAAGTCCCTTGTAATGCAGATGACAACTTTGCGCTTGTCTTCCCTCTGAAGTGCATCCTCCAGTAGCAGAATTGCAATATATATTTTATTTCAGGATTCATTTCCCCTCTGCATATATTAAGTATTCTCCATGATGATTTCTGTCAAGTGTATCAGGGTAATAACCTATTAGCTAATTAAGATGTCAGCAAGCTACGTATTGATTTCTGTTGCCTCCTTTGTGTTCTGATGGACAAATTAAACCTCTCACTCTTACTGAAGGGTTAATTTGAGGTTGTTATGCTGTCCCAGTCATTGACACAACACTTTGCCCTGTAAATGGTTGACACACGTCAAGTGAGTCGTAAAAAACAACCTTCCATAAAATCCATAAAACTGGAGACTCGGAAGAAGACACACATAGCAAAACACACTCATTAATAATGAGTCCAATACTGTTTGTAGGGGTTCGATTTTTTTTTTTTTTTTTTTTGGAAGATAACTGTAAAGACTTTAGAAAATCTGGGCAAAAGGCTTATATTGCACTGAGAATGAGGACTAAGGATGAGGAGTCATCATTTTAAGAGACTAAAGCCCAAATTCATTAACAGCACCATTCATACCTTCATTAAGCTCTTGTGCTTTCATTTGGTTTTAAACACGTCTGCACGTCGCAGCTTTGATGCAACAATTTTGCAGTAGGAGGCCGACTTTAAGAAGGAAAGAGATCTTTTTATACCAGTCTATATTTGATAGAATGTACTGTATACATGCTCAATAATCAATATTTTAACATTAACTGGGGATGTCAGTCTATTAGAATATTTAATCCTGATTAATTCCATGATTGTCCAGGGAGATTTGTCAAGTATTTAATACTCTTATCAACATGGGAGTGGGCAAATATGCTGCTTGTAAATGTACGTATATATTTATTATTTGAAATCAATTAACAACACAAACCAATGACAAATATTGTTCACAAACCCTCACAGGTTCCGACTTTGTGTTTCATGTTTGATACCAGTGGATTCATTAGATTTTCTAGTTTCATATAATGTCAGTATCTTCACTCTATCTTTAAAACGGCAACCTAAAAATCTGCAAGTTACATTAATGCGTTAAAGAAATTAGTGGTGTTATTATCATGCTAATTTCAACATGTTCTCATCTGAAGTCGTCACATACTACCGCTTTCTAACACCTCTTGCATCACTTTAGGTTTAGGCAACAAACCTACTTCGGTAGGTTTAGGAAAAAACTGCATGGCTGGGCTTAAAATTACTTGTCCAACCTGTTCTCACTTGCAACTTGTCAAATAGCACCAATAAGGCACCGCCCCTCAGCACTGGAAGGCACCCTTTAGCAACAGTACGTGATGAACCAGACTTTCAACTAACTCCAGTGTAAAGCCACCCAGGGCGTTATTATAGCAAACGACGTAGTATTTGTAGCATGAAAGTCTGCTCTAGGCAGGATAGGGGGTGGATCGCTGTTTGTGTCCTGTGTGAAACTAAAAGTTGAGGAAATGGAAAAGCAAAGAAAAATTAGTTGTTAGTCACATGACTTGTCGGTATTGTCAGTCCTGTCAGTCAGGTGAGTTTTTAGTCATGCGTGTCGTTCAGTCAGTCAAGTTAACATCAACCACAAATGTTTCCTAACCCTAACTAAATGGTTGTGTTGCCTAAACCTAACTTCCTGTGATGGAAGTTCATTTTGAAAGGACTCTATGCTTGTAACAAATGTTTATTGGTAGGTACCCTTTGCCTCGACCTCCAGTGCCGAGGGGCACTGACCAAGCAGCGATATTTGAAGAGTTGGGAGTGAGAATGTGTTGATTTGTCAAGTGAATGTTGTGAACACGAGACACAAACAAACAGCTGATTGTAACGTGGAAGTGACACATGAACAGCGGTCTCCTGGATGAAAACCTTGTGTTTCGTCCACCTCCCCTCCCGCCCACCCTTAATATGTCTTTTCACTCTTGAAACTACATCACCACACTCACCCCCAGCCCACTTTCTCTGAGCAATTACTGTTGCCATGGATGTGTTTACATTACTGAAAATCCCAGTGCCTCTCATATTGGTGCTAAATGGTACATTGCGTGGTGGTATTGAGCACCAACGGCCGTGACAAAGCCTCGGTACATGATGCCCTGGGAATGAGAACATGCTGGTAATTTCCAGCAACAGCACAAAGCTGTTTTGGGTGAAAACGCTCTGACAAACCCACTGTATGCTGCCTGTCTAGCACCAAACAGCAGACAGACACAGTTAGCAGCTAGCCGGTGAACATAGTAGAGCATTTAGCAGCTAAAGAACCAGATAGTTTCTCCAAAAGCTGGAGGAGACCAAAACCGAGCAAAAAGAGATTTATTGGACTTACACTTGTCTTGTCGCCAGAGGCAGGACTTTAAATGATTGCTTATTTTGCGCCTTGTCTGCTGAATGTGTAGTCTACACTGATTGCTAGCATGCATCAGCTTTACAAGGTAGGCACAATGTATTGCTTTAAAGTCGTTAAAGCCAATTTGAGCATGTAGCTGTGGTCTTTAATAAGATTAAAGAGTGATTAATCTGAATGAGCTGATTTTTCTGTTTACAATCCAAGACCAAACCTGTTGGAACAATTTTAATTTTCCCGTTGAGCACAGGAAGCTGTGCCCCTCTGGCTACTGCTGCATCATCTACTGCACCATGTTCACGTCTCACAGGAAACTGTAGTGGGATTAACAGCTCAATAGTGAGAGGAATAAATATGAATGATGTTTTTTCAACCGGAAGTCTGTAACTGCTATCATGCAAATCATTTTTATAGATTTTATAGTACAGTAGCATATATTGTGAAGCTCCCACTCAAGGCCACAAGTCAATATGCATTTCCCCTACTTCATCTTGCATTGAATTATTATTATTATTATTTTTTGCCTATATACATATAGACACCTCCCAAGATCAACACAACCTTGCCCTCTACACTGCAGCAAAGTGGGGCCAGCCCATTAAATGCATACAGTAATTTTTTCTAAATGGCTGCCATATAGGTGCTAAATATTCAAAAATGTTGCAGAAAACTGATTTTATGAGTCTTGGTGATTTCCAAGGTGTGTTCAAACTGATTAGATCAGATGTCAGAAGATCACATGCACATTTTTCCCTCTGTATTTTTAAGGGTGATTTTTAAAAGCTTTTAACCTGTAAGGGGCACAGTCAATTCAGAGTCAAAGTTCACCCCCTTACCTTCATGATAAAATGATTTTCTATTCATTAGCAGTAAAATTGACAGAGATATCGTGGATACATTTTGGGATTGTCACTAGTCGCAGGTCACATAAGAACTTTTTAGTTTGGGGGGTGTTTCGGGTTAAATATGACAATGATTTATTTTTGCAATGGCCTTCAAATCTGAGCAAAGGAGCCAATATTAGTCTGGTCTCTAACCTGTGACTGCCACATAGAAATGGTGTACATCATCTGAAAGCTGGGAACCTGAAGATCAATTTGAGAAGCACCTCAGGACTATATGTCAAATTGTTGTAGTCATTAAGAAAAACAAATTCTTAAATGAATTAATTTAAATAAGCTGTGAAAGTGTATCAGGACTTAAAACGTGATATATGAGTTTGTGAAGGCTATTCTACAATGTCAGGTTTCATCTCTCAGGTTAAAAGCTTTTAAAGAGCACTCTTAAAAATAAAGAGGAAAAAACATCTGTGGTCTTCTGACATTTAATATAATCAGTTTGAACACACCTTGGAAATCATCAAAAGTCATAAAACCATTTTTCTGCAACATGTTGGAATACTACACGCTTATTTGGCGGCCATTTTAAAAAATGGCTGCCACAGCCCTCAGGCCCCAGATTAGTAGTGTCCCGATATCTATATCTGTTCATAACATATAAACCTACATCTGCGCCAAATGTGTTGCTTTTATCGTATAATGCACAGTTGTTTTGCTTCACTGCCCTGCTATTACTAGGTCTGCCAACTCTCACGCAATGACCACGAGGCTCACACAGTTTCCACTTTTCACCTCGGATACGTAGGCTACGAGTATGCAACAGCTTATGTGCAGGTGCATATCAAGTTAGAATTAACAGACGACAAATGTGAAACTGATATCCACCACTTACTGTGTGGTGTTTATTACCAGCCTTGACAGCGATGCTGGTGTTGTTTTCACCTTATGAGTCTGTGTGTGAGTCATCATGGCAAAATGTGGTCCTTGAGACACCTGCTGCAGCAGAAACTACCACAGAGGCAGTGTGGAGCACTGTAGGCGTTCATATGTCTGTGGGCAGATTTTCACCATGACAGCGTCACAACTGTGCAAGATGCAGTCATGAAACTTTGCAGGTGTCTTGCTGACATCAAAATAAAGGTTGAGTTTGAAGATGGGCATGATCTGAGCAAGGGGCTTGTGTGATCTCATCGTACTCGGTCTCTAGTTTAACATGTTGATGCGTCATGTTTCAGTTGTCCATCCTGTCTGTCCTCAGAATCAGCAGCTGTCAGTACTAATCTCTGCACAAAGCATTTGTTTTTATCTCTCTGTGGCTCATAGGGAGAGCAGGTTGCCCCCCAATCTGAAGGTCGGTGGTTCGATCCCCAGATCCTCAAGTCACATGTCAAAATGTCCTTGAGCAAGACACTTAAGACACTCCAAATTGCTCCTGAAGGCTGTGCCATGTGAGTGTGGATGAGTATGTAAATTAGATCATGATAGGCAGGTTGATACTTTGCATGGCAGCCATCAGTGAATGAATGGATGAATGCTGACATGTAGTGTAAAGCACTTTGAATGGTCGGAGTCAGATCCGGATACAGTCAGATCGCAGTCAGGTGCACTCTGCCCAGTGCTTTAGGAGTACATGGTTCAGCCATATACTAGGTCTCCACCCAGTCTAATTTTGAATAGACACCATGTTATATATTGGTGTTTGCTGGCAGGGCAAAGTGATCAGGTTGGTGGAGTGTGTCAAGTGTGTGTTTACCCGAAACACTCAACCTTACAGACAAATTACCAAGAAGCTGACAAAGTGCCTGAACCTCAGCCTCACTTCTCACTATAAGTCTGTGCAGACAACTAAAGGAGGTCAGTTCATCTCATTCAACCCAGAATATGTGAGGGCAAAATGTCTTAGCCGAGGGAAAATAAACAACTCATTAGCTGGCCTTCACTTTCTTGAAGTTTTATTACCTCCTCTACGTACACGAGCGCCCATGTGCTGAATACAGCCAGTCAGCCTTCTGCAGAAAAGCTAGAAACTTAGTATGAAGAGCACCGGTCACTGATTTTCGTTTCAACTTCTGTGTCCGTCACGTGATGTCATTGGGCCCAGAAAGACTTTTTCCCTATTGACTTACATTTAGAAAGAGACTGTCTTCATGTGAATGAGACCCAGACCGAGGCTGGAGCGAGGGCTGGAAGGTGGACTCAGTAAGCCATAATGGCTGGGCCTCCGTGACCGAGCCATGTGACTGAGCGGACGCTACTGCGCCTTCTCCATGGGCTCAATGGATGCAGAGGAATCGCCGGATGATCAAGTCAAGCCATTTCGGCTTCATGCACCACTGAGCGACTTTCATAGAAATGAACGTGGCCCCGCCTCCAACGTTGCGTCTAGTTCTCTTAATACATCCATGCCAGGGACAGCTTGTCAATACGCACTCACACATACAATACATGTACACGTACATACAGTACATGACTGTTTGAACAGTCTGTCACGCTATAAATACCACATCACTTGCGCCAACCAACAGTGGAGTTAGTTGAAAACGTGATTTGTCACAGGTGCCTCAGTGCATCGGTTTCTGATGCCGAGGGGCACTTGCCAAACGGCAGTATTTGACGAGTTAGAGCGAGTTGTTTTTTTTCACACAGTCATCCATACTCACATGGAAATGCACAGTATTTTGTTGAATTGTTGTGTATCTCTGTTGAGTTTAGTCTTATAAATGAACTTGCAGATTCATTTGAATGTCCTTGTTTTCCTTAAATCTGTGTGACTCAGACACAGCGAGATGGATTCGTAGAGTGAGATTTTTGTATGCTGTCTTGTGTCTTTTTTAATTTATGTTTTCTCTTTCATTTCTCTTTTCTCACATGGTTTTCTTTCACACCACAGACTAGACCTGCGCTGTGCCTTTCCTGTCTCCTGTACGTTGCTGGTGATAAAGAAAGCACCACCAGTCTTAGGTTTAACGCCACTCGTTCGATGTGTATATACTTACAATATTCATACATACAGTGTGGAGATGCAGTAAATGTCTACATGCACCACATTAGCCTTACCTGTTGATTTTACATATCAGTGTATTTAACAAATAGTCCATTATTTAGAAGATTGGCAGCCTTTTATGGCCTCTGCTCTGCAGTCTACTTTATCTGCATCTGGATCAGACTTTACAGGAAATCTGCGAGATAACACATGTCTTCTATCACAGAGGAGTCAAAGCTTTCAGAGACACGCAGCGACAACAACTAGCAACATCGTCTTTATGACACACAGGAGATAAAAAGGGGTTTATGGGAAATGGTTTTTAATTTTGGCAAATGCTACACAATGCCAGTACAGCATGTACGTATATACAGTATTATTTTATGTGCATATATTGATGGAAGAGTTACATACTATAGTCTGACTCTTCATATTATAACCAGTGGTGGAAAGTAACAAAGTACATTTACTCAAGTACTGTAGGGCTACTTAGAAGAACAGTGTGTAACATTTAGGGGGATCTATTGGCAGAAGTGGGATATAATATTAATAAGTATGTTTTCTTTAGTGTATAATCGCCTGAAACTAAGAATTACTGTGTTTTTGTTACCTTAGTATATCTATGTAGGGAGTGGGTCCTTTTCATAGAGCTGGCCGTCATGTTGCTGCAGTAGCCCAGAACGACCGGACAGACAGGACCATTCAGGTTTTCTGGTTTTATCGACGGCCACCATAGTTCTCCTACACCTACACGCTTGGCACACGGGAGAAGTTTCAACCTGAGCACTAGATGCTGGCAGATTCCACACTCTGTACCTTTAAGTGCAATTTTAAGATACTTATATTTTTCCTCTATTTTCTGCCACTTTTTTCTTCTACCCCACTACAATTTAGAGAGAAATATTGTACTTTTCAGGTTCAGATTATACAAAGTATAATCAACAGATAATTTGATATATTATTATAATCCCTTGGTGGAATTCCTGGATACCTGCTAGTACATATGTATGTCAAAGTAATATAATACACCAATAATAATATTTTAATAATTGAATATGTATGATTCGGAAATGTGTCATTCTGTATGATGAGTACCTTTTGATACTTTAAAATTGTGAATGCGTGACATGTAACGGAGTATTGCACAGTATGTATGTTACAATACAGAAGGCCTTGTCAATTGAAAAAAAATTAAAAATAAAAAAAGGTTGCAACTTTGACTTAAACACCGATGACTTTATTTTAACATTGGCTGTAGGAATCTATCATAAAAGCAATAGAAGAAGTGCAACATACACTCAATCCAACACTTTAACATTAACCAAATAAATAAGAGTGAAGTCCTAATTATAAGAGCGTAACATCCTAATTTTAATTTGCATAAACAGGCTCTTTGTTCAGCCCTCAGTCATGATTTGGAGGGAAAATGCTGACAGGGAGAAGTTGGTCTAAATTCCTGAGTGGTTGTGCATAGCAGCACAGCAGACAGATGCACTGCAAGGTTCAGAGCTTGATCTGAAGTGCATGTTTGGATTAAATGATAGACTGCTTTGCTTTTTAGGCTGTAGCAGGCTCAGTTTGCAGAGATAACTAGACGCATTAAAGTGAAGATACTGGTATCATATGAAACCAGAAAACTGAAGGAATCCATTGTTACCAACCATGTCATGCTAAGATGTTGGGAAGAAGACTAAATAACATTACAAAGGTAGGCTTAAATTTTGGCGAGGAAACACTGACATGGCAATTTTCAAAGGGGTCCCTTGACCTCTGACCTCCAGATATGTGAACGTAAATGGGTTCTCTGGGTACCAAGTCTCCCCTTTACAGACATGCCCACTTTATGATAATCACATGCAGTTTTTTGAAAGGAGTATAAATGTGTTATTTTCACCTATTATAAAATGGTGCATTTAAATATTTCTGCATACTGGGGTCCTTAAACAGTCTTGAATTACATATATAAACTATATGTCATTGTCAATCTGAGACTCTTTTGGATCCAATGAGCCCAGTTGTATTCATATGTGAAGATGTTAGTCTCCATAGTAGACATTTCACTGTAGTGAGACCATGTTTTAAACTTGACCACACTGTATAAAATGACCTGTGGTGACCTCTAGGATAATCACAGCCTCATGAAACTTTACAGCCACAAACTAGAGACCTGGAGCATTCAGAGGACTGATGGCTTTCTTAGTTAGACTGACAATAAGGGGGTTTCTGTGGTCACCATCAGCACCAAGTGCTCACCACCCAATCACTGAAAAATACAATTTGCAATTGCAGAAATCTCCAAATGTTTTTGATACCAAATCAAAGCGTGGCTTTTTCCATGGTTTTCCTCGAGGTCCTGGTGTCTTAATGTGGTATTTTGGAAGGATTATTAATAATTCTTATTAATTCTCTGGCGAAAAATGGTTAAATTTAGCACCAAATCTGTGTAACAAATGGTATCAACCCAAAATTGCTGCATTAACTTATGAGACATAATAGATCATGGGGATGGCCATCATATACTTCAGTCATAATGTTCCAAGTCTGTATATGCCTTTAAATATGTACTTTAATTAATTGATTAATTAATTAATTCTCATGACTGGAGTCATGACTAGAACAACCTGGCACACAGTGCTGAGTTGCATCTCAGATTAATCTTCAGGTTTTCAGCTTTCAGATGATGTTCACCACTTCTATGTGACATCTACTGCTGACCTGCTACCTCCCCTTAAATACTCCCCGTATCCCCCTAAAAAAAACAAAAATGGGACAATGAAAAAGAAGGGGTGAGTGGAAAAGGTTAAGGATTAGCACCGTCTTCAGTGATGAAAGTATAAAGCAACACTCACCATTTTATCGCTAGTGTCAGTTCTATTCACAGGATGCACAGTGTGAGAAAGTGTCTCTCTGAGACGAGCTGTTGCTGAGCCACAAACCGTTGCTGGTGTTGCTTTCTACCAATGCACTAGTAAACATCACCCAGCAGACTGTTAGCAGGGAAACTGTGTGGAAACTGCATCGGAGGTTGATGTTCAGGGTGGGGGGTAGGAGTCCCGCAGGACAGGCTGTTGTTCCTGCTGTTTTATTTCCTTTGCTTCACTGTCAGAGCATGGAAATTCATTCGCTTTGACACTTGTGATCCTCGGTGGCTCCAGAGAGCAGTGGTACAGTAAACCACCTGGTAGCACGCACAGCAATCGCAGAAGAAGGCACTGAATCTGAATTATTATCCAAGGGAAGATATTACTTTTTTTTTTTTTTTTTTTTTTTTTACAGAATGCTCTTTGTCAGTAATTAATCAGTTTCATTAGTGTCTCTTGCTGTTGTGTCTTTATTAAATGGCTCCTTGGCTCCGTCTCCAAAGTGCCTCACATCCAGCTGGCTCTTGTTCTCATAAAGAGAAGTGGAAGGCAGCCAGCCGCTGAGATTGAGTCCAGGATATGTGCAGGCCTCGAGGATGGACAAGAAGAGAGAGAGGGAGGGGGATGGGGATGCGTGCCAGCAAGAGCGACATTACATTTCCTCATGTCGAAGTTTCCTTTGTGTGATAGTAAAGCATGAGTAAGAGGTTTCATGTGCGAATTCATCACCTATAGCTTTTCAAAAACTGATGAAAATGTCTGCGCTCAACTGCAGCCTTTGAGAAAACTGCAAAAGTGATGAGGGAGCATTTTCATTTCCTTTTTATGAGTCACTGCCTCTATTTAACTCTTAAATGCATCTGCACAGACACACCGAGACATTATATGGCTCGACGGAAATCTAGAACTGCAGGTCTTTGTGCTGCACCCTGCATGAAGCCTCCTGTGTGAAGGGAAAATGAGTCTCATTTTGTCTGTAGGTTTCTATGAACCAGCCTCTCACTTATGGGATCAAAGCTGACCTTGCTCCTGAGCAGTTTGGCACTCTGGTTTCCGCTGAGGTTCAGAAACATTAAGAGGTACATGAAAAACATGCTTTGGTGCTCACTCTGTCCTCTGGGGCTCATGGAAGAAGGCAGCTGTGGCTTTCCTCCTCTAGTACTAACCCTGGTAACTCTAATCTTTTATTGCACTGTTTCGTGATGAACCCATACACTTCATATGCTTTTAGCCATGCTAGCTGCACAGCTCTGTAGGGACGCCAATGTCATCTATCGGTCAGTCCACCACTGACATGCTGTATCTCCACTAACTGTTTGATGGCTTGAAGTTTTGCACAGACTGAGAATCCTTATGACTTTGGTTTTGGTGATTACTTGAGCTTTTCTCTTGCACCACCATCAGGCTGGCAGTTGTGGTTTTCAACATAGACCACATACAATAAGAACGTCACGGCACCCATTGGTTTGTGGACTATGGTTCTGAAGCCCCGAGTTTGGCATTTTGGCTGTCGCCATCTCGGTTTTTTGCAACCAGCTGTGACCCGAGAGAGAGAGAGTGGAGTTAAGCACAACCAAATGCTGAATACGACATTTTTAGGCAACTAATATGTTACAATTAACTTTGCTGAACCAAAAATGCACTGTGAAAGGGTTAACGTTCTAAGACAAAAACGCAACTCCCAAACTGGACAACATCGTGGTAGTGACCTGTAAATTACAAGGTAGACACGTCTATATCGCCTTTTATTCTAAATGGGACCATACATGATGCTTGATGAACATCATGTTGTACTGAAGAAGACTTGAAACTAGTGATTGAGACCATAAACTTGTGTTCACAATGGTTACTGAGGTAAGAAATCAAGCGGGAAGTAGGCTAATTTTCTCATAGACTTCTATACAGTCAGACTTCTTTTTTGCAGTCGCCCCCTGCTGGCTGTTTGAAAGAATGCAAATTTAAGGCACTTCCGTGTTAGCTTCACTTTTCAGACCCGAAGTTGCCCACTGATTTTAAGTGAAATGTCTCAACAACTAAGCCATGGATTGTCATAACATTTTGCAGGCTGATTTACATTCACTGTCCCCATAGGGGACTTCTTCATGCTATTGTGATCCTCTGACTCTTGCTCTAGTGACACCAAAATTTTAATTTGTGCAATGAATTTGGTTTATGACCAGATATCTGCAAAATAACATTCCCATCATCCTTGTGTACATCGTATTTACAATATCTTAGTGTAACAAGATGACTTAAAGAAGAAGAAGATTCTTTTTCAATGGGGATTTTTCTCTGTTAAACTCATACATGGTAATGCAGCCTGAAACACACATACAGCATTAATGGAGAGATGTCAGAGTGAGGGGGCTGCTCCTGAAAAGCGCCCCGAGGAGTGGGGGGTTTGGGGGGTGCCTTGCTCAGGGGCACCTCAGGCAGTGCCCAAGAGGTAAACTGGCACCTCTCCAGCTACCAGTTCACACTCAGTTTTTTGGTCCATGTGCCTGGTCCATGTCGGGACTTGAACCGGTGACCCTCCGGTTCCCAAGCCAACTCCCTACAGACTGAGCTACTGCCGCCCCAATGAAACTAAGATGGAGAACATAACGAGCATCATTCCTGCTAAACATCAGCATGTTAGCATTGTCACAGTTGGCATATTATCGCATGCTGACGTTAACATTTAGCTGCTTGTGTACAGCCAAGTTTTTTGATCAGTTATTACCTCGTTAGATACGTAGATTTGCTCTCTGCTAAGTCTTTTAGGTTTCAGCTGACTTCATTTTGAACCACTCTATCTATCCCTTGCCATCGACTTTCTGCCAGCCACAGTGGCTTTGAGGTGTTTAATCATTCCTCCTAATGCCAATAAAAAATTTGACTCAGGAAACAAACCAAGACTGCCTCCTTAAACAGAATGGATCTTTCTCTGTGACTATTGACTGGTTCAAGCTGGTAACATCCCCGCCAGGCTGATGAGTGCATTTTCCTCCTCATTGACTGATGAGTGTCTCACAACTCTGACCACAGTCCCTGCTGTGGTGACAGCTGCTACCTGTCTGACCGGTCCCCCTTCTGACCTCAAGGAGGTCAATAAAACAGCACAGCCTCATTTAGGTTGGCCACATAGTCCACAATCTCCTTCTTGCCATATGTTTGACCTCAAATAGTTTTGAAACCCTCTTGTGGTCATTTCAGAAGCTTTTCTTGGATGTGAGATGCCTTTCTAACAACTTGCAAGAGAAATATAATAACAATTCAGCCATATATATGTATTTCTACTTATTGTGTGCATTTTTTATGCAGAAATATTTTCTGCACCATATTCCTAGCTGCTTGAAATAGCCACAGGGGATAAAAATTTAAATCTGTACTAATGTGGACCAATCCAATGGACTGTTACATTCATGGGGCTAATGCACTTATGGTGATATTTTCAGAGCTTTCGGGGTTTCATTCTTTGATGGTACTGGTTCCCAAAAACATTATCCAATCCAAGAAATAAAAAAACACTTCACTGACTAGACAGGGTCAGCAATGACCTTCATCTTCATCATCATGACCAATCTATCTATCTATCTATCTATCTATCTATCTATCTAACTATCTACCTGTCTATCTATCTATCAGAGGTTTTTGCGAGGGCTGCACGGACAGTGACTTGTGGCTCTTCTTTGTGGAGTTTGCATGTTCTCCTCGTGTTCGTATGGGTTTTCTCTGGGTTCTCTGGCTTCCTCCCACAGTCCAAAGACATGCAGTTTAGGTTACTTGATGACTCTAAATTGCCCGTAGGTGTGGATGTGAGCGTGAATGGTTGTCTGTCTATATGTTTTCTGTCTCTGTGTGCCCTGCGATGGACTGGCGACCTGTCCAGGGTGAACCCTGCCTTCACCCAATGCCAGCTGGGATCGGCTCCAGCCCCCCGCGACCCCTAACGGGATAAGCGGTTGAAGATGGATGAATGGAGTTTTCAAGCTAGAGTGAAGATACTGGTATCATATGAACCTAGAACCAAAAGAAACCACTGGTACCATGCCATGCTAGCTTGTCGGCAAGAATGCTACGATGCTACAAAGTTATGGTACATTTTGGTGAAGAAAATCTGGCTTGGCCGTTTTCATGGGGCGGCAGTAGCTCAGTCCGTAAGGACTTGGGTTAGGATGCGGAGGACCCGGGTTCAAATCCCCCATGGACCAAGACCAACTTTTCCTGGAGGGGTGCCACTTGACCTCTTGGGCCGAGGTGCTGCCGAGGTGCCCTGAGAAGGAACCAAACCCCCAACTGCTCTGGGGGTTGGGGGACCCCCTCAAGGTCTGACATCTCTCCATTGAATGAATATGTACTGTATGAACAACAGGTGTAAAACTGAATTTCCCCACTGTGGGACTAATAAAGGAACATCTTTCTTTCACAGGGGTCCCTTGACCTCTGCCCACAAGTGTATGTGAATGAAAATGGGTTCTATGGGTACCCACAAGTCTTGGAATTGCGAGGCGCTGATAGTGTAGTGGTTGGCGTCATTACCTGTCATGCAGATACCTTGGGTTTGAATCCCAGTGGGTGCTTTATTATTTTGGGGGCGGCAGTAGCTCAGTCTGTAGGGAGTTGGCTTGGGAACCGGAGGGTCACCGGTTCAAGTCCCGACATGGACCAAGAACTGAGCGTGAACTGGTAGCTGGAGAGGTGCCAGTTTACCTCTTGGGCACTGCCGAGGTGCCCCTGAGCAAGGCACCAAACCCCCAACTGCTCGGGGCGCTTGTCAGGAGCAGCCCCCTCACTCTGACACCTCTCCAATTGTTGCATGTATATGGACCTGTTTGTGCATGTGTGTGTATAAGTTAACAGAGTGAAAAAATTGAATTTCCCCTCGCGGGACTAATAAAGGACTATCTTCTTCTTCTTCTTCTACCCACAAGTCTTGGAATTGCATATATTTGGTGTGAATGGAAAGCTCAGACTCTTGAGGATCCATTGAGCTCAGCTGTATATAACAAACAGACAGCATATCATGATATTCTATTTTCTTAGCCACTTTCACAATATCTTTAAATTAATTAATTAACTTGTTAATTATTTTTGTTTCTTTTTAATGACTAGGATAACTTGACACAGTGCTGAGTTGATACTCAAATTATTTTTTTTAATTGATAACTTTTTTTTTTACCACCTCTGAACACCCCCTGTACTTTGTCTTACCATTCACCACATCTTTATTATTTTCTGTGCAGTTAAAACGTTAGAAAATATATTGTCAAGTTTGCTGCACTTTATTTTTGTGAAAGGGAAGCCCACGAAGCCGGGAAAATACGATGACGTAGCTGTGCCATTTCCGTCTGCGCAATTTTTGTCAATAAAGTTTGATTTTGAAGCCAGCCAAGATGGCGGACTACGACTTGACAACCAAAATAGCCCATTTTCTGGACCGGCACCTGGTTTTTCCTCTTTTGGAATTCCTGTCTGTGAAAGAGGTACAACATATTTTATATCGTATAAGGCCAAAAATAACGTAGCTGTGTGTTAGCGGGTATTTATATGTAAACACGGTTGTAGGGAGCACCGCTTGATTCCCAGTCGGCTAGCTGGCTAGTAGACACGGTATAGCCTGTCAGTTAACATTAGCAGCTAACATCAGCTAAACTACTCACTTATTCCCACTCTTTTGCAACTAGAGTGCTACTGTGCTTGTATTAATATTAGCAGTTCATTGCTGTGACTCTGCTAAACTGATAATGTTTCCATGGCTTTGGCTAACACGCTTCTTATTGTTACCAATACCTAGCATGTTAGCCTTTAACGTTAGCTTAGCAACCATAGAGGATCATCGTTGGCTCCAACCGGCTGAATGTGGTGACTGACAGTCATGACTGTGTTATGGTGTATTGGTGCCTTGAAACAGTGTCGTGTTTACCGTGTTTACGAGATGGGAAGTCGTGTACACGATGTACGTTACGTTCAAGTGGTTAAGTCGTGAAGAACACCGCTGCTAAACAACGACAACATTAACGTTACTGCCAGAGTCTAGAAGCAACAGACGCTAACAATTTAGCAAGCTAGCAGGCAGATAACGCAGGAATGGAAAGACATAATGACAAAGCAGAAAGTTGAGGTCGTTGAAAATATCAACATTTACTGAGACATATTCTAAAATTACCAAGAAAAATAATATATGACCATAATTAAAATATACTGTACAATATTAACGTATTATGCTGATATATTATTTTACTCTTCATTATATTCTTTGATTTTATTGTTTGGAGTTATTACATTATTCACTCTGAATAGTATCTGTTTAATATACTTCTAAGTGTCTGTTTTATCTATCTATTGATCTATCTCTGTATGTATATAATCTATATATTATCTTTATTGTTATGAATGAAGCAAGTAAAAGGGAGAAGAGCTCATAGTTTAGTTCCTACTTTATCTGTACTGTAGTTTTTGTGTTTAAAGTAGGTACACGCCTCACACGGCAACATCCGCACATTTACCATATCACACTTTAGAGAAAGAAAGAAAGAAAGAAAGATATTCCTTTATTAGTCCCACAGTGGGGAAATTCAGTTTTACACTCTGTTGTTCACACAGTACATATACATGTCAATGGAGAGATGTCAGAGTGAGGGGGCTGCTCCTGACAAGCGCCCAGAGCAGTTGGAGGTTTGGTGCCTTGCTCAGGGGCACCTCGGCAGTGCCCAAGAGGTAAACTGGCACTTCTCCAGCAACCAGTTGGTCTTGGTCCATGGGGGATTTGAACCCGGGTCCTCCGCATCCTAACCCAAGTCCTTACGGACTGAGCTACTGCCGCCCCAATCACGTGATCAGTGGTTGGCCTGCTCACGTGATAGATATCTGGCCTTGAGACATGGTTACGTATAAGCCCAACAAAAGAATCGGGGCTAACAATGCACCAAGAAATGAGCTTCCATGGGTTCCACCATTTCTCACAACGCCAACAAACACGTCACGAGTTGTGAGCTTTCAGAAACTTTCCACTTATGAAGTCATGACTTGAAGCGGGGCGTTCATGTCCCAGAGGAAACTATGTATTTTTTTTTTTCACAGATCTACAATGAAAAGGAACTTCTCCAGGGAAAGCTGGACCTCCTCAGCGAGACAAACATGGTGGATTTCGCCATGGATGTGTACAAAAACTTGTACCCGGACAAGGAAATCCCACATTGTAAGAAACAGCATTTTAATAGTTCGTTATGCTTCAATAGCAGTTCATTCTGTCATAACATCTAGCTTTCAAAGAGTACAGTTAATGATACTTTTTGGGCACTTTTGGTAGTAATAATTATTCAGGATTTATATTTTGATAACCTAATATGCAACTAGAAGCAGATTGTTAGCCATAATAATATCTTCAAAGGGAAGATTACTAGATGTCTTGTTATGTAGCCTCTGTGCCTGTGATTGACCAGCCACTTATTGATCAATAATAGGACCATAATCCGGAATATGCTTGGTTACTGGTCAGAAAATGGTAGAAAACATCTTGCCCTATATTTTGCTGTTTCATGCTGTTAATTTCCTAACCAGATGAATAAATATCAAAAGTCATTGCCACTGATGTATGTTGTTAATGTGAGAACTGATTCTGTTTCAGCTCTGAGGGAGAAGAGGAGTACTGTGGTGGCCCAACTGAAGCAGCTCCAGTCAGAGACCGAGCCAATTGTCAAGATGTTTGAAGACCCAGAGACGACTCGACAGATGCAGTCCACAAGGTCAGATCAGCTTGTCAAAGAAATGCATCTCAAATACAGTTTGGTCCTTCTATACTACAAACAGTATTATAACACTTGGTGAAGTGTGTGAGTGTCTCATCTGACATGTCTTTGTTTTATTCTTTACCAGAGATGGGAGGATGCTCTTCGACTACCTTTCAGAGAAACACAATGTAAGGTTTGAAATGTTAAATGGTGTATTGGCACACCTCTTGTTGTATGAAGAGTACTGTGTGTTTTTGTTTCCATAACAACCAGCTGCCACTTTGAGCCAGCAAGCCTGTTATCCAAGTCTCAGAATTTTAAAACATCCAACAACACCCACCAATGTACTCATTATTCACTCAATAATCAGAACAACTCCTTGCAACTTTTCTGCCCACAGTTTCTTTATTTTACCTTTTTTATATAATCTATAAATAAATTATGCTTACATAAAAATATTGTCCACTTGTTGTCATTGTAAAAAAAGAACAAACTTTTGTTGCCTAAAAAGATGAAGGTGTCAATATGCCAAATGCTGGGATATTCCCCAATCAGCCCTAGTCTGTCAGCCCTGCAGCCTCTCACAGTTAGCATTCTTTGAGAGAGAGAGAAAAAAAACATAGGTATTAGCAGCTGTGTATTAGTGTGACTGCACTCCAGGGCTGTAGACTTTCATTGTAGCCTTAATATCATGCCACAGCTTTTAAAATTGAATTTCCTCAATAATGTAATTCTTGTTTCTTCTTTCTTCTTCTTAATAATGACTTTATCAGCTAACTTGCAGGTAGAAATGACAACCCTTTCAGTAGTATAGCTTGTTGCTGGCCAGTTTCAACCTTGTTCAGTGTGCTTTCATATATATGTTCTTTGTATTTTCTATTTCTTAGTTTCGACAAGAATACCTGGATACACTGTACAGGTACGCCAAATTCCAATACGAGTGTGGTAACTACTCTGGAGCTGCAGAGTACCTCTACTTCTTCCGTGTCCTGGTAAGAAATATTAACCTCATCAGAGCAGAAAAAGTTAATTACCATGGAGGACGGAATCAAAATGCCTCAATGAATAAATAAATGTGCCATTAAATGTAGCAAAAATAATATTCCAAATAAATGTAGCCATGAATTAATTGATAAAATGTGACATGTGAAATTGACTTTTCTGTTTTAATTTGCTTCTTCATTTATCTTTGTGTTAATTTCTTTATTTATTTACTCAACTGCTTAATTTTTAGTTTTATTTATATTTGAGGTGGTCACGGTAAAAACTGAACCATTCGGTTCACTAATCACGGTTCGGTTTGTGTATGTACCGTTCGGTTCAGTTGACATAGGTTATGAGGGATTGTGTATTTTTTTCGGCGCATTTATTGTCAGGGCCTATAGAAAGAGGCTGGGACAGGGACGGACAGTTGTTGACCTATTTGGCCAAATAAATGAAAAGCACGTTTAAATGGAAGTTGGAAATTTGCCTTCTTGCTGTACCATTAATGTACTGAACTGAAAACCGGGACCCCAAACCATGAACTGAACCAAATCATGAATTTTATGAACCGTCCCACCCCTAATTTATATATTTATTTTTATGCATGTTATTTATACATTATACATATACACATATTAATTATGCATTAAAATTTATTTTTGCATTTATTTGTGAAGGCTGGAGTTGATAAGCAGAAGCAGACACAGTTAACTAGTAAACTAGCAAGCATAAAGTCATGTGCCCTGACCCCATGATAACACATGTTGACTGACAGCCCACTCATTTGCAAAGTGAGGCAGAAATGCATAAAGAAAAGAATACATAAATATGTTTTGGGAAATAAATAAGGGGTGAAATGCAAAGGGCAAGTTTTGCATAAATAAATAAATAAAGGAATAAATACATAAATGAATACAGTGGATAGAAAAAGTCTACACAACCCCGTTAAAGTTCCAGGTTGTAGTGATGAGGGCTGTGCACAGGAGATGCCCTCACAGTCTGACAGATCTGGAGAGCTTTTGCAAGGAAGAGTATAGATGAGCCATGCTGATAGACTCCTACCCAAAAAGACTGAGTGCTGTAATAGAATCAAAAGGTGTTTCAACAAAGTATTAGTTTCAGGGTGTGCACATTTATGCAACCACGTTATGGTAAGTTTTTCTATTTTCTTCCAAAACTGTTTGTTTGTTTTTCAGTTGTAGAGGTTAGGTCACATTACACATGTTAAAAGTTCTGAAATGGTTTATCATGGCATTTCATGGTTATCACATGGATACTCTTAAATTAAAAGTAAATGCAAGAATAAATGAATAAATGCAAAAATAAATATAAAATTAATATAAGTAAAGATGAAAATCAATATAATTAAAAGAGCAAATAAATAAGGGAATTATTACAAAGACAAATAAATAATAAAGCAATTTATGTCATATTTTATCAATTAATGGGTACATTGATTTTTAATGTTATTTTCGCTACATTTAATGAGATATTTATTTATCTATTGAATATTTAGTTTTGATTTTTTTTCCCTTCTCCATAAAGTACAAGCCACAATATATTTGAAATTTTTCATCTAAGTATTATTATTAGTAGTAGTAGTAATAGTAGTCATAGCAGTAGTAGTAGTTGTAGTAGTAATATTTCCTAAATACTACTCATTCTGTTTTATTGTGATACACTGAATTTGTTGCTCTCTGCTCAGGTTCCTTCAACAGACAGGAATGCCTTGAGCTCTCTGTGGGGGAAACTGGCCTCTGAGATCCTGATGCAGAACTGGGAAGCAGCCATGGAGGACCTCACTCGACTAAGGGAGACTATTGATAACAATGTAAGTGAATAACACTTACTAAATCCCAATAAGAAGCTTAAAGGTGTTCTTCAGATTAGCTAGTTTTACTAGTGATTAAATTAGTCATATTGAAATAAAAGAAGACCATGATGAACCAAGCAGCACATAAGCAGCATGAAATGAGATATGCAGTTTCTAGTAAACTAAACTCTGAAGCAGAGCATTACAGTATTGTGAGAGTGGAGCTCTTTGTCTGATACGTTAGAATCAATACCATTATATCCCGACTGGCATCAAATACCCAGATGAAGGTCTCATGAATGATCTGCTGCTATTTATAGGTCATTTACCTCAATAGTTGTTATGTGAACCTGCTTCTGGACTGATTCTCTGCAGTTTGGCAGTAATGTCATTATTTAACGTTGGTCTGAATTTGTAGGTATTGTTTTAAAAACACTGACGCAACATTACGTAACGTCTACCATTTGTGTCCCGTCTTACCTTTCAGTCTGTGAGTTCTCCTCTCCAGTCACTCCAGCAGAGGACCTGGCTCATCCACTGGTCCCTCTTTGTGTTCTTCAACCATCCTAAAGGCAGGGACAACATCATCGAGCTCTTCCTCTATCAGCCCCAGTGAGTTGCTATGCTTTGAATATAGCAAAGAACAGCGACATTTAAGAAAGAACAATACAAGGCGCACACAGTAGAGGTTGGACGGTTCATAATATTCACGGTTCGGTTCACGGTTTGGGGTCACGCTTTTCGGTTCAAATCAGAACATTTATGGTACAGCAAGGAGACCAATTTCCAATTTGAACAATGTTTTTCATTTATTTGGCAAAATAAGTCAACAACTGTTTGTCTTCACAACAGTAGATTAACATCAGGAACAAAACTCTTCTTCATTATCACATCTTATGGCTGCTATGACTTCTGATCTAAAAGAAAAGTGACACTGTGTTATTTAAAAAGAAAATTAATAAATAAAACAAATCATCAACAAAAAGTGCAGCATCAGGTCAGCCAGCACTAGAGCTTTTTAAACAACAGTAACATAAACTAGGCCTGCATCATATGAGGAAAAACTGCCATGTGCAATAACACTGCTCAATATAGCAATGATGATATGACTTGTGATAAATAAACAAATATTAAAGTGTTCATATTATCTATACTGATGTCAGTTTGGTTGTTTTTAAAGTCAGAACCAGATTAGAATTGAAGATTTAAATCCAACTAGGACACGTTGTTGTTGTTTCTAGAGCAGCAACAGTAATGTTTACAATAGCAAAGTCACCATAGAAACTCATTAATATCTGACTGGAAACAATCTGACATGTTAATAAAATAAATCATCTTCCTGAGTGAAGTTTATAAAGACTGAAGAACACAAACATCAGACAGTATCAGTCCTTCCTCCTGTCCCCCTACTGCCAGCTTTAGTTTACTACTAAGATACATGACAAACTAACTAAACAGTCAGACTACAGAGCCTCCTGTCCTTTAGTTTACTACTAAGATACCTGACAAACTAACTAAACAGTCAGACTACAGAGTCTACTGCCAGCTTTAGTTTACTACTAAGATACATGACAAACTAACTAAACAGTCAGACTACAGAGTCTACTGCCAGCTTTAGTTTACTACTAAGATACATGACAAACTAACTAAACAGTCAGACTACAGAGTCTACTGCCAGCTTTAGTTTACTACTAAGATACCTGACAAACTAACTAAAAGTCAGACTACAGAGCCTACTGCCAGTTTTAGTTTACAACTAAATACATACAAACTAACTAAAATAGACTACAGAGCCTACTGCCAGCTTTAGTTTACTACTAAGATACATGACAAACTAACTAAACAGTCAGACTACAGAGCCTACTGCCAGCTTTAGTTTACTACTAAGATACATGACAAACTAACTAAACAGTCAGACTACAGAGCCTACTGCCAGCTTTAGTTTACTATTAAGATACATGACAAACTAACTAAACAGTCAGACTACAGAGCCTACTGCCAGCTTTAGTTTACTACTAAGATACCTGACAAACTAACTAAACAGTCAGACTACAGAGCCTACTGCCAGCTTTAGTTTACAACTAAGATACATGACAAACTAACTAAACAGTCAGACTACAGAGCCTACTGCCAGCTTTAGTTTACTACTAAGATACATGACAAACTAACCTAAACAGTCAGACTACAGAGCCTACTGCCAGCTTTAGTTTACTACTAAGATACCTGACAAACTAACTAAACAGTCAGACTACAGAGCCTACTGCCAGCTTTAGTTTACTACTAAGATACATGACAAACTAACTAAACAGTCAGACTACAGAGTCTACTGCCAGCTTTAGTTTACTACTAAGATACATGACAAACTAACCTAAACAGTCAGACTACAGAGACTAGTGCCAGCTTTAGTTTACTACTAAGATACATGACAAACTAACTAAACAGTCAGACTACAGAGTCTACTGCCAGCTTTAGTTTACTACTAAGATACATGACAAACTAACCTAAACAGTCAGACTACAGAGCCTACTGCCAGCTTTAGTTTACTACTAAGATACATGACAAACTAACCTAAACAGTCAGACTACAGAGACTACTGCCAGCTTTAGTTTACTACTAAGATACATGACAAACTAACCTAAACAGTCAGACTACAGAGTCTACTGCCAGCTTTAGTTTACTACTAAGATACATGACAAACTAACCTAAACAGTCAGACTACAGACTCTACTGCCAGCTTTAGTTTACTACTAAGATACATGACAAACTAACCTAAACAGTCAGACTACAGAGTCTACTGCCAGCTTTAGTTTACTACTAAGATACATGACAAACTAACCTAAACAGTCAGACTACAGAGTCTACTGCCAGCTTTAGTTTACTACTAAGATACATGACAAACTAACTAAACAGTCAGACTACAGAGTCTACTGCCAGCTATAGTTTACTACTAAGATACCTGACAAACTAACCTAAACAGTCAGACTACAGAGCTTACTGCCAGTTTTAGTTTCAGCTTGTGTAGCCGAGGATACGTTGCTCTTAAATTTTATGTGATAATAAATTAATAAGCCAGAGGTCACCGTAGTCTGGACCGTAGTTAATAAACAGCTAATCACCGCTTCGCTGCTACTGTTCCACCCTTCACAATAAACTCCCCAAACACAACCACTGCTGACTGGAGGGGACTAAAGTCATTCACAACTCGACTAAATACCTTCACATTTACCATTCGCTGTTAGCTGGTGAGCTACCGCGCGGTGGGGAGCTAACATCTGCAGTAATGTAAACACACCACTGGCGTGGCATAGTGGAGTTTAGAGACGTGCCATAAACTCTGGTCCACCCACACAAAATTGAAATTGAGTCAATCACAACCCACAACCTCAGCTTCAGCTACACTGTGCATGTGTTACACCTCATACCCCTGTTCACTGTGTCCCAGCTTCTTTTCATAGGCCTTGATTTCTAGTGTGACAATAAACGTGCCGAAAAAATATACACAGTCAGCCTCATAACCTATTTCAAAGGAACTGAACGGTACAAAAACGAACCAAACCATGACTAGCAAACCGAAAGGTGAGTTTTTTGCCCGAACTGTTCCCATCCCTAGTGCACAGAGAAGAGAGGGGATTGGGACGATGCACATATGTCCTGTTGCAAAACCATCACAATACTTGAGTGCCGATTCAATATTTATTGCAATTCTTTTCAATACTAGACCATGGTAAAAAAGTTGAGTCATACCCTTCTAGGGTTTTTTGATAACATAAAAATGTTTGATTTTCAGCATGTATGTAGTCAGAGATGTCCTGAAGTCAAATATTGTATATCAGTCAGGCATTATTTAATTACCGCTTATCCCATTAGGGGTCACAGGAGGGCTGGAGCCGATCCCAACTGGCGTTGGGCGAAGGTGGGGTTCAACCTGTACAGGTCACCATTCCATCACAGGGCACATAGAGACAGACAACATATAGACAGACAACCATTCACACTCACATCCACACCTACGGGCAATTTAGAGTCATCAATTAACCTAAACAGCATGTCTTTGGACTGTGGGAGGAAGCCGGAGTACCCGGAGAAAACCCACGCTTACACGGGGAGAACATGCAAACTCCACACAGAAGAGTCCCAAGCTGGAATCGAACCTGCGACTCTCTTGCTGTGAGGCGACAGCGTTAACCACTGCACCACCGTGCAGCCCGTCATATGTGTATTTTGTTTATACAGTTCCCTTTGTAACTTCACCAAGTCTGTTTCTAGCTCTCCATCAGCTCCGTTCTCTTTATCCATCCATGATCAGCTCCATCGGGGCCATTTGAATTCATTTAACATAATGTCAGTATATGGTGCTCTACAGTTGTAGCGTTGGCCCATTTGACCACAGAGATGAGAGCGACGGCCGGCTTAACCGCACGCTACCATGATACGATAACGTTTCCTGTTCATGATAGAGTTAGCATGCAGCTTTAGCCGTGATGGGTAGCTCTGCTTGTCTTGCAATGTGTGAAACCCAAAGTGTTTTCATCCTTTACTGTATGTGTAGTGTTTACCACTTTGGGTCTAACATGGGAGGTTACAGGTCGTATCCATCCAGACCCGTTGCCATCTTCTGTTTAGTCATTTCGACTCACTGAGGCTTGTTTTGTTTTGTGACAGATATGGAATGGATATGACATGATGGTAGTGTCACTATGACATTAAAAGTGGTAACTTCCCTTAAATGAAGCAAATATACTGATTCTGGCATTTAAAAAAATTGTGATTTGAAGTTTTATTTGACATCCTAAACCTGAGACCCTTATTGAAAAGGCCTCTTCATTTTGAGGCCACCCTGCTGTTATATTGTAAGTTTGTTTTCTAAATTTGCAGCAACGTAACTATATAAGCTTTGTTTAAAATTGTACGTTGTAGTGTATTTACCATATGAATGAAAGCTTCTATGTGCAAAATGTTTTTTATTTTTTTGGATTTAAATGTTTGTGTATGTAAAAGTTTTGTTGTGATGGAAACTCACTGTGTGATGCCTTTGTGTGTTTCAGGTACCTGAATGCCATCCAGACAATGTGCCCACACATCCTGAGATACCTTACAACTGCAGTCATCACCAACAAAGATGTACGAAAGCGCAGACAAGTGCTCAAGGACTTGGTGAAAGTCATTCAACAGGTAAGGTAGAAACTGTAAATATCTGAATCATTTTTAGCTGAAGAGCTTCAAGGATTGAGTCAATATATGGAGCGTGCCACAGACTAAATTTTTACATTTGTTGCACTGGTATCCCTGACGTTTTCATTTAGGTGCACCAGCACATAATTTAGGTGCACTCAAAATTTGTCACCCTGCATTTTGGCACAATAACACATTTAAAGTGTTTGTCGGTTCCCATAAGCCTGCACTGTGGACGTCCCCTATACCACAAATTTAGTAGTCAGTACCTGTACCAGTGAAATCCAGTGATTCATGATACCATGTACTTCAGCATCCACTCCTTTATTACCATTTGCTTATTGTTTTGTTAGGAAGATAACAGGTCCCTCTCTATTTTATATTGCTGTGAAAACATCTCCTTCAAGGGAAAATATTCAAGTTTCTCACCAAATACTATATCATACAAGATTGCATTTGAACATATCATGATATTGTTAGATCTAGAGGTTGAGGCTGATTATTTTCATTGTTGGCATCGGCTGATGTCTGAGCATATTAAGCCAATTATCAAGCGTGTACGTAAATGCTGCTAAGTGCAGTAAAATTTTATTTTTTCATCCGAAAGTTTATTTGACAAAGTTTAGGTTTTGATTACCTGTTTCATATATTCAATATTTAGATTATACATTATTATTATTTAGAATATATAAGTGCGCTGCAGTGCAGACACAAAATGTAGATTGGGGAGGCAGACCATAGGTGCTGCTCAATGAATGTTTACTGAAGTTGAGAAATTTTGTTATTATTAAGCTGTTATATTTTATCAGATGGAGATAAAAAAAGAAAATCTGCCAAATATCTCAGCCCCCCAAAAATCTGCATCATATATCGGCCATCGGTTATCCTGAGTCTCCAATAAATCGGCATCGACCATGAAAAACCCATATTGGTCGACCTCTAGTTAGGGCTGCAGTGGTTAGCACTGTCGCCTCACAGCAAGAGGGTCACAGGTTCGAATCCAGCTTGGGGATCTCCTGTGTGGTGTTTGCATGTTCTCCCCGTGTTAGTGTGGGTTTTCTCCGGGTACTCCGGCTTCCTCCCACTGTCCAAAGACATGCAGGTTAATTGATGACTCTAAATTGCCCGTAGGTGAATGTGAATGGTTGTCTGGACTGGCGACCTGTCCAGGGTGAACCCCGCCTTCATCTAGTGTGAGCTGGGATCGGCTCCAGCCCCCCCGCGGCCCGTCTGCGTTTGCAGATGGATGGATGATAACGTTAGAATATATCATAGCCCAATACTCATACTGACTACAGCCTGAACGTATCATAACATAAATCAGTGGCACCTCCCGTTAACTAGCTCCAGACACAAGCTCTCGTCCTGCTGATTTCAACATAGATTTGTTGATCACAATATAGCATCGGAGATCATCAGCACAGAAGAAATTAGAAAAGCACTGGAGAGCGCAGACCTCCACCAAGAACCATAGTTTCCCCCCATATTGTAATTCACTCCAAAAAAAAAATCCAAAATTTTTAAAAAAGAATTTTAAATAAGGGGAAAAAAAAAAAAAAAAAAAAAAGAAAAAAAAAAAAACTCAAAAAAAAATAGGAAAAAAAAAAAAAAAAAACCGAAATGGGGAAGAGGTTTTGGGGATTTAAAAGAAATAAAAATAAAAATCCGAGGGGAAAAATTTAAGAAGTTTGGGGAAAAAATAAAAAAAAAAAAGAAAAAAAAATTTTTGGGGTCTAATTAAAAAAAAAAAAAAAAAAAAATAAAAAAGAAAAAAAAAGAGGATTTTTTATGGATCACCAAAAAAAAAAAAAAAATTTTTTCCTTTTAAAAATTTAAAAAAAAAAAAAAAAATAAAAAAAAACAAAAAAAAAATTTAAATTAAAAAAAAAAAAAAAAAAAAAAAAAAAAAAAAAAAAAAAAAAGGGGGGAAAAAA
Organism: Pterois miles; assembly: GCA_947000775.1. Taxonomy (NCBI): domain Eukaryota; kingdom Metazoa; phylum Chordata; class Actinopteri; order Perciformes; family Scorpaenidae; genus Pterois; species Pterois miles. The sequence continues at coordinate 2,334,558 of CAMQGK010000638.1, forward strand.
ACCCCGGGGGGGGGTGGGAAAGTTGCCTCATTAATTGTATAATAGTGCCACATGTTCACTTTTTGCTCCCTCCACTTGTGAAAAAAATCTGGTGCAAATGAGTATTGACTGAGTTAATCTGTGACAAGTAAACTGTTAAATAAAAATCATTTCAATTTTATTGAAAATCGATCCAATATCTCAAAACTTAACACACACACACCTGTGATATGATATGTAAAATGGTCGCACTCTAAAGCCCTGGTGAATGATGGTCTCTCTCTCTCTTTCTCTCTCTCTCTCTCTCTCTCTCTCTCTCTCTCTCTCTCTTTCTCTTTCTCTCTCTCTCTCTCTCTCTCTCTCTCTCTCTCTCTCTCTCTCTCTCTCTTTTCTTTCTTTCTTTCTTTCTTTCTCTCTTTCTTGCAGGAGTCGTACACATACAAGGACCCAATCACAGAGTTTGTGGAGTGTCTCTATGTGAACTTTGACTTTGACAGCGCCCAGAAGAAACTGAGGGAGTGCGAGTCGGTAAGGATCGCTTCCTAAAGTTTCTCCTGCTTGACAGGATGTTTGTCACGGTGCACAGTCCTAAATCGCCCCATAGAAGTTAGCTGTCTCCTGGGACTGAGGGCTAATATGAAGCTTCCCTTAGCTATGGTGCTCTGATCTCCTGAGTCTCAGGCATTTGACTTTGCAGCTATTCAGCCTCCGCAAATCCATGTCTGGCCTGATTTGCTGGCTCTTACTTTTATTCATTTTGATTTTCAAAGCGGAATAGCTGTCAGATTTGGGGCTCGGTTGCCTTCTCTTTGGAAACCCTGCAGTTTTTGTAGTCGTGTTTGGGGACCACTTTGCACATTCTCCAAGCACCCTCATCAACTGACTTTTACCCCTCTTGTATAATTTATGCAGTGATCGCGAAGGCCTCAACGATGCTGTCAGATACGGAGCGTGAGCACTCCTGATTTCTGCTGACTTTTAATTGTCAGGGGAATTCACATTTCCATGTTTTTGATCATTTCCTCTCTAGAGATCAGCAACTTGTCTTAATTACTGTATAAACATCACATGATGCTTTTGTTTCTCTGTTTGCATTTTTTTTTTTTTTTTTTTTAGAATAATGTCTTCTGTTGTTTAAAGACTTTCTGATTGATGATAAGCATTAAAGTCAGCAGTGGACCTGCTTCGGCTCAATCACATGATAAGAATGATTGAATAGGTAAACTAATTAAATATTTATGGTGCACTGTGGCACCTTAGTTTGTGTGTTTACCACAGCAAAGCACTGAATAATTGGATTTCTTACACAGTAACAGCTCCTTGTGAAATAATGGTGCCACGTCTCCTTTCAGACAGTAATATATTCAGAAATCTAAGCTCTTCTGGAGATTTGAGATGGTCAAAAACATCCTGTTTGATGTTTCTGTGATCGTTGCTTTAAAACCACAGATAGAGATGTCACAACATAATCTTGTACACTTATGTCTGGTGATCATTTTATGAGTCATGTTGCGTGACGGGCTGGTTCCATGTTTTCTTTAGCATGAGCTCGGCGATGTCGATGAAAGAGAAATATGTTAACATCTTGTTGTGTAACGGTACATCTTAACATATTTATCTGAAAAGTCATGCCTCATATGTACATAAAAGGGACAGTTTGTGGCATTCTGGGGGATTTTTTAGCAGAAATTGAATATAATATTCATAACTATGTCTTCATTACTGTATAATCACCTGAATCTAAGAAATTATGTGTTTTTGTTGGCATAGAATGAGCTCTTCATATCTACATAGGGAGCGGGTCCTCTTTACGGAGTCCACCACGCTCCACCGTGTCTCTACAGTAGCCCAGAATGGACAAACTAAGCACCAGCTCTAGAGAGAGCTACTGTATCTGTGTCTTTGTGTTACCTGAAGACCGCCGTAGCTCCTGACATGCTTGTGAATAGGGCTGAAATGATTCCTGGAGTAACTCAATTTATTTGATTACTAAAAATCAATCTTTGAATGTTGCGTGGATCAGTTAAAGGTAAAGAACATTTACAGGAGTATCCTACAAGATGTGAATCTTTTTAAAGCATTTTGAAATTATTTATGAAATTTATATTTATTTTATAATTTATATTTTATTTAAAACCCAGAATGTAATATGACACTAATATGCACTAAATGGGTTTAATTTAGACAGATATTATTGTATGCAAATTAAGCAATTAAGCTTATTTAGTGTTGTTCCTTAAAAAGGCAAAAGTATTTTTTAATCTGATTAATCGACAGAACAATTGGAAGAATACTCGAATACAAAAATAACTGATAGCTGTAGCCCTGCTTGTGAAACGACAGTAATGTCAAGACCTAGTGAAGGAGGCAGGGTCACGCCTCATTAATGCATCATATCTTTGAGCTACAACACATGCTCAAGAAAATCCCTGCACTCTCCGAAATTGAACCAATAGCAACGCACGACTGCAGCAGATCTCATCGCTGCTTTTTGCAGATGATGTGGTCCTGCTGGCATCATCGGTCTGCGACCTCCAGCACTCGCTGGATCGGTTCGCAGCCGAGTGCGAAGCGGCTGGGATCAGGATCAGCACCTCTAAATCAGAGGCCATGGTTCTCAGCAGGAACCCGAAGGAACCAATGCAGAGACGCTGAAACTGGCGTTATGTGGACTCTTCTGATGGTGTGGTCCGTCTTGCTGCAGCATTTTGAACTCGCTGAAGTTTGGAGAGGTTTTGTTGGATGAGACAGTAATACAGTGAGTTACAGTAGTCTAAACAGGATGTAATGAAAGAGTGGATGACTGTTTCTGAATTTTTAATTCTTAAGTGGCTTGTGTGACTGATTTAGGAGAACTTACCACATTCACCAATTTTCTCATATTTTGAATTTTCTTTTAGGCATGAACACAGTTTCTTATTGGTCCAGACCTGTTGTAGAAGTCCTGTGCAGTTTGTCTTGTATATTTCAAAGTTTCAGAATCCATAAATTAAACTTAATAATAATTATGTTGACGTTATCCCATTTGACTGCAATTTGAATTATAATATAATTGTAATTGTATTCATATAGCCTAAATATATCTTCACTAATCCACTATCAATATGAACATCTCAAACTGCAAAAAGACTTAAATTGCACAAATTGAATGTTAATATATAAGGTTAACAGGGAGTGTTGCTCCTGAATCTTACGCGGTACACATCAAAAGTAAAGTAAGAGAAAGTTAAGACAAGAATATGAAAATGGTCTTTCATGAGGCCCATTGTCTTGTGATTTCCACCACAGGAAGCTCCTATACTGCAGAAAACTTGAAGAGATTTAGACGCACATTGATGCAAAAAAGTGCATTTTGAGGAAAATTTGGTTTTCCATTTTTATTGGTGTGATATTATATACAGTACATTACACTATATATACAGTATATACTATGTATATATTGTGACCATATCTTATATACATATTTGGGGAATTGCTACTTTTGACAAAAAAAAAAAAAACCTCCCTATCCAAACCCAATACAAGACTGTCTTATAAATACTCTACACTGTGAGGGAGGATAGTTATGACCAGGACATTTTAATGTATGGGTGCATAAACCAATAGCTGGAAATTTTGACAAAATAGCCAAACCAGAGGAGAAAGTTTCCAGCACATCATATGTGGTTGTCTGGTGGTGCTATTATGTGCTCAAGTATACTTATCGTTCCAGCAAAAGATGGCTATGGTGTGAAATTATAGCTGCACACACATGTTTTGAATATACAGCATATATTGGAGAATGTGCTGGCAGGGAGACTACTGTGGAACTACTAACACAAAGAGCACTTTGTCTTCTCCAGATTTATTTCATACACTTTCTGTAAGTGAATGCTTTGTATGTGAGTGATGGATACTCACAGCTATGTGCTCTTTTTTTTCCTTCAGGTTCTTGTGAACGACTTCTTCCTGGTCGCTTGCCTGGAGGATTTTATAGAGAATGCCCGTCTCTTCATTTTTGAAACCTTTTGTCGGATTCATCAGTGCATCAGCATCAGGTACACTGTCCCTGTAATAGGCGAACTTGTCATCAACGGCGTGTGCCGTGCCTTTTATTTACAGAAGCACAGTTGCTTTACAGCAGGAGAAAATGGGATGAAAGGCTCTTTTCAGCTTGTTTACCCAGATGATTGATTTTCTCAGTGCTGCCAAATTGTAGATATTATTCATTCATGTCCTGCTAGTGTTTCGAATATATTCACCAGTAAACTGTAAAAATGGGAGTTTTGAAGACTTTGGATTATTTAACTGAAATGCCTTCTCCTCCTTCGCTGTCTCCACTCAGCATGCTGGCAGACAAGCTCAACATGACGCCGGAGGAGGCGGAGAGGTGGATCGTCAACCTCATCCGTAACGCCAGACTCGACGCCAAGATCGACTCCAAACTGGTGAGGCTCTATATTCACTGATCCACTTCCAGTCAGATGAGCTTCAAGTTACAGAGCCAAGCCTTAACATCCCTGTCTAGACTACTCATTTAGGTTAGTTAGGGCAATGTATTTATTTTGCTCTTGGAAGACTGAAAGCAGCATCCAAGCACTTACCACTTTTGTGGTACTTTAAAGTCCCTCCTACAGATATTTTAAGTAACTTTTGTGCATTTGTTCCTCAGGGCCATGTGGTGATGGGCAACAACGCAGTGTCGCCGTACCAGCAGGTGATCGAGAAGACCAAGAGCCTGTCGTTCCGAAGCCAGATGTTGGCCATGAATATAGAGAAGAAAGTGGCCCACAGCAACAGGAATGAGGTAGACGAATCACTAAACCTCGTGTAGGGATGTGAACTTTCCTCACAAACATCTAGTCAACGTCGACATCGTTGAAGTTCAAGGCTTGATTTATTTAAGATTCTAGCTATTTTTTCATCAGTTTGTACCATCAAAGTTAATATGATAGTAAAGAATGGGCCCAAATTTGTTTTAACACCACCAATTTCTTTAATATATCATCATCATATTAAACTAGAGAACCTAAGGATTTCATTTCATACCAGTCATGTCATACTAGCTTGTAGCAAAGGAGGTTAAATAACGCTCCAAACATGCTAAATTTTGGTGAGGAAAAACTGTCATGGCCATTTTCAAAGGGGCCCCTTGACCTCTGACCTCATGGTATGTAAATATAAATGGGTTCTATGTAGAGGTGGGACGGTTCATAAAATTCACGATTCAGTTCGGGGTACCCGAATCATATGCTGAAATCCCGCGTCCTCCACGGCTGCTTTAGTTCTGTTATTTGCTCTGTCTGAGTCTGCATGTAGGGCTGTTACAATGATCATCATATTAGAAGTGTTGCCGCTAGCATTAGCCACACGTGTTGCACAGTGCTTACACATGGTTGACGTTTTATCCGCCACTTTTTTCTCGTCACTGTCATACGTAACACCAAACCCGTAATGCTCCCACACAGCAGAGCGAAACCACGCTGGTGGTCTTTATCGCGTCCACTCGTCATTTCCTGTCATGTCATTTCAGAATCACAGCCGTTCTCAGCACTTCCTCCATGTCTCTGCCAACTGAGACGTTTGAGAAGGAAGGAGGCTGGGTCACGAGTCATCATCGGGTCGTATCTTTGCCAATACAACACATGCGCAGAAAAATCTGGTCCGCCCTCGTTGAAGTTGAGCCAATCACAACGCATGACCGCAGCTTCAGTTACACTGCACGTTATACCTCATACTCCTGTCTGCCGTGTCCGAGCCTCTTTCAATAGGCCTTGATTTCTAATGTGACAATAAACGGGATGAAAGAAATGCACAGTCGGCCTCATAACCTATTTCAAATGAACTGCACGGTACATACACGAACCGAACCGTGACTAGCGAACTGAATGGTTCGGTTTTTTTACCTGAACCGTGCCCATCCCTAGTTCTCTGGGTACCCACTATTCTCCCCTTTACAGACATGCCCACTTTATGATAATCACAGTCAGTTTGGATCAAGTCATAATAGAGATGCACTCCAGCCTTTTCAGTCCTGATACTGATAGCGATACCTGGGCTTTGGGTACTGCAGATACTGATTACTGATATACCAGTGTTTAATCAATAAGCTGTATACCTCACTGTGTGGAAGTGACTGGGATCATTCTGCTATTTGTGTTTATGTGTGTTCTTTTTAAGGAAACACCAGGCCTGACTTAGACATTGCTTTGCTAAGTTTGTAAGATAAAATGTGGCCAAGAAATAAATAGATAATTTACTGAATTGTTATTGAACAACTCGGTAAATAATCTTCAAAATTAATAGGAATTACCAAATTGCAAATCTTTTTAATGCAGCAGCAATTCAAAATTAGTCAAAACTTAAACAGGATTTCATTTCCAGCAGTATGTAGTATGTAAACATAGAGCTGAATTGAATAGGTTGGCCCCAAAGTCAGCGATACCCAATCCAGCCTGATTTCCAATAATAGATATATACATATATTTGCATAAAGCAGCATGTTTGTCCACTCCTGTGTCGAGAAGAGTATTAGATACTTGAGAAATCTCCCTTTAAGGTACATTTTCATCAGATTAAAAAAATGTGTGTTTAATCATAATAAATATTTTAATTGACTGACAGCCTTAGTTTATACTTAAACCAGTATTTTTTTCATGTTAGCATTCAAAGATAGTGTAGTATTATTGTATATATGTAGTTTATGTAGTAGTGTAGAAAAAAAATGAGGCACTTAATATCACATCACTCCCGTTGTTATTGCTCACCTGTCATGACGGTATGTGCAGACCTCGTTCCTCCGTCCTACTGCCCTCTGATCAATGTAGTTGATTTCACAACATTTCATTTTGGGTGAAAAAGTAATCAGGATTTTAAATAGTCCTGTAATCTTTATTCATGATTTCATCAGAACTTTGTTTTTGTCCTGTCAGTCGTTTAGAGACAGAGGCTGGCAGGTGTTTTCAGTGGGTGGATTTTAATTTGGGAACCGATCTCTTGTTGCCTCTTTATAAAGTAGTTTGAATCTTTCCTCTAATGGTTTTTTTATTCTTTTGTTTTTGTGCTAATTTCACAGACACCAAACTGGGCGGCTCAAGACTCCGGCTTCTATTAAAATGGAAATCAGCTTCAAGAGGATGCGGATGGCTCTAATGGATATTATTCAGGCTTTTTATTCAATGCATTTATTTATCAGGTTAGCAACTGTTGTTATTTAACTGGCAGCTTAGCTTCTGCAGTGAAACCATGTCCAAGACGAGGCAGCAAGCTTTTTGAAGACATTGTTATTCAAGGTATTATTTAGTGGACATTCTCTTCATCATAACTTATTTGTAATCTGGTGTTAATTCCTCAGTTATTTACCCAAACTTTTGAAGTAACGATCCAACCAGAAATATCATAAATTACATTAAACATTTTTTGCCTCTTTAGAGAGATTTGTTTCTTCCCCCTCAGTTAATATTTGACCACCAGATGGCGCAGTTGGTTCATTTTTATTGGCTGCGATCTTCAAACTCTGCTTTCCTCATCTCTGCCAGAGTAGTTCCTGCTACAGTGTCTGAATTTAATATTTGCACGAGTTGTTTTAAAAGTAAGAACAGCAGATGCAAAACTGACGTGTAGATGAAACTAAAAAACACTTTGATTAGAGACACCGAACTGCAAATGAACACTGAAAACGTGTATGGTGGTCATATTGGATGAGAAAGATATTAGATGGAAAGCACTGCAGCAGCTCACAACAGACCAGCAGGTCAGCAGTAGATGTCACATAGAAGTGGTGAACATCATCTGAAAGCTGAGGACCTGAAGATTAATTTGAGATGCAGCTCAGCGCTGAGTCAAGTTGTTCTAGTCATGAATCAGAAATAAACATTAATTAATTAATTACTTCAAATAATGTATAATTGTTTAAAACATTATGGTAGAAGTATATGATGGTCATCTTCATGCTCTATTGTGTCTCATGAGTTGTTACAGCATTTTTTTAGCTGATACCATTTGTTACTCAAATTTAACCATTTTTCCACTCTAGAATTGATAAAAACTATCAATAATCCCTCCAAAATACTATATGAAGACACCAAGACACTGAGGAACACAATAGCTGTGATTTGACATAAAAAACTTCTGACATTTGGCGATTTCTGCAGGAATTGCATTTTTCAGCCATAGGATGGTGAACACATCTGTTCTGGAAACGGCTCAGAAACCCCGTTATTGTCAGTCTAGCTAGTAAAGCCATCCATCCTCTGAATGCTCCAGGTCTCTAGTTCGTGGCTGTAAAGTTTCCTGAGGCTGTGATTATCCTAGAGGTCACCACAGGTCATTTTATGGCATCATCACATGGATACAGTTGGGCTCATTGGAAGAGTCTCAGTTTTATATTGATACTCAGTTCATGTAGTTCAGGACTTTAGTGACCCCAGTACGCAGAGATATTCAAATACACCATTTTAGTACAGACATAAATAACACATTTGTCCTGCATGCAAAAACAGCATGCTCTTTGCCCCAAACTGCATGTGATTATCATAAAGTGGGCATGTCTGTAAAGGGGAGGCTGGTGGGAACCCAGAGAACCCATTTACATCTACATAACTTCAGTTCAGAAGTCAAGGGACCCCTTTAAAATCACCATTGCCAGTTTTTTGTCACCCAAATTTAATACCCCCAGTATGTGTACTGAGCCCACGACAGCCTCTGAAAACAGTAAAGGCAGCTGAGGACGCTGCACCCTCAAGGAGGGAAATGTTAATGTTAGTAAGAGTCGGTTGTTTCTGCTGGTGTAGTAAATGTTTAACCACACCTTATTCTGAATATTGAATGACGCTGCAAAGCCTATAAGCCGTTTCAGTATGTTCTCGGCAAATATTTGACTTGTGTTAATGTGCCGTAGCACCAGTCATCACATATTAAGACCGTAGCGTGCAGCCAGTCAGTTTATGTATATACTCCAGCACATTTCATAGGACAGGCATGTGCTTCAAAATAAATAAAAAAAACAACATACATTTAAGATATATAATCATATAAGATAAGAAAGTATTACATATATTAAACATAAAATAAAATCAAATATGATAAGAAGGTATTGCATATATAAAAGCAAAAAAATAAGATATCACATGTATAAAAACAAGATAAAGTATTACATATTTTAAAAAAATAATAAAATAAGGTATTAAATATAGGGCTGCACGGTGGTGTAGTGGTTAGCGCTGTCGCCTCACAGCAAGAGGGTCGCAGGTTCAATTCCAGCTTGCGGCTCTTCTGTGTGGAGTTTGCAGTTCTCCCCTGTAAGCGTGGGTTTTCTCCGGGTACTCCGGCTTCCTCCCACCATCCAAAGACATGCTGTTTAGGTTAATTGATGACTCTAAATTGCCCGTAGGTGTGGATGTGAGCGTGAATGGTTGTCTGTCTATATGTTGTCTGTCTCTATGTGCCCTGTGATGGACTGGCGACCTGTCCAGGGTGAACCCCGCCTTCGCCCTATGCCAGCTGGGATCGGCTCCAGCCCCCCGCCGACCCCTAACGGGATAAGCGGTTGACGATGGATGGATGGATGGATGGTATTACATATAGAAAATATAAGATAAAAGTCATAAGATAAGAAAAAAAACATGATAAAATCATCTAAGATAAGGTAATGCATATACAAAACATAAGAGAATTATATGAGAAGGTATTACATATAGAAATATATAATACAATATGGTATAAAAACAAGCAAGATAAGTTTTTAATATATAAAAACAAGAAAAGAAGGTGTTGCATGTCTAAGTTAAAAAAACAAGTATGTATGTTTTCAGTGTGCTTCTAACAGACGACCCAGTAGCAGCAGCCCTGAGCTGATGTGGTGCAGAACTCCAGAGCGGGACCGCGATGACTGAACTGAGCTTATTTAAAACCTGTTGGGTGAAGAGTTTTACTTAATTGACGTGTGCAGTCTTTGTTGCTGTTGTCTCTCAGCTGTCTGCAGCATGTCTGGTGACGGTCTACACTGATGAATGGCTGTAAAGAAATGACACGTTGAAATGCCGCCGTGTCGGGAGACAGTCATTCCTCTGGCAGGTGTTCAGGTGAGGAGGGAGTGGCCCTCCAGCGTTTGGGCCTCTCGGTCCATGTGAGAGCTCCTGCTGTTCCTCCTGGGAGTGGCTCACAGTTACGCCTGCTGCTGGAGCTCCTGTAGCCACTCCTCCAGACTGTTCTCCTTGTGCACACACACACTTTTCCAGGACTCAGTAAAACACAACAGACATACACGAGCAAACGCACACATGCGTACACACACTCAGAGCTGACGTGGGCTGAGGTCTGTGCACGACTCCTTCTGGAACAGCTGGTATCCATCTGTGGTTGCCTTTGCTCTGGCTGCTGCTGATTCTTCTTCCTGCTGCTGTAGGCACCGAGGCTGCCCCGAGAGGACGCAGACCGGCCCGCTGCGACCCATTCATGAGCCTCTGTCTGGGGATCACACTGAGTAGACAGTGAGGCTCTAACTGGAGACCAGCAGCGTGCTCCCCGGCCTCCAGCATGGATATCCTCACAGCCTGGGCCGTCACTAACCCGGCTGTGGCCCGGCTCCTCTGGGTCCTAGTTCTGGTGCTGGCCACCCTTCTGGTCTGGCTCCTCTTCTTCTGCTGCTACAGTTGGAATCAGAGATCCTCGCCCTCCCTGGAGAGGTACCTAGCAGGTAGGTGGGCCCTCAACCCCCCACCTCCCCTCTGTGGGTGGGTGTGTGGAGGCCTGTGACTGGCTTACAACAACACCGATGCTGCTTACTGTGGAGTTTTAACTTCAATTCAGGCTCCTTTTTATGGAGGAACACTCACTCACGTATTTTCCCCCAAAATCCAGTAATTTTAAATTGTTAGTGTTTCCTTTCCAAGACTGCAGTATACACATTTTCCAGAAATTGCCAGCTCGTGTTGGCCGTGTGTCCGTTTTGTGGTCGGAGCAACTGTTTAAATGTGCCTTTACCCACGTGAGAGCATACAATGGGGCTTTCATACTTTCTAGTACAATAAAACAAGTTTATTTTTAGGACGTCACGCTTTTCTGTTCAGCTAAGAATGTGAAACTCCACTTTAGCACTTTGGCATGATGTAACATCATTGGTCTGCATGCAGAGTCCTGGTAACCTGCATGTACACAGCAGGAAACATGACTCTCATCTCTGCTGCACTATACACATTTTTAAAGCACTGCCACTTTCACCACTCCATGATAGTAGTTAAAAAGATGATGATTAACCCATATTTTTGTTCTGTCTAAGGCAATATTTGACTGTTTTCCCCCATACAGTGATGGTGAAGCACTCCAAATCTAAAGCTCCAACTCAGGTGAGTAAAACTGTATCTGAAGAGCAACTTTGTTCAGTCTGTTTTAATGAACATGATGAAGTGCGGTATGCTTAGTATCACAGTAGCACGTCAGCCTGTAATGTCTACTTCAGACATCAGAGGTCCTCATTCACTTGCACTTTGCCCAGCTTCACACAACCAGCCTGAGGACGGGAGGAGCTCACAAGACCAGCAAGCTTGACAAGTTTATTATAGGGAACCATTACTATTCACCTTTCTGCTAACGTGAGACACTCATTTAAACCTTGATGTTGTCATTACAACATTATGCACAGTGTTATTCCTTTAAATATGATTTGTCTTTCTTTCTTTCAAGTCTTTTTGTTGAGTGTCAATAATGAGTAAAACAGTAACTGTCCAGGGAAAAGAAACACATCCATCTGTGAAACTAAAAACATGATATGTTCTACATGATGGATGAAAAAAGTGGAAATTATAGACAATACAGAGAGAATATCTATATATATATTTTATGTATATAAATCAATTCAATTAATTCATTTGAAACTCTAGGATTACTGTAGTATGTTTCTCAAAAAACATCAAGAGTTTTTAAGTCATGCTTATGTGCCGTATTGCCTTGAAGAGACCATATAGGAGGATTTCACCAGGTCTTCACCCTCAGACCCTTTAGCAGGTTCTGTTTTGGACTTTGGGTGGGGAGGGAAACTGGTATGGTCATTTTCAAAGGGGTCCCTTGACCTCTGACCTCCAGATATGTGACTGAAAATGGGTTCTGTGGGTCCCCACCAGTCTCCCCTTTACAGACATGCCCACTTTATGATAATGCAGTTTTAATGTGTTATTTTTGACCATTCTAAAAAAAATGTGCGTTTGAATTTTTCTGCATACTGGGGCCCCGAAACCGAATGTCTGGATTACATAAATTGGATTTCACTATAAAGCTGAGACTCTTGTGGATCCAATGAGCCCAACTGTATTCATGATGTTAGTCCCCATAGTAGACATTTCATTGTAGTGAGACCATTTTTTGAAACTTGACCTCACTGTATAAACTGACTTGTGGTGACCTCTAGGAGAATCACAGCCTCATGAAACTTTACAGGCACAAACTAGAGACCTGGAGCATTCAGAGGACGGATGGCTTTACTAGCTAGATTAACAATAAGGGGGTTTCTGAGCTGTTCCCAGAATTGAAGTTCTCGCCATGTAATTGCCGAAAAATGCAATTCTTGCAGAAATCTTCAAAGGTCTTGATGTCTTAATGTGGTATTTTGGAGGGATTGTTGATAATTTTTTTATGAATTCCTGGGTGATAAAAAATGGTTAAATTTAGCACCAAATCTGTGTAATAAATGGTATCAACCCAGAAATTTCTGCAACAACTTATGAGACATGCGGTCATGGTGATAACCATCATATACTCCGATCATAATGTTCTAAACCCTTATACACTTTAACAATTTATTTTAGATAATTTATTCATTCATTCATTCATTCATCTCTGTTTATTTCTGATTAATGACGAGAACAACTTGACACAGTGCTTCTCAAATTAATCTTCGGTTCCCAGCTTTCAGATGATGTTCACCACTTCTGTGGGACATCTACTGTTGACCTGTTATGTCCCCCTAAAGGCCCCTGTACCCCCTAAAAAGACAAATAAGGACTATGGTGGGTCTCAGGGGGTTAATAAAGTCACTGTTAATGAATACAAATTTGAGCATCTAAACCTAAATTGAACACCTTTTGAGACTAAATAAATACAGACCAACAAAGCACTTGGTGGATTAGGTTTTGATTGGTACCTCTTTGGAAACAAGTGCCACATTCGTCCATTTTCATCAAACCGCCTTGCAGCATTGAAACAGTCCACCAGGAATGCCTCCCTTTATAACGTGGTTGATGCTGTGAAATGAACACACAGCTTGGAACGAGTCCTTAAAACAGGCCAGCAGCTTCTAAACAGGTAAACTGCCTGCATAGATATGCCTGCGTACATACCGTATAGTCTCTATATATGTACTCTATATCTTTATATACAGTCAGTGCACTGTGAAGCATTGAGAAAATGAGGGACTATTTGTTTAAAACACTATGAAAAGGACATATTATCATTTTTAAACCAGACTAAGAGTCTCTCAGAGTGTATACGTATCTCAGTGCTGAGTTTAATGCTAATGTTAACGTGCTTACAGCAGAGTGCTACAGGAGTTAGCATCTTAGCACATCTGATTCCTCGTCTGGAAGTCAGTAGGTCTTTTCAGTGGGTTTTTAGTTAGAAGCCTGAATTAAAGTAGTTAACAAATTAACTATTTTTTTAATAATTATTAATTACTATTACTTATTATTAATTAATTACATAACATTAAAGATCCCAGTCATGGATTTTTAAGCCTTTACATGTCTTAAAAAAGATGGTTGTAAATCTAAAACCCGGTGGAAAAACCCCACTGGCTTTTTGTCAAGGGAACCAGGGTGACGCTAACTTCCTGGTTGGCCTACAAAAATACATCATCCCTGAGCGCTGCATTGGTGGGCTGACTGACAGCTGCACTGCCAGTAGCTAAAAACATTTTGTAACTTAAAGGAACAGTGTGTAACATTTAGAGGACCTGTTAACAAAACTAGTATATACATTCAGAACTATGTTTCCATTAGTGTATAATCACCTGAAAAGTGTGTTTTCATCAGCTTAGAATGAGTCTAACTACATCGGGAGCAGGCCTCCATGGAGTCCACCATGTTGCTCTGTCGTGTTTCTACAGCAGCCCAGAGCAAAATCAAACACGGACTCCACAGAGACTTTCACGTTTTAATGTTACCTGAAGGCCTCCGAACTTTATCGACACGCTTGTGAAACTGCGGTAACGTGACCCTCAGATGACCTCTGTTGCTCCTAAAGTAGTGTTATTACGGTAAGGATGGCCTCTGAGCGAGGCGTACAGCGTTACCACGGTTCTGCACTCGGTGGCTCGCGTTAATCTTGGAGAGGGAGGAATGAGCGGAGTACTCAGTTGGTTGCAATCTGAAACCACGCCACAAGATGGCGCCAAATCCTGCACACTGTACCTTTAATGTTCCTGACGTCTGTAGAGCTGCAGTGACTCAACCTGCAGTTTCCTGTTTTTTTTTTTTTTTTTTTTTTTTACATTTCATATTCTTTTTCAGTAATTAGGGGAAGTGATGCATTTAATGTTTCCAGCATGAGCAACAGTTTCTTTATAAATACAAGAGGAACTGGCCTTTGCTGAAGCTCAAAACAAAGTACTTTACTCAGTCCGCAATATGCCTTCAGCTTTAGTCCCGTCTTGTCCCATCTTGTTGCTTATATTATTCCTATATGCTGCTGTAATATAAACTCTCCGCAGCTGCAACTTTATCACGCTGCCGTTCCATTAAGATAAGATAAGATATTCCTTTATTGGTCCCACAGTGGGGAAATTCACAATTTTTTTTGCTGAGTATCCTGCAAGTGGGCTCATGTTATACTGAGAGATCTGCAACTGCACTGGCCTCGCTCAGTGTGTTTTGGCACCGTCATTGTGAGTGTTGTTACACAGTGGAGAAGCACTGTGCAGTCATTGTGTGCGATAAGTTTGAGAGGCTCTCTGAAATGCCCCCATGAGTGAAGCCCTTTGTCTGTTTGGCACTAACATGCTAACAGAGGTCCATTTCCTCCTGCAGCAGCCAGACTGTGGACAAAGAAATATGATGTCTCTGTCTGAACAACAGAGCCACACAGCAACCAACGTAATGCTGTAAGCTGTTAGGCTGTCAGTCTGTTTTGAGTCGATCACATAGAACAAAATGCCCACAGAGTATTTATACCGAAATATCCAAGTATATGACTACGGAGAACACATGGATCTCATTGTGGTGAGAGCTTAATGCTGCATAAGCATGCACTTCCATGTCTTAGAAGAGGTCAAACTGCAATCAGTTTACTGCAAGAACATCTTCGAAGGACAATAAGAGGCTGTGGGAGGGGGTCAGAATCTGCTGCTGGTTCAGAGGTTACAGCAGAGCTGAGTGGTCTTATGTTTCTATATGTGAGATATGTGAATGATTTCATTATGATTGCATGTGATGTTCAACAACTGTATGAAAGAAAGGCTTGTTCATTGTTTGGACAATGAAAATGTCACTCATGCATTCTTCAGCAAAGAAATGTACAGTGGCCCTGAGCGTTCAACGCACTGCAACTTAAAGGGGACACATCAGGCTCATTTTCAGGTTCATACTTGCATTTTTGGTTTCTGCTAGAACATGTTTACATTCTTTATTGTTCAAAAACATAATTTTTCTCATACTGTCTGTCTGAATGTACCTGTATTCACCCTCTGTCCGTCTGTTCTAGCGGCTGTCTCTTTAAGACCCCGTCCTGTAAAAGCCCAGTCTGCTCTGATTGGATTGTGAGAAAAATCTGGTGCATCCTGCAAACTTACTGTGCTTTCCAAGAGTGCTACAGGAATTAATCCTAAAACCCAGAAATGAGTTCGCATTTTAGCATTTCTGGTTCCCTCATCAGGAAGTCAATGGGTTTTAGTTAGATGTCTGAAATAAGGTCTGTAGTTAACACAAGCTGAAAAGATTTTAACATTTTCTTCTTTGATGAAAAAAAAAAACATCAATAAATATCCTACTCTTGAATTTTGAAGCCTGAGACTTCTAAACGTCATCACGCCGACTGGTCCTCTTTTGCAGTTTTGTGTAGCGTCGTGTTCATGTAACCGTAGTGTAGTTCATTTATAGCCTAACGTTGGCTTTTTATGTCTTGCGATTGCATTCACACTTCAAAAATTATGCAAGTGGTCTTCATTTGTGGAGATTATTTTACACAACAAAATGTGTAAGCATCATAAATGTTTATTTCCCACAGAGCTTATTTTCTGTAATAATCCAAAACCCAGTGGAACAATGCTGTTGGCTTTTTGTGGGGGGAACCAGGGCGATGCCAACTTCCTGGTTGGCCTACAAATGTCATCCCTGCAGCGCTGTATACCCGTACTAGCATACTATTGAGTTTGAAAGAAAAGGATTTCAGCCTCGTCTCCACAGGGTTTTGTTTTGTGTCTGTAAATCCGTATAGTATACTGATTCTGCTCCCAGTGTTCAATGCGAGGAAATGCATCTCTTTACAGATGAACATAAACATTACCACAGACATGGTAGAAACTACACATACATACTGCATATAGATAGAAAACAGTAACCAAGTTGCTGTCTGTTACTGTTGTATTTTGCAGCATGCTTTTCTGGCTATTCTGGCCCACAATCCTTTGTGCAGCAGGTTTATGAGCAAGAGGGTCAAAGTTCAAGGAGCAATATGATGATGAATAGTATGTCCCAATTGTGTGTATACTGCAGGCAACAGTACCACTTTGTGAGGGCAGCTGCAGTACGTACCACAAGTAAAACAATCATGAAGGTGGCCTGTTGCACCGCCTCATGTCGCCTTTGTTTTGGCAGACAGTTTCCATTTGAATTAACTGTAAAGACTACAGCCGACGGCCAGTTAGCGCGTCCATTCTGCTCCGACACGAGAGGAAATAACTGTCTTCACCAGCAGGTGGCGGTAGTCCATATTTGTCATTCAGACTGAGGACTGCACACATACAAGCTGTTATGATACGTGCATTTTACAATCTTCACACCACTCTCACTCATCACTTAGCTTCATCCCAGATGGCCATGCCAGTGAAAATATCCAGGAGCTTTCTGTGTGTGCCATCTTGACTTTACTCGCTGGCTCGCTTCCCTCACTTTCTCACCGTTTCTCTTCTCATGCAGTGATTCGTTTAAGTTGACCAGCCAACCACTGTGATTTCTCTCACCAACGGGCTCTGCTGTCGACACAACATGCTGAATCAGCCAAAAAAAAAACCTCCCAACGCGCAGACTAGAGTCAACCTGCAGGACACCACAAAAACTAGCCCGCCGGACACTCAACCAACACACTATCCGACAGTCTTTAATTCTCAAGCCATGGGTGGAGAGCCTGCTTCAGATACAGGAGGGGATCAAAATGTGATTAGCTTGTTGAATCACATGTTTTCTGATCTAGACAGCTCACAAAAAAATTTAGTGGGTTGTCCTATTTCACTCCAGATGCCCAAATGTATGTGTAAACACTGGAAGTGAGTTTTTCTTGATAGATTCCCTTTAAAAAAAATTTAAAATGAATGAAGTTTTTTGCAGCTGCATTGCACTTTCAAGGCCTCCGTAGAAAGGACTAATACGATCACTCCTTATAAAATATAGCATTCCTCAGCTGCTGATTACTACATGATAAGATAACACAGAACATTATTCATCCCAGAAGAAATGACTGACAGTTCATGATTCCTCCCAAAAGCTGCTGAGATATGACTAATGGATATAAAAATAACATCTGACACATAATAGACTCCACTGTCTGATATATAACACCGTAGCTGAATTTACTTAAAAGCTCCAGAGTTTCCATTCAGTTACCTACGATTTTTCACTTGGGTGCAAAAACCTCATTTGATG
Source organism: Pterois miles (assembly GCA_947000775.1). Classification (NCBI taxonomy): domain Eukaryota; kingdom Metazoa; phylum Chordata; class Actinopteri; order Perciformes; family Scorpaenidae; genus Pterois; species Pterois miles. Next base: position 2,352,359 of record CAMQGK010000638.1, read on the forward strand.
TCGTTATAGACCCCTTCAGGGAATTTCAGCAGCAGGAAAAACAAAACCCCATTTGTTTACCTGACAGCACTAATCATAATCAATGGCCTCTGAAGAAGGAGGCTTTTGTCCGGCTTAGTCGGTGCATGCCAGATATCAAGAGCTGCTGTTTTCCAGTGCTGAGATCTGTAATTGCAGAGTGGATTTTCCTCAAAGCAAACATTAAAAAAGGAGCCTTAATGTGGAAATAAAACTGAACGTGGTTCCACATGGGATGGTGGATGTTATGTTACAGTGAACTGTATTTTCGGCAGAAAGGGGAAGCCTCCAACTGAAACCTTTAAATAAATGTCAGAGAGGCAGATGATGCAGTAGGAGCAGCTCTGTTTTGATGATCAGGCTAACAATAATGTTAAAAAAACTGAATGCGTCTTGTAATTTCAGAGGAAGAAAAAGCCTAAAGAGAAGCCGGTCGCTTCTGTCCAGTCGGAGGAAGCTGTGGTGAAGGAGTCCGTGGCCCTTGGACAGGAGCCACCACGTCCGGCAGTCAGGAAAAGGAAGAGACGACCTCTTAAAGTCGGCATGGAAACTGTGACTGCGGTGAAATCGCAGAAGGTGAGGAATGTTTCTCCACTGTGTGTCATGAAAGGTTTCGTTTTCTGGCATTTCACAATCACTTTCTCCACTGTGTTTGGTTTAATAAGTCTTTTTTGGACCTTTTAAAACAATAATTTGGATTTGAGCTGTATGTTATCTGAGTTCTGGTGGCTCTGACTCAGCTGGTCTAAACTAGAAGTGCAGAAATAACTAATGCATGTAGATGTCAGCACATTGTTGGTATGATCGGGTGTCTGGAGAAACACAATGACCTGCTTATTTTGCCAAATATTGTAGTTTATTGCGGCTGTAAAGGTGGTGGATTCATAATAGTGAATGAGTGGAAATACACTTAAGGTGTGTTTTTAATTATACCAAACTAAGTGCATACTAAATATATTAGCTAGGAACAACTTTAAAGGAACAGTGTGTATGACTTTTGAGGAGCAGAATATAATATTTATTACTATGTTTTCATTAGCGTATAATTACCTGAAACAGTTTTCAAGAGACAGTCTTTCACATTTTCATGTTACCTGAAGGCCACCGTAGTTCTCTAACATTGTGAAACTGTAGTAACCTGAGCTGCAGAGTCCAAAACCGTGATACCACCAGTCGCCGACCGACTTCTTTTGTCCCTGGAGTAATGCTATTATGGTAAGGATGGCCTCTGAGCGAGGCCGGCATTACCACCAGGGATGTCATTATACCTTAAATTTAGTGGTCGATACCAATACCGGTGACGTTCCATGATTCTCAAAACTCAGCTCGCTACCACAGTAAAAAGTTAAAGTAAAACAATGAATCCCATATAGGTCAGCATACACTTCTCTGTTGCCGTTTGCATGTTGGTTTTGCTAATTAATTAAATTAAAAATTATGAATCCCTAATGATTCACCTAAAGTTTAACATCAAAAACCCAAATTTTATCAGATTGCATTTGAACACACCATCGGGTTTCTGTGGTTTGTTCGGTAAAAAAAGTGTCCTCTTGGATGCCACTTTGGTAGATAAAACATGATAAAGTGCCCTCTAGGGAGCCCTTAAATGGAGACAACATGATAAAGTGCCCTCTAGGGAGCACTTAAATGGAGAAAACATGATAAAGTGCCCTCTAGGGAGCCCTTAAATGGAGAAAACATGATAAAGTGCCCTCTATGGAACCCTTAAATGGAGAAAACATGATAAAATGTCCTCTAGGGAGCCCTTAAATGGAGAAAACATGATAAAGTGCCCTCTAGGGAGCACTTAAATGGAGAAAACATGATAAAGTGCCCTCTATGGAGCCCTTAAATGGAGAAAACATGATAAAGTGCCCTCTAGGGAGCCCTTAAATGGAGAAAACATGATAAAGTGCCCTCTAGGGAGCCCTTAAATGGAGAAAACATGATAAAGTGCCCTCTAGGGTGCCCTTAAATGGAGAAAACATGATAAAGTGCCCTCTAGGGAGCCCTTAAATGGAGAAAACATGATAAAGTGCCCTCTAGGGAGCCCTTAAATGGAGAAAACATGATAAAGTGTCCTCTAAGGTGCCCTTAAATGGAGAAAACTTGATGCAGTGCCAACTCAGGTGTCCTTCTAGGAGAGAAAACTTGATGCAGTGCCCTCCGGCATGTCCTTAAATAGAGAAAACATGACAGAGTGCCAACTAAGATGCCCTTCCTTCACATGATGAAGTGACATATAGGCTGCGCTACATGCTGGAAAACTCTCTGTAGGCTGGTGCCCCACCACATGCAGCCTTTTTATTTTATTTTGCCCCTCAGATCCTCAGTCCACCACTAATCCCCGGTACCTAACGTAGCTGTTGTAGCTGTGATACTGTAGAAAAACGAGTAGCGTCACGTTTCTTTTTGGCATGGACTTGGTACCAAAGTGTCGGTTCTTGTGACATCCCTAGTTACCTCGTTCTGCACTCTCATTCCCACAGTGTTGGAAATGCAATCTGCAACCATACCACTAGATGCCGCTAAATCCTACACACTACATTAAGCGTTCTTTTAGCAGTGTTTCAGGTCAGTTTAACACTGACCACAATATAGTACTTTAGTGCACTTAGTTGTATTATTATTTTACTTTAATTTTCTTTATTGTAATTAAAATATACTCTTAAATTGTATTTAAAATACTATTTACGTTGTACTTAAGATACACACTGAATACATCTTCATTATCATATAAATGTGTACGATGGGTACAACATTACTTACTTGAGTGCTCAACATGCTCCTGAAGTATTCAAACATGCTTAATAGAGCAAACTTCACTCGTGGAGGAGGAGTATTTGGAGTTTTGATAAAAAGCTGTTGTTGGTCACAGCGCCTGTTCATGACTGAATGATTTACCACCGCATCCTTCACCTTCCTCTGAGCTCCACTGCTCTCTGGCTTCATGAAGCACATAGTTGACCCTTCAGCACAATGAGTACAAAGCTGGCACCGGCGCTGGCATTCAGAACTGCGTGTCATACGCATCATTTATGAATACAGGGTGGGACTGAGCCAGCTCCCCCAGCTCCCGATCCCCTCATGCCCCTTGATTCACTCTACAAGTGGGAGAACTAATAATGTAGTAGGGCCACACAAACAAGCAATCTATCATTCACGGAGCTGTGATTATGTAATGACTCAGCATGACAGTTTTTAATTTGACTCAGCACAACTTGGCTACGTTTGGCGCGAAGAAGAAACTCGAAAAACAGAAGAAACAACTTCCAGGGCAAAAGGAGACTAGATTAATAGTTCTGTTTATTTGCATTTTATGACATTAATGTGCAGGCAGAGGTCAGCTGGCAGAAACTACAGCAAACACAGTATACAGTAGATGTGATGAACGGGGTTTCATAAACGCTGGACTGCAGTTTCTCATATTTACTGTCATTTTTTTAATATTCTACATTTATGAGTCACAGGAATCATTGAATGTTAATCAATGGATCACAGGATACCTGTACCTGTATACCTGTATACAGGAATCCTTTAGGAAGGAATTATTGTCAGGACTGTTACGGAGAACCTTATACATCGTAATGACAGCATGTTTTAACTAGAAGAAATAATACAAGGTCCAGTTCCACTGTATTCCCAGAGCTGTTAACCACATTTCATGGACTTTCTCAGTGGCTGAAGTTCCTCAGTTGACGTGGAGATGGTTTACTTGCGAGATGGTTTATTAGCACATTGTTTGACTTTAAAGAGGAGCTATGCCCATTTTCATACATGTTAGTCCAAAAATATTAATAAACATGAACAACTCTCTCCCAAATCCCAAACTTAGAGCGCTAAAACTCAAACTTGTGATGTTTATAGGGTATAAAGTGCGGCGCTGCTCCATAGACAATGAATGGGAGACCAAATGAGCTTTATTCTGTTGCAGTGATCTCAGCTGTGAAACAGGAAACGTTCCCATATACTCAGGACGTTCTCCTGTGTGCTCTCAGTGTCATCTAGAACATCTCTCCCCATTCACTATCTATGGAGCAGCTCCACACTTTATACCCTATGACTTCACAAGTCTGACTTTTAGCGCTCTAGTTTGGATTTGGGAGAGTTGTTCATGTATAATAATATTTTATTATTATATGGAAGTTTTTGGACTGTCTTCAACCATAGGAATTATGGAGGACAGAACCTGCCAAAACCAAATGACTGAATGAATAAATAAATAACTGACTGAATGAATAAATAAATATGTCAATGAATATAGGAAAAAAGAATATTAAATATATATGTAGCCATTACTTAATATATAATAAATAAAATACATTTAAAATAAATGTGAAATAAATAAAATGCAAAAATAATTAAATAAATATTGTTGCAAATATAAATAAATAAAAATTAAGGCAAAAAATAAATGAATAAATTTAAATTTAATCAAAAATAAATACATGAATGAATCAAAGGGAAAATTTAACAGAAGAGTAAATAGATAAAGAAGCAAATTAAAACAGAATTATCAGTTTGTCACATTTGATCAATTAATGAATTTCTATATTTTTTTCTAATTTATTTTGCTACATTTAATGACATATTCATATATTTATTGAGTTGTGTATTTACAACCCCTGGAAAAAATTATGGAATCACCAGTCTTGGTGGATGTTCATTCAGTTGTTTAATTTTGTAGAAAAAAGGCAGATCACAGACATGACACAAAACTAAAGTCATTTCAAATGGCAACGTTCTTGCTTTAAGAAACACTAAAAGAAATCAAGAAAAAAAAATGTGGTAGTCAGTAACAATTACTTTTTTAGACCAAGCAGAGGGAAAAAAATATGGAATCACTCAATTCCGAGGAAAAAATTATGGAATCACCCTGTGAATTTTCTTTCCCACCTGCATCAGATTAGATCTGCTCGTTAATCTGCAGTTAAAAAGGAGTGATCACACCTTGGAGCTGTTGCACCAAGTGGATTGACATGAATCATGGCTCCAAGACAAGAGATGTCAATTGAAACAAAGGAGAGAGTTATCAAACTCCTTAAAGAGGGTAAATCATCACGCAATGTTGCAAAAGATGTTGGTTGTTCACAGTCAGCTGTGTCTAAAATCTGGACGAAGTACAAACAACATGGGATGGTTGTTAAAGGAAAGCGTACTGGTAGACCAAGGAAGACATCAAAGCGTCAAGACAGAAAACTTAAGGCAGTATGTCTTGAAAACAGAAAATGCACAGCAAAACAAATGAGGAAGAAATGGGAGGAAACTGGAGTCAACGTCTGTGACCGAACTGTGAGAAATCGCCTCAAGGAAATGGGATTTACATACAGAAAAGCTAAACGAAAACCGTCATTAACACCTAAACAGAAAAAAACAAGGTTACAATGGGCTAAGGAAGAGCAATCTTGGACTGTGGATGACTGGATGAAAGTCATATTCAGTGATGAATCACGAATCTGCATTGGGCAAGGTGATGATGCTGGAACTTTTGTTTGGTGCCGTTCCAATGAGATTTACAAAGACAACTGCCTGAAGAAAACATGCAAATTTCCACAGTCATTGATGATATGGGGCTGCATGTCAGGTAAAGGCATTGGGGAGATGGCTGTCATTAAATCTTCAATAAATGCACAAGTTTACATGGACATTTTGGACACTTTTCTTATCCCGTCAATTGAAAGGATGTTTGGGGATGATGAAATCATTTTTCAAGATGATAATGCATCTTGCCATAGAGCAAAAACTGTGAAAACATTCCTTGAAGAAAGACACATAAGGTCAATGTCATGGCCTGCAAATAGTCCGGATCTCAATCCGATTGAAAATCTGTGGTGGAAGTTGAAGAAAATGGTCCATGACAAGGCTCCAACCTGCAAAGCTGATCTGACAACTGCAATCAAAGAAAGTTGGAGCCAGATTGATGAAGAGTACTGTTTGTCACTCATTAAGTCCATGCCTCAGAGACTGCAAGCTGTTATAAAAGCCAGAGGTGGTGCAACAAAGTACTAGTGGTGTGTTGAAGTGTTCTTTTGTTTGTTTGTTTTTCATGATTCCATAATTTTTTCCTCGGAATTGAGTGATTCCATATTTTTTTCCCTCTGCTTGGTCTAAAAAAGTAATTGTTACTGACTACCACATTTTTTTTTCTTGATTTCTTTTAGTGTTTCTTAAAGCAAGAACGTTGCCATTTGAAATGACTTTAGTTTTGTGTCATGTCTGTGATCTGTCTTTTTTCTACAAAATTAAACAACTGAATGAACATCCACCAAGACTGGTGATTCCATAATTTTTGCCAGGGGTTGTATTCATTGATTTACTTTTGGCAGGTTCTGTCCTCCATGAGGAAAAACGGGTGTAATTCTCCTTTAAGACTACCAAGATTCAACATTCCTTTATGGTTACATCTCAGTATACAGGTTCAAGAAGCTGCTCTATTGTTATTTTTCACTTAACCCCCCAAAAAACGTTTTAATTAAACTGCTGACTTGAAGCTTGAGTGGGAAACTAACTAAGTTGTGTCCAGAGCGCACACACAGGGGTTAAAATGACAGCTACATACAGCAGCCATCTGTGTCCACATGCAGGACAGATGCTGAGCTCAGCAGTGGTCTGTTGACATTGTCTCTCAGCATCCTAAAGGTGTGAAGTTCAGGGAAACAGAATCCCCTGTGTTTGGAAATATGGTGGATTTATGATGAATGAGCACAATGAGAAACACAGCAGGCTAAGATATTCAGATCACATGTTTCTCCAGGAGTTTGACATAACACCACCTGGGTGTAACGTGAGGGGAAGCCGCTGCCTCCCTCCCCACGCTGCAATCAACCTGGTCGGAGCTCAGTTTTCACACGATGCGCGCAGCGAGCACGCAGTCACATCTCTCCTCCTCATCCATCCTAACGCAGACCTGCTGCTCCTTGCGACAGCTTCACCCGTGCTCTCTGTAGCGTCGTAGCGGGGAGGCATGCGGGCTGAGGGAGCCGATTGCTCCCATCCCGGATCAGTGCAGGTCTGACCGGCTGGAGGCTGGACACCCCACCGACGGGACACCGCAGGACGCAGGCGCGACTCCCGCTGCTGCGGCTGAGGATGAAGCTTCTCTAAGTTTGAGCGGATCGAATTGGGACCACACCGCGAGATTGTTTTTTTTTTTTTTTTGCGATTGTTCATCTGGGACCAAAACAGCACGTCATCCTGGATATTTTTAGCGTGAGTACAGCAGGAAAGCAGATTATTCATAATTCATGTTTTGCCGCATCGTTGACGCTGTTAATCACATGATTTGGTGTCTGAATGAAACTGCAGATTAGAAATAACCCGACCTGTCACCACTGTGAGGAAATGCGATTGCATTCTCCTAACCTGTCAAACAGCAGGTGCACCTCTCAGGTCTGTCATCACTGCAGATCAGGTCGCTTCAGGTGTGGCGATGCGGTGCAGCTCAAAGCCTGAATGGGCTTCTTCTGGGACGGAACCAGCCTTATCTGTCAAGTGGTGATCCAGTCCTAATGAAGTCCATCACTGGGGAAGACAGTGTGTGTGTGTGTGTGTGTGTGTGTGTGTGTGGGGGGGGGGGGGGGGGGGGGGGCTCAGTCAGCTGTCACTCATTCAGACTCTGTTCATACCAGCACACACCACTTAACTTTCTTCCATTTCCAAGTCCTGAGAGTTTCAGAGCATGCTCTCTGCAGCTCCTCAGGGTTGCTCGGTAACTACGGGTCACCCCGATGCTTTTCAGCTTGTTTGGGTGAAGGCCATACAAGAACTCCAGTCTGAATAGTAATGAAGCCGGAGGAGAGTAGCGATGTCGTTTGAGGAGCTTGTTAGATTATTAAAGACACAGTATGTAGGATTTGGTGGCCTCTAGTGGTGTGGTTGCAGATTGCAACCACCTGTGTACTTCTCCTCTCACTCCTCCCTTTCTAAGACTGCGATAATGTGAGCCGCCGAGTGCAAACCCGTGGTAACCCTGTTGGTCATCCATACCATAATAACACTGACGGCGGCTGGCGGTGTCAGGGTTTTGCACTTTGCAGCTCATGTTATCACAAGCATATGATAATGTAAAGGGTCAGTTTCTAGAGCCAGTGTTTGGTTTGTCCATTCTGGGCTACTGTAGAAACATGGTGGCCTCCTGAAGGACCCGCTCCCTGTGTAGATATGAAGGGCTCATTCTAAGCTAACAAAAACACAATTCTCACTTTCAGGTCATTATACGTTAATGAATACTGTAGTTATGAATATTATATTCCATTTCTGCTAATAGATCCCCTGACATGTTACACACTGTTCCTTTAATTGTCTCAAAGTCAAAGCAGCAGATTTCAGATGTCTACTGAATAGATCAGCGCTCAGCAGTACATATTACAGATCACAGATTGCCTTAAAGTGCCTGACTGACGACAGGATTCTGTATGTTGAGGGTATTCATATGTGATAACTGTCAGTGGTTCCTAAAGGTCGTCTCTGCTGTAGGTCAGGCCTTTTTTTAGAAGTTATGAATTTTTTAACATGGCTCCCTTACTGTATGCAGCGCTGTCCTTCTATTCAACCCAGTCTGCATTCTCCTGAAGTATTAATACAGTCTATTTTATATGAAAGACTAAGTCCATAAAAGCCAAGCAGAACCCAAACACCAGTATCTGACCAGTAGCTGACCAGTCAAATAGTGGCTAAATGCCCATCTGTCCATTAAGATGAGTCAATGAACTGCCACAGAAAATTATAATGTGTTACTGCTCTGCTTTCAGAGGCAAACCCTCTTATTAGTTTGTATGTGACATAATGAAGTATGACATGATTAGCTGACTGGCAAAACACAAAGTTTTCCTGAAAAGAAAACTTTCACACATGTCGAGAAATAATTAGGGCTGTCAAGGTTAGTGCCATAATAGCACGTTAACGCACATTTGTTTTAATGCCGCTAATTTCTTTAAAAGCTGAAGCAGGCGAGATTAGAGTAAATGCGATTTAAAAAAAAAAAGTTAGTTTTATGAAACAGTCACTATATCCTGACAGTAGTACATGAAACAGGTAATCTGGAAAAAACATCATATTCCTCCTAACGGCATCTGCAAGATTTCACAGACCGGAGGAAAACAACCAATCAGATCAGATCTGGATTCTGCTGTCCAGCTGTCATCTATGAGCAGCTGTCAATCACTCACAAACTCCGATCAAACATTCAACAAGGCAGCTCTCATCAAATATGAATCAATATTCTGTTACTGTAATGACTATTTCTCACCTCTAACGTTTTCAGAAACATCTTGTAGTTACTGTTTAGTTGTAAAATGAGAAAGTTTGTGACTCGGCAGCCATGTTGAAATCTGGCACTGCTCACCTGGCCAGAGCACAGCCAATAGGAACGCTCTCTCTCTCTGAAATGACCTGTGATTGGTCAAAGTCTTAGATTTTTTTTAAAGGCTGTCAACAGAGCCATGAAGAGGTGCAGAAGTCTAGTTGTCTCTCAACTCTTGAATTACAATATGCCGAAATGTTATTATGGAGTTGTTGATGCCAAACAATTGAAGCTTTAATGCATTAACACAATTGAAAAGCTTGAGTAAATGATACTGATATCATCAAAAGGTAAGCATTGGTGCCAACCATGTGATACTAAAATAACTCTTCAAACTGTGAATGTAAATGGGTTCTCTGGGTCCCCACCAGTCTCCCCTTTACAGACATGCCCACTTTATGATAATCCCAGTCAGTCTGGATCAAGTCATAGTCAAGTCAGCACTCTGACACACTGACAGCTGTTGTTGTCTGTTGGGCTGCAGTTTGGCAATTTATGACATAACCATATTCTATGCTAAATGCAGTACATGTGAGGGTTTCTGGACAATATTTGTCTTTGTTTTGTGTTGTTAGTTTATTTCCAAGAAAAAAATATATATACATTTGCATAAAGCAGCATGTTTGTCCACTCCCATGTTGATAAGAGTATTAAATACTCAACTAATCTCCCTTTAAGGTACATTTGGAACATTTTGAGATAAAAATGAGATGTGATTAATTTAATCATGATTAACTGTGGACAAACTAAGGACTATCATGTGATTAACTGAGATTAAATGTTTTAATAGATTGACAGCCGTAGTAATAATGTGTCATGCAGA
>CAMQGK010000638.1:2365000-2600000 GCA_947000775.1 Pterois miles
GCTACCAGTTCACACTCAGTTTTTGGTCCATGTCGGGACTTGAACCGGTGACCCTCCGGTTCCCAAGCCAACTCCCTACAGACTGAGCTACTGCCTTAGTTTAGATCAGGGTTGGCCAAACTTTTTGCAAAGAGGGACAGATTTGGTGAGGTTAAAATGTGGGGGCGATCATTCAGCCTGACATTCTTTGAACTGTTAGCATGTTATGTTATAACATCAAAAATCAAAAAAGAAAACTACGTTATTTGATTTCAATCCGATATCGAATACAGCCTGACCTGACCGAATTTAATTTTAATATTTAATGTTGAGTATTTGAGTACTTGTTTCTTAAGACCCTAAGTTTGTCAGTTACGTTTATATATACATTTATATATACATATTATACATGGATTGAAAAGACTCAGGGCATATTCAAAGCTGTAGTTTTGATCATTACAAAAAAAACCCAATTTTTTAATCTATTCACCTCAGAAGATTAAACATATAACTTGTCTGTGCTAACGTGAAGGGTGACACTTACTGCAGTAAGTGGGCCAGGTCTGGCTCAAAAGCAGTGGTTTTGATGTGCCAGATGTCGCAGTGAGAGTCACTTAATCTCATCCTCATGCAGTTGTTGATTAGTTCATAACCGAAAATGTCTTCTCACAAGTATATCGAGCCAAACAAACTCAGCATTTTCTTAGCAAATGTTTGAATCTCTTGGAACCTGCCTTTATCCAGGTGGTGGTAAAAGTTGAGAAGAGGGAGCTGTTGGTGCCGACTGCGACACTCGGGATCACACTCAGCTCAATGAGGTCCAGCTGCAGGTGGTCTGGAGCGTCATCAGGGTCCATGGAGAAAGGAGAGGAAAAAATGTGATCTCCTTTTTAATAGTTGCAAAATCCCAAAAGCGGCGTTGAAACTCCCCAGCCAGAGATATCTGCTGCATACCTCCTCAATTGCACACTAATATTGTGGCGGGCAGCATATTATTGATTTTATGACAGCGATTGCGGGCCGGTCGAAATTTGAACACGGGCCGCAATTGGCCCCTAGGCTGGACTTTGGACATGCCTGATTGAGATGACTTAGATGAGACTTTCTAACTCCATGTTTATCCCTTCCTTCTCACCATGTCCACCCAGACCATGGAGGAGGTGAAGGACAAGCCCAAGAGGAGGCCTCTGGTCAGGGCTGCGTCAGAGGAGAGCTCCAGTGATCTGAGTTCAATAAGTTACTCTCCATCCCCTGGAGACACGCTGCCCTGGAACCTACCCAAACACCATCGCATGAAGCGCTCCAAGTCAGCCTCAGGAGATGTGCTGGACCCAGCAGAGAGGGCTGTCATTCGCATTGCAGGTAAAGTGCTCACATAGTATTAAAATGGATGTAGAAGTGTGTGAGGGGGATGTGTGAGTCTTCTTTTAAAGTTCTGCCCACTGGTTTTATTTTACGTCCCTGCTGCAGTGCTCATTTGCAAACTTTCCTGGAAGCTTGCTGCTAATACTGGCAGTTAATGCTGCTACTCTCTTAGGATTTGATGTGGAAGCTCTCCTCTCAACAGTAGATCATATCGCTACGGGGCAGCTTTGTCATAATTGTGTTTGGCCTGAGTATTTGTCATCCTCTTGTCTGATCAGCTGTTATTTAAGTTGTGCACTTCAAGTGGGAAGCTGGAGCTTTCTGTCAGTGCTGTTGGCTATTGACTCACAGCTTTACTTCACAGAGCGGAAGATCTGTTTCGTATGCAAACATTCACTCTATATGTCTAACCCTGACCAGTAAAATAATCAGCTTTGAGGCTGCTGGTGGTTTTATTACCATCCTTACATCCTCAGACCTGTGTGCTGTTTGAAATCTTGGCGTTTATATGGCCAGTAGTTATTGCTCATATGCTGTATTTATTTACCTATGAGCAGTATTTGCGTTGGCATTTGGGAAGTGATTTCTGATGCTTTCCTGCTGTTGACTTATGTAATAGTGAATATTGTGATGACTGAATGGGCTGAACTGACAGTTGCTGTTGTTTTGATGGTGGTATGCATTTGGGCACATTAATGTGCTCATTTGCTTAAGGGATGTAAACACATAGCTGTTGTGCACAGTTCATTCATGTAATTATTTCCCTGTAAGCTTGCCTCATTCACACTTTCTTCATACACTTTGTATTCCGCAAAGCATTAGAGAAATATAATCAAACGTAACATCTCTATGTTGCAGCTTGTCTTCATATCATAACAGTACATCTAAAGTGTCTTGTTCTGCAGTTTATACAGCCGCCACATTGAGCAAACCTCATACCAATTTACAGATGAATTGTTTGTTGCTTATTAACAGCACATTATTTCATAAGAGGATCTATGTCATTTCATCATTTTCATCATTTTATTTATAAGTGCATTTCAAGTCACCCAAGGAATGCATAATAAAAGATGACAGCGGAAAAAAAAATGTACATGAACAAATGAATACATTAAATTAAAAGCAAAAACAATAGTAATAGAAAGTAAATTAATACATTCATAATGAGCACATTACAAATCATCAGGAAAGGCTCATCTAGTATAGTATGTCTTAAATATATAGAATAGTTTGCTATTAGATAATATAGTATGTCATACAAAATGTATTAGTATAGTATTAGGAATTTAATATGCACAGGTTGATAACTTTCTGCAGCTTCTCAGGTAGGTTATTGGGGTTAGATCTATCGCCCTGAATTCACTGTATTACAAGAAATGTCAAGATCTTCTCTTCAGTGTTGCAGACATACTGAACACTACGTCAGAGGCTATTGTAGGCAGTGGAAAGAGATATATTGCATGATGATGTTACCACCATTCATAACTCTCATTTTGTTTCCATGGGGGAATTAATTTCAGACTGATAGGGACGTTCTGCACGTCCTCTACCTCTGTTAGCTGTCTGAACACTGAAGGTGGGTCTTGCTGCCTCAGCATTTCCTGTGGTGGGTATTGGTTCGTCTCTTTGGACCAGAAACAGCAACACCAACTCGTTCTCCTCCCCCCCTGGTCGTCTCCCTGGTATTGATTTGGTGGGGTGGGGTACTGCAGCAGTGTTGTGTGACTGGTTGTTATTTTCTCTGCACACACAATAGCAGCAGCAGGATTGTATGACTCAAAGTACTTCTGCAGAGCTGGTTGATGGGCTAGAGTTTAAGAGATAACGGGGTGTCTGCTTGTATTATATCTGCAGTTATATCTGTCCTTCTTATGACATACTGTAGTTGTGCTTCTAGCAGGATGCCAGGGCCCAATTAAATATATTAGATAAAGGTGACTGATCAATGTTGTCTCACTGGATTGCTGCCATAATGGCCCTGTTAGCCTTGTGAGACACATGAATGCAGGACTGGAGCTGCAGCTTTATTTCACAACAAATGGAGACAGGAGCATTTGTTATTGAGCTGCAGACAGCTTGAGAGGCAGGCAGTGTTGGCTAATACTAAATAAGATGTCAGGATGGCTGTATCAAGGTTTTTGTAGCTTTCTAACATGTAAGTTTATTGATCAGGTAACAATAACATAACAGTTGCTCCGCTGGCGTCCGTACAGTGACAGTGATTTAAGAACAAACGCAATAAAGTGCTGGTGAAAGAAATAAAATATTGTCATAGAAATAGGCAGGTGAGGACTGAATGATCTGGTTCAGCCTGTCCTGTGTTGTTGTAGTTGATAGGCCTAAAATGATTGAATGAATGTGTACGTTTTTTTTTATCGTTTATGTTTTTATTGTAACCATTATTGTGACACCAAACTACAGACAATACTACAGGTTGGTGATTACAATTTAATCATGAAATGCAGCTGAATAAATGTGTAAGTGATTTTTTTACTGGACTCATTAGGTGCACTGCTTTACTATTAAAAGAGACATTTTTGGCCAAAAAATAAATAAAAAATCTGTCTGAAGCTGCAAGTCTAATTCAGTGAGGACCCACATGTAAAATGTTCAGCAAATGCACTGTGCTTCTTCTGGAAATGTCTGGAAACTACTCTAAAAATACTGGTTGCTGATTACACAAAGCCAAATACATTTTTTTCTTATTTTAAGTTTCTCACTGAGAGGTCCACCATGATTCACGCTGTGTCGTGGCCCAGCAGCGTGGGAGAGGAGTGCAGTGTTATTGCAGTACCAGTGAATCATTCTACATCATATCCAGGAACATCACTGAGACCATGAGGCAGGAACACAACATTGGCTTTTTCCTTTTTGTTTACTATAAAATACTAGCATTAGATATCTTTACGTACTTTCTTATTTAAGATTATCCCAGGGTTATGCTTATAGTGGCAGCAGGCAGTATATTTCGCATCGTAAGCCAGTCAGCGCTGATCAAATATGAATTAGGATTCTGTTACTGTAATCCCGATTTCTCCACAAAATGTTTTCAGAATCATCTTTAAGTTATTGTTTATCTGTAAAATGAGAAAGTTTGTGACCCTGCTGGTGGGCGGTGCTTGCTAATTCCTATAATAAAATTAAAATAATATAACAAATATAATAAAAAAAATAAATATAAAAATATATATATATATATATATATATATATATATATATATATATTCCTAACTGATCTCAAAATGGCTGCTGGGTCATGAACTTTCTCATATCACAGCTAAAAAGTTAAATTACAGTTACAGTGACAGAATATTGATTCTCATTTGATCATTGATAATGATTGATGATGATTGATGATGATTTTGCGAGTGATTGACAGCTGTCCAGAGACAACAGGCTCCAGATCAGCTCTGATTGGTTGTTTTCCTCTGGTCTGTGAAATCCTGCAGATACCAGAGCGCGCCGGAGGACACCGACGCTAGAGGTCGACCGATATGGGTTTTTTATGGCCGATGCCGATTTTATACAGAATCAGGACAGCCAATAGCCGATATCTTTGACTGGTTTTCTGTTTTTATGTCATCTGATAAAATATAACGGCTTAATAATAACAAATGATACAGAAAATGTCTTAACTTAGGTAAACATTTATTGAACAAGTCTTATGGTCTGTCTCTCCAGTCTACATTTTGTGTCTCCTGAGGTTTGCTGGTAGAACGGCAGACTGATGGACACAAGAGGCGGAGTCACACCTGAACTACAACACTGGGCTGCCTGCAGATGTACCTGCATGCTAATTGGCTTTATATGCTCAGGCATTTGGCCGATGCCGATTATGGAAAAAATGCCTGCCTACCCAAGCATTAATGCTCAATTATCAGTATGCAGAAAAGTGTCACGTGTTGGTCTTAAAATGTTATGCTATAGTTTCTCACTTTATTCTGTTTTTAAGGAACAATAAGTCCAGAAAACGCTGTAGCATCTACTCGTAAAATATTGACATAAATTATTCAGAGCTGCTTCCAGTGTGTGGTTTCATGTAGTTTTGCCAGAATATTGAATTGTGGATCCATTATTGATTTCACATTTTACAGTCTTCAGCTCAGCTGCTTGCATCAGCAGTGTCTAAGGACCTGTTTGGGACTCTGTTGCAGCTCACAAGTGCAAAGTTTTGTAACTTCTGTCTTTTATAACAACTGTTTTTCTTCACTAACCACTGTCTTTCCTGAGGCTTGACCTTTCACTTTACCTGAGCTGTTTCCAAATAATGAAGACTGGCTTTGTACTTCCAGTGTTAACAGTTGATGCATATCTATGTTGAAATGAGGCGAATCAGAGTACTATGATCAGAGCCCGTGAACAGGGCAGAGGGGTTTGTCTGTGCAGTATACATGCTGGACACTAGAGGACAGTATCCAAAGATAAAGTGCAGTGGAGTATTTCTGAGGCCCTTCACTGTCTGCACAGTGTTCCCGCTCACAGTATACAGTATGTCTTCTTCCATGACATTTGATTGTTATGTAGTGTGTAGTGTGTTGTTTTTTTTTTTTTTTTTTTTTTTTTTTTTTTTTTTTTTTTTTTTTATACTCCCATTAAAAAAAAAAAAAAGGAGGAAAAAATTTTTTGTGTTTTTTTTTTTTAAAAAAAAATTTTTTTGGTTATCATTCCTCTGTTATATTTTTTTTTTTTTTTTAGGGGGGTTGGGGGGGGGGGGGGGGTGGGGGGGGGGGGGGTTTTTTTGTGGGGGGGGTGTTTTTTTCTATTAATTAATTAATTATTTGGAAAGGGGGGGGGGTAAGAGAGGGGTGTGGTGTGGTGAAAGAAAGAGTTGTTTTTTTGGTTAAGTAGTAGTAGTTGTAGTAACATGTTGAGGTGAGTCGGCAGACAGAGACAACCTTCAGACTATAGAAAAAAGCAACAGAAAATTGAAAGCCTTGTCAGGGTCATTGACCAAACAAGCTTGTAAATTACAACTAAATTTAATCAACACAAGGAATGAATATATTACTTACATTACTTGATGTCCTAGCAGAGTGGGCGTTTCTGGTACAACTTCCTCTACTTCCAAGCTGCATGGTGAAGCGACACTTGTAGTAGTACACCGTATACTGTAGAAGAACATCATCAGCGAGCTAAGTAGGTTTTCATTATAGATGGTTTTATATTATGACTTTGTTAGTTCATGTGTGCTTTACTTTATTCAGAAGACTCTGGAGTTATTGGAAATGTTTGGAAACAATCCTAATGTTATATTTTGTGTGTAATGGCCCTTTAAATGCAACTGTACTAAACAGAATGAACACACATGCAAAGAAAAGCTGTGCAGCATTTGAACGTGGATTTATAATGAGAATATCATCGTTATGAATGAGTTTGGTACAGCCCTAGTTTATGTTAACTAAATGATTGATTTAATTTAAAAAGTGCTGCAGCATAAGCCAGAATAAATGCCCTCATAGATCACAGCAGTGGTTCTCCACTGGATTGACAGGTGTGGTGTGGGAGATCGGGGGAAAATGTGATGCACATGGGCTCTTTATATGTACATCCATGGTGGTAATGGTGTTCATTCAGACAGGTAACGTTAGTCTGTAGGTTTACAGAATGGACGGATATTTGACAGGGACAAAAAGACGAACAAGACGATATGCTCATCTAATGGTAAAAAAGTACAGCTGTACCGAGTGGTTCAAAGCCTCACTTATAACGTTGATATTCAAATTACTATTAAACTTACAGAAACATTAGCCCACCTGCCACCTTCTCTCCCCCCCCTCTCTATCAAACTATCTCTATCATCTGTCTCAGTCCAAAAGCAGAAATCCAACAGCACCATAAAGTATATTTATATCAAATATAAATAATAGTGAAGGCAATGGGAGGTGAGAGACCAGTTTATATTTTCATGTAGTATGAGACCCAACAAATTAAGAAGACATTTAGAAACATTACATCCCAGTCACGTCATGTCAATAAAAAAAGTGGTCTGATAAAGTTTAACCTTCATCCCATCAACCTAATTAACATACGAAAGAAAGAAACAGCCATCATGCTGCACAGTGGTGCAGTGGTAAGCACAGGGTCGCAGGTTTGAATCCGGCTTGGGGTCCTTCTGTGTGGAGTTTGCCTGTTCTCCCTGTGTTCATGTGGGTTTTCTCCAGGTGCTCCGGCTTCCTCCCACAGTCCAAAGACATGCTCACTGATGACTCTAAATTGCCGGGAGGTGTGAATGGTTGTCTTTGTTGTCTGTCTCTATGTGCCCTGTGATGGACTGGCGACCTGTCCAGGGTGAACCCCGCCTTCGCCCAATGCCAGCTGGGATCGGCTCCAGCCCCCCCGCGACCCCTAGCGGGATAAGTGGTTGCAGATGGATGGATGAAACAACCATCATAGAAAAGTGTTAACTTATTTCTTCTCAAACATTATTAGTTATATAATATCACCTGAGGAAAAGCAACAGGTTATTATTATTTTAGGAAGATTCCAGTTAGTTTACATATGGTGTTAAATGGAAATAGACCTGAGCACATGTGTGTCTGTCTCCATCACAGTGCCCCTGCACCCTGGTAGTGTTTGATACTGTAAATTCAGACTCACGGTAAACAGTTTATTTATTATATTTTAACTGCACAGGCTGGAATTTGGTACTTTTGACCAGGGTCCCCCAGGACCCAGATACATCGTTTAAAGTCATCATCATCATCATTTAAAGAAGAAGAAGAAGATATTCCTTTATTAGTCCCACAGTGGGGAAATTCAGTTTTACACTCTGTTTTTCACACACAGTACATATACATGCGTCAATGGAGAGATGTCAGAGTGAGGGGCTGCTCCTGACAAGCGCCCAGTGCTCAGGGGCACCTCGGCAGTGCCCAAGAGGTAAACTGGCACCTCTCCAGCAACCAGTTGGTCTTGGTCCGGACTTGAACCGGCATCCTCCGCGTCCTAACCCAAGTCCTTACGGACTGAGCTACTGCCGCCCCCCAAAAGGAGGTAAACAGTAATATATAACCTAGAAACACATTAGCACCACAGTAACTACATTTCAACCTGGGATTAGGATTCAGGCTGCCAACCCATAAGCTAGTAACCAGGCCAGGTCTTTCAAACAGTCAATGAATAGTGAGGGGCCGGTCGTATCCCTGCTTAGACGTGTTGTTGTTTTCTTTTCGTTTAGTAGAGAACATAAATTAGTGGCACAGCCGGGGCAGGGAGTCTTTTAGTTGGTGATGAGTGGAGGGCTGGTTGGCACTGCAGTCAGGCCCTCCAGCCAAAGTCAGACAAGCAAACAGAGACAAAAGTGAGACCGTCTCTGAGAGACGCCATCCGCTGAACACAGCGGGTGTGTTTTTACGTCCGTTCTGTGGCCTAGAGAGAACCATAATGTGCTTATCAAACAGTAATATCAGAGCCAACTTCTTCTGTCTGCTGGAGGAAAAAAAAATCAATGAGCTCTCAGTTTTAAATCTGTAATCTGGGTTTTATCTGTGATATCTTTAGAGCTGAGTTGTTGATGTGGTAGTTTGCGTTGTACTTCCCACAGGTGACTTTTCAAACATTTCTGGCGGAACATTTTTCTTGTTTTCTGTTGATGCAGTTTCACTCTGTAGGTCTCTCTTCTCTCTGACTTTTTTCATGCTGGCTCTCAGTTTCACTGCGGCTTTCCTGCCTTTTAGTCCAAACGAGCCTCATAATGATCTTTAGGCCAATATGAAATGAGATATTTCTTATGGCTGTACATGGAGCGGTATAATATTTATAATCATAATTTATCAGGCTTTGTAATCAGATTTCCTTCTCTGTTCTACCGAATGTGCTTCTGTTCTGTCTATAAAGGTCACTTTGACAAGTATGACAGCAGGTGTTTGTTCCCAAAGATGTGTGAATAATCTTACAAATACGATTATTTTCATCATTTTAGCCATATTCATGTATTCCCACTGTATTCCTGCTATTAATGTAGATTGAGATTGACAGAGTTTTACGAACCTCCACTAAAGTGCTGTAGTGCTGGAAGTCATTACAGATAACTTTGCAGTTCCCGTTTAGGTCGTAACTCACTGGTTGAGAAACGCTGCACTTAGCTCAAAGTTACACCGCTGTACTTGATTATTCAAGTGTTGAAATAGTTTTCACATTCCTGACTTGAAGGATTTATTAATGTAAATTGCAATTTTCAGTTTCGTGCTTGCTGTTGAAATTCTCCTCTGTGATAGCTGAGTAAACAGAAACACCCAGCTGTATGAGAAAGTGATAACACACACACATGTGCTCAGGCTGCGAGGATCATATCTGCAGTGAGAGTGTAGATACATTACTGACTTTAATAGTGCAGATTGTCAAACGTTGTTAATATAATTTCTATGTCTGAGATGGTACTCGAGCTGTGTGGCATGTCATATAGACACACACATATTTACACACTGAAAACACACACGTGATGGGATGACATTGGCATAAGATGCTGCCATACTTAGAACGTCTCAACAACAACAGTCTGTTTCTGTTGGCATTTGTTAATGCATGAGTAATTTTGTGTACAAAATCCATCAGCTGTTAAGTAAGTACTCGCTGCATAATGAGGCCTGTTCAGGACACAAATTGTCGCCGGCCATGATGGCAGAACGATGGCTGAATTAAGCAGCTTCAGTCTCGGGTTCTGGTATTGTGCATGCTGGCTCGCTGTCACGCTGTCATGGCTTGTTGGGACTCTTAAACGGAGCAGTCAGTAAAGTTATTTGTTCCATCTGTGTTTTTACTGTTACGGCAAAGCCAAGCCTTCTTTCAGTCGTAATTCACACTCGGTAGATTCCTCCGTAACGAGCTGTAATTCTGGATACAAAACGTACAGGACACAACCTCTTCCATGGTCTGTCCTCTGTTAGACATTGATTTTGGATCCTTGACATGAAAAAGATTGAGATTGCTCTCAAAATCTGTTTTTTAAAATCTCATTTTATGTCCATCGCTCACTTCATGCTCTTCTGACAAAAAAAAAGTTCAATAAATAAATAAATACATACGTAAGTAGTTGTAATAGTATGCCTATCTATAATATTTTTATTGTTCAACACAGGCCATTTCAGTAGAGACGTTGAAATTATGACAATAGAACAGAAATTATTCTGTTTTACTTTGTAGGCGACGTTTAACCTTCGTCATTTATCGCTTTTAGTCTAAAATGGCGTCACCGTGGTTCTGCTGCCGGGCGCTAATGTTGCAGTGGAACAAACAACTGGCTTTCACTAATCGTCTACATACGATCTTCTCCTTTTCACCCTCTAGTTGCTTTAACTTCGAGGGAAACACGGGAAACGTCAGGACAGCGTGAGGAAGGAAGTTTCACACTCCTTGAACTACATGGCCGAAGCATTAGACTGTGTTCATACTGTATCCTGTACTGTAAATGAAGAAGATTAATTTTACCACCACAGTGGTATCAGAGCATGGCAGTCAAAGTTGGTTGATACTGACAGAGTTAAAAGGATCATATAGGTTCATTATGTTTTGACTTATGAGCAGTAGGGATGAGGAAAAAAATAGATTCACCTATGTATTGTGATTTTGTAATATAATTTTGTAACACCTGAATCGATATAATTGCTTCATTTGAGTCTCTGTGGAGGTAAAAGGAAGTTACTGCTTTTATTGTTGTAGTCTGAGTAACATGGTCTCCTATCTGTCACACAGTCTGAGTGGAAACGACCTGTACCTTCACATTTTAAATCCAAAGTGGTAAACACTACAAATCCAGTAAAGGCTGGACACACATTTGGTTTCACACATCGCAGGAAAAGCAGAGCTATACATCACGGCTAAAGCTGCATGCTAACTCTGTCATGGACAGGAAATCACAATACAGGGCTGTACGTTAACCTCTTTGCACATATCACTGATGCTGCAGCGGCTGGAAGTTTTGTAGCACACGGCACAAAATTGTAGCATAAAGTATGAAGTAAATCCACTGTAGTTTGAGACTATTCAAGTTCTGAGTTGGGGGTGGAGCTTATGACAATAGTTTAAGAAGTCTTTTTCCTTAACCTTTTAAAGGAATAATCAGTAGTACTGAATAAATGCAGACATTGTTATAAATATAGGTTATATATACAGTATATAGGTATTTATTTATTATTGTTGTTTATGCATACAACATGGATCCGGAAAGAAGGGGTGCTGAGGGGACTGCAGCACCTCCAAAAAAACAGCTATTATAAAACCTGTCAATTGATAAAACAAGTTTAAACTTAATGCTAAATCTATAGTGTTTCTCCTTTCTTACTGGGTTATAGGCTATATGTATAGTACTGTAGTATATAGTACTAATTTTGGTGGGAAAGAGGATTTTCTTTTTTATGTTTATTATCATATGTATTAGTCCATTATTACATTCCTTGTGATGCACATATGAAAACATTGATAAAAACATACAGTAAAAACAAAAGTAAAACAATAAATCCTATGTACTTCAACATATATACTCCTTTATTACTGTTTGCACAGTGTTTTGTTGTTAGGCAGTTAAACAGGACATAATTCCCTCTGTATGTCTCACTGTACAGCCCTGCAATAAATGGTCATTTTGGATCGCAATACGTCCATCCATCTGCAACAGCTTATCCTGTAGGGGGTCACGGGGGGCTGGAGCTGATACCAGCCGGTGTTGGGCGAAGGAGGGGTTCACCCTGGACAGGTCACCAGTCCATCGCAGGGCACACAGAGACGGACACTCGGACATTTGAGTCAACAATTAACCTAACGTGCATGTCTTTGGACTGTGGGAGGAAACTGGAGAAAACCCACACAGAAGAGACCCGAGCCGGACTGGAACCTGCGACCCTCTTGCTGTGCAGCCCCCATCGCAAGATGGCGAGATCAGCACATCGTCCCAGCCCTAATGAGCAGTACTGCATATACAGAAGAAAGTATTATGAAGATATTATTATGTGTTGTGACATTTCAGTTTACTTTGGCACGTGTTGGTCACATGCGTATTTTTTCTGAAGGAATTAGTTCTGTCTTCTGCTTTAGTTTCCTTTTGCTGCGGTTGTAATTTTAAAGAGTTGTTTATCTTTGAGCTGTGTGATCCAGCGCTGATCCAGTATTCAGTCTGAACTGTACTGAAGAGGTGTGGTCCCTAAAAATGTGCCGTCATGCAGTTTTGGGAATATGACGTGACTTTTAAGAGAACCATGTAAGTGTTTTGGGAGTTTTGTTTTTTTTTAAGCTGTGAATAGTACAGAATCCACTTGGCGTGCCTTGGTCCAGTTTCTCCAGCAGCAGGAACTTGAATAACCCCACGCTGCTCCGTCATTTGTTTTTTCATGGAGGTAGCCATGTGTGTCTCTGTATCTGGGGTGGAGTTGGCCTGTGCGGTGTGTGTGTTTGTGGGATCTGCCGGTCGGCTTCAACTGGTATCTATCCATGTGGTGTGTGTTCGCCTCTGTGCCTTTAAGAGGAGGGTCTGATGTGTGTGTGTGTGTGGGTATTTCTCAAGCTGAGGAGGGGAGTGGTGGTGGTCTAGCATGAAACCTACAGCTTTAGAGGGAGTGCTGTGACTGAGTGTGGGTGAGGAAGAAGGTGGGGACAGACAGATAGGTGGACAGGCAGCCAGGAGGGCTTTTATCAGCACTGAGGGGACACAGAGTCAAAGAGGGCTGAGCAGTGCCAGCGGAAAGTTAAAACAGAAAGTTTGAAGAGAGGAAGGTGTCCTAACTCCGACTCAGTATCAGCAAGGCCATGTCCATACCCATGTTTGACCCAGGTCAGCGGCTGTCAGAGGAGCAGGACTATGTGCAAGCCTATGAGAACGTCAGAGAAAAGTATAAAGGTAACAACACCCCCCTTCTCCTCTGTAGTGGACTACGCTGGGTGTAACTCAAATGATGTTGACAGTATGTTTGAATGGGAGGTTTGGTGTGAGTGAGTGCATGCTCCACAGAGTAGAGTATGGTGACTTACTCACCAGCTTTAATTGGTTTCATATTGATTTGCACAGATGCACTTTGGATTTCAAGGGGCTCTGTGTTGGATGAAACACAAAGTATAATATTTGTATTGTAGTATCTGACACCTTTGCACAGAGCTGCTGGTGAAATGACATGCAGTTCATTGTCAAATGTTAATTATATTTGGAGGCTGGTGGAAGTGGTTCATAGCAGTGTCACTTCAAATTTAACGCTATGGTTATTAGGACTGGTGATTTTTGAGTGTTTAAAGGGAAGATGTCTCTCTGAAATACAGGAGGCTGAGCTGTGGCCTTCAGGTTAACCTATTAAAAATCATATATATGTGTCCTCTGCTCTGCCCTGGCAGCCTCCTTTGCATACAGGGGAATCACTGGGCATACAGGGGTGGGACACTTGGTCCTTGGTTGAATGACACAGGTCCAACAGTGCAGCATGACTGATACAGTAAGAGCCAACAAGGTGGCACATCAGAAGGACATTCACCTGATTATGTCTAGGTAATCACTGCCTCGACTTGATAGTGTTTTTCATTTCAGAAAGCTGACACAGGAAGCCGGATCAACCTCGAGATGTTCCTGCAGCTCATTTGCTTACTAGGTTCATGAGTCTGAATTTGACCAATGCAAAACCTGGGAGGGAATCATGACCTCTGTGCTGCAGGAAGCAACAGGTTGAAACTACTGGTTTATTTGTATGTTTTCTGTACAAAATAGGGATATCAATCAATAAAAATATTTAATCTTGATTAATTTCTATTGATTACAATATTTTTATCTGTTCAAAATGTATCTTAAGTGAAATTTGTCATGTATTTAGTACTCCTCATCAACATGGGAGTGGGAAAATAGGCATTCTTCATGCAAATGTGTTATCTTCACAGGTCTAAACATTGTATGTATCTGTATTATTCCCTGTTATATTGTATTCCCCATACCTAGCATTCATCCTCAATTAGTTGAGACTATTATTTAACTTCCCAGCCACAAATTGTATGTTTACCACAAGTTTAAAGCTAGAGTTGGTAATGTTGAGAAACTGGCAAGAGTATGCAAGATTTTTAAAACTATCCATCTGAAAAAAACCCAGCCCACTGTTGCCAACTCTATTAAATTAGCTAACTCCAGAAGTCCCTAAATCTAGCAAGAAAGTCCCGAAATCAGCAACACTGACAGCCCGTCTCCTATCACAAATTAATCATCCATTTTTTTATATATTCAAATGTACCTTTAAAGGATATTTGTCAAGCATTTAATACTCCTATCAACATGGGAGTGATTATTTATGCTTTTTTATGCAAATGTATGTATATATTGATTATTGGAAATCAATTAAGGCAAAACAATGACAAATATTGTCCAGAAACCCTCACAGGTTCTGCATTTAGCATAAAAAATCTGCTCAAATCATAACATGGCAAACTGCAGCCCAACAGGCAACAACAGCTGTCAGCGTGTCAGAGTGCTGACTTGACTATGACTTGATCCAGACTGACTGATTATCATGTGGGCATGTCTGTAAAGGGGAGACTGGTGGAGACTCAGAGAATCCATTTACATCCACACATCTGGAGGTCAGAGGTCAAGGGACCCCTTTGAAAATGGTTATGACAGTTTGACACAAACTTTGGCGCGTTATTTAGCCTCCTTCGCAAGCTAGTATGAAGTTGTTGAACTGATGAAGGTTTTCTAGTTTCATATGATGCCAGTATCTTCACTCTAGCTTTAAAACTGAGCCTGATACAACCTGAAAACCGCTTTCTCATAATGCATTAAAGAAATTAGTGGCATTAAAACAAATTAGCGTTAATGCTTTATTATCATGTAAACTTTGACCTCCCTAGTACAAAATAGATTCATTTAGAGGAAAGCTTGCCTAGTTAAGCTGTTAAAATGCTGCTGTTGAAGCCCTGATCACAAGCTGTCATTCAGTTTCCAAGTCTGCCACTTAACTGATGCTCACACACTGACCTTCATGAACTTTTAGCACTCAAAGACCAAGCTTCAAAATAAGAGCCTTAAATGATGCACCATTAATGGTATTTGCATGTTTGTGCGAGTCTGCGTGTCACTCTTGTTTAAGAAGTTGAAATGAAAAAGTGTGCTTTCTAATCCAGATTAAGTTGCTTTTAGCACTAAGGCTGTCGTGGTGAAGGCATTTCCCCTGCGGTGGCAATGATTGGCTCAACAGTGTGATATGTGTTTTATTGTTATTGCCATTTTTTCTTCTTTTTCATTGATTCTGATCTTAGTGCTATATAAATAAGCTTCATTGTTAGGCTAGTATTAGGTATATTGATGCTTTTTAAATGACAAAGAAAAATGAATGCTTGTTCATTGAAGGGCAACGAAGTGCAGCATTTTGTTCAGCTTGGTTGTGTTTGGTTCCTAACATGCAGAATATCCAAAGAGGTAAAAATATCAGCACAAGGCCTATGTGTTTTCATTTCTCCTCCATTTTTTGTAGTTGTTTAGCACTTGTAGACTACGTGTAGGATGTGACGGTTGGTCTTTGCAGTATTAGTCCCGCCCCCTCCTCCATTGTAATTGGACGGCTGGGTAAAAGTGACAGTGGTGAGCACAGCATTTAGCCCAAAGTTGAATGTTTTTAAACCCCAATTGTGCAGCGCTCAGCACCTGGTCACACCGCTGTTGTTTGTAGCGTAGTGTAAAAGCGCAGCATTGAATGTGAACATAGACTGTAGTCGTTGCTTGCCAGATTAGAAGAAGAAGAAGAAGATGGTGCCGTTATTAGTCCCACAGTGGGGAAATTCAGCTTTTACACTCTGTTGTTCACACAGTACATATACATGTTAATGGAGAGATGTCAGAGTGGGGGGGGTGCCTCGGAAAAGAGAGCAGTTGGGGGTTCGGTGCCTTGCTCAGGGGCACCCCCAAGAGGTAAACTGGCACCTCTCCAGCAACCAGTTGGTCTTGGTCCATGGGGGACTTGAACCGGCGTCCTCCGCGTCCTAACCCAAGTCCTTACGGACTGAGCTACTGCCGCCCCATTAAAATGGTGGAGTTATTGTGACAGCCCTGTTTAGCACTAATATGATCTCTTAGTTCCAATTTTGAATACCTTTGGTATTGGATGGGATTAATTTGTAACTCAGGGCATTGTCAGGCAGGCATCATATTAAGTTTTTGACCAGCTGCTTCTTGCCTGTGTGGGTCACTCTCAGACTCAGTGTGCAAGTAAAGGCAATGAATGAATGAATTACAGCAACATCTGGTGTTCTCTCTGCTCTCTAACATCTGGAGGTGTTTGGGCTAGGACACAGGCTAACAGGACCAGCTGTACTCTCTTATTGCACTTGCCATTCATGTCCAGTAGGATATACGCTAATAAGGGATGCTAATTTTGAATTTATTTTAAACTGATAACCGACTCTCAGAGTTACTGCAGCAGCCACGGTGCTGCGTTCACTGTCTCCAGTTCACCGTCAGGAGAGTTACAGCAGCAGCCACGGTGCTGCGTTCACTGTCTCCAGTTCACCGTCAGGAGAGTTACTGCAGCAGCCACGGTGCTGCGTTCACTGTCTCCAGTTCACCGTCAGGAGAGTTACAGCAGCAGCCACGGTGCTGCGTTCACTGCCACCAGGTGTTGCGTGTGGTGTCACAGTCAGATGCAGCCACTTGATTTTGTATAGCTGGTTATTAGCTGATTGTCTGCCTGGCGTAACCTTAGCGATTGTCCAACAAGCCATGTGTGTGTTTGTGTTACGTTAACAGCAGTATCTCTGCTGATGGCTTCCTGCCCACCATTGTCACACACTCTGCTCCGTCATTCGTTTCTGACACACTGTGTTTGTGGTGGCGGTGAATGTGGGTTTGTCAGTAGCTTTATAGCTTTGAACGTAGCAGGATCAGTGTGTGGACAGTTTATTTGTTGGTGAATAAATGCTACAGCTCCTCCATTAAAGCGAGTTATCTACCTTATTCCTAGCCCCCATGATGCCTTGCATGATTTACAGTATGTTCCTCACGGTTAATCGGTTAATTATTAACATCCCTAGACATGAGTCTTTGTGTGGGTGTCTGAGCAGCTTGTAGTGTGTGTAACTGTATCAAAGCAAGGCCTTGTTGCTGAGAGGCAGCATGGATGTTCAGCTAAATCTCTGGATAAAAATAGGATAAAAAAATAAGCAGAAATTATAACTGTGGGCACAGTTTTCACCCACTCACAGCAGACTATCAGTAAGGACAAATGGGCCGAGGCTTGGTCTCTATCTTGGGAACAGTATCATTCCATCCAGTCACAACAGTCTAGTCGTTTTCTTCCCATGCGGTTGCCTACTGTGTGTGTCACTGTGGGCAGCGTTCCTGCTGTGGAGCTCTGGCACCAGTCTGGTGCTCCACGCCCCTGTCATAACCTAGTCCCTCTGCCAAGAGCTCACTTCCTGTTACTCTGTCTCATTGTTGGGTTTTGACTTGGTGCTGTTTGTGTTAGATAATTGTACATCCAGTGTGAATGGAAATGTCTGGACAGTATATCTGGGTGAAAAAGGCAGGTGGAGTTTAAAGAGAGTGAAAGTTGCCTCATCAACTGCTCCCTGTGGGGTGGAGCTGATCTGGTTTGGAGCTAAAAGTGGGTTTATTGTTTGAGGCTTGTCATGAGATGTCAGCCTCCTCTCCCCAGCTGTTGCTTCAGTCTGTGTGGAAACCGAATAACTCAAGTGTGGACCACTTAGTGCTGTGTTCATGTCATATCGGAAGAAGCAGAGAAACTTTTTAATTAGCTGAAAGACACATTATTCATCAATTTAAGTTAAATGATTAATAACCTGCAGCTGATTCTCCTCATGTATTGTAACCGGTAGGGCCGGGATGATACACCTCCTGATTTGATACTGATCATGATACTTGGGTGCTGATTCAATAGGTATTAAGATTTTGAAGTATTGCGATTCTACGATCTGCAATTCAATATTATGATATTTTGCGATTTTTATTAACTTTTTATAACACTAGACCATGGGAAAAAGTTGGCTTATACACTTCTAGGGACTTTTACTTTTGAAAATATCTAAACTAATACAGTAAAAATGTTTGATTTTCTGCATGTATGTAGTTGAACAAATAGCATTCCCTCACAAATTAGTGGTATTTTCTTTTTGATTTATAAAGGACACGTTGTGTTTTCTAATCCAATCAACCTTATTTCCATATTTCCATATTATATTTTGTGTATACAGTTCCCTTTGTTAACACTTTATTTTTAAAACCAGACCCAGTCACACGTGTCTGCCTCCTCTCACTCCTCCAAGGTCTCTAGCTCTCCGTCAGCTCCGTTCTCTTTATCCATCCATGATCAGCTCCATCGGGGCCGTTTGAATTCATTTAACATAAGTGTCAGTATATGGAGCTCTACAGTTGTAGCGTCGGCCGATTTGACCACAGAGACGAGAGTGACCGCACATTACCACGTGATATGATAACGTAAAGTCCATGACAGAGTTAGCATGTAGCTTTACATGTGTCTAGCCTGCAATGTGTGAACCCAAAGTGTTTCTTTACTGTAGATGTAGTGTTAACGTGAGGGTACAGATCGTATCCACAAGGACCCTACGCCATTTTCAACTTTATTGTTTCACTTCTTTTTACAATGAAGCCACTCACTAATGAGAGGGTAATACAAAATGCAAACCATACTATAGTGTTTATTTATATACTCTTTTACTTAAGATTTTTTATGAATTTGGATTTATAAAATGAACCAAAACACTCGTAACGAGCAAGATTTGTGGTAGCTGCAGCTTTGTTTTGGTTTTTGATGAATATCAAAATATGGCGTGGCTGTGCTCAGAGGTAGAGCAGGTTGTCCACCAATCGGAAGGTCGGGGGTTCGATCTCCCGTCACATGTCGATGTGTCCTTGAGCAAGACTCTTCACCCCAAATTGCTCCGGAAGGCATAGCCATCATGTCAATGAGATGAATGAGTATTTAGATTAGATCGTGATGGGCAAAGTTGGCATCTTAGCAGCCTCTGATATCAGCGTATGAATGTGTGTGAATGTGAGTGTAAAGTGCTTTGAGTGGTCAGAGGACTACTACTATAGAAGACTACTACTTTTACTACTATAGAAGACTACTACTTCTACTACTATAGAAGACTACTACTTCTACTACTATAGAAGACTATAGAAATGCAAGTCCATTTACCATTTGAATATGGAATAGCTATGAAGTCACGTTACTCAGACTACAACAATAAAAGTGATATTTTCCTTCTACCTCTGCATAGACTCAGTGAAGCAAATATATTCAGTAAATTCTGCCATTAAAAAAACGCAATTTCAAAACATAAGAAATAAAGCCAAATACATACAGTAGGTGAATCATCCCTGAGGAAGCAGATGAAATTATTATTACTGAATAATTTAAATGCTTAATCCCTTGCTCTGCTGGCAGTGATGGATTCTCTTCTATTTTTACCACTGGTTTTGATGCCGGTTCAAAATTCATAACACTGGTGACAGATATCAGATCCTAAAAAAGTATACCTCATGTACAACTTGTATTTACCACTGTGGGAGTGAATGTGAACGTTTTTCCAAAATGAAATGGCTTAATCTCACATTCATCAAGTTGCTCTTGTCTTGTGAGGACAATTAGTGTAAGTTAGTGCAACAGGTGAACTTCCCCTGGGAATGATAAACTGTGGTTGAGTGGAGCTCTGTGATATAATGGTAACTGAACAGGCCTATTAGTGTAAAACATGCAGCCCTGCTTTAAATACTCACCACAAATATATCCCAGGAGTTTACTCCGTCAGTCCTCCAGTTATTCTGGTTGAAAGACAAACTAAAACGACTCTTGACATTTAGCTCAGAGAGATGCTGCTTAGGAAGGCTGCAGTAACGGGTCTTTCCTTCTGTAAATGTTATTATTAGTCTATTGCAGCATATTTGTGCAATCGGTGTGTTTTAATACCAGACACATTTTAGCAATGCTGGATACTCCCTTTGGACCGAAGTTCCTCAGATTACACCACATTACTGTAGCTGTCTGACTGCAGAGTTCACCCTCCCTGTGGAAGGAAATCTGAAATACTGAGGCAGGAGCATTGCAGGGTGGAGGGATCTCAGTAATGACTGCGTCAAATGCAGCTAACTACCTAGACTTAATGACTCCACTGACCTCGCCTCAGACTAAGCTGATCTCTTCTGCCACAAGGACACATTCTTTTGAGGTTAGTCGGTGGTTTCGCTGCCAAACATCCAAGAGGCTTTATTCAACGTAACACAGACTTTTCCCTCAAACTTTGTTTTTAAGATGAATAAAGTTCAACATCATTTTAAACTACAACTAAGAGAAAACTAGGTGACTAAAGCTCTTTTACAATAAGCTGAAATGGGTATAAAAGTGAGACACAAAAGCTTCATAAACTAAACGGCGCAGTTAAGCAGAAGACATTAAAATACGGTGCAGAGAAAGGAGGAACAATTCAAATTTGTGGAAGAACTTCAACACCGGCTGTAAATATAACAGAATACATTTTACAACTTTTATTATTTATCAATTAAAAAAAAAAATTTAGCTATCACCAAAACTAGAAGTGGAGCTTGTAGATTGTAAAGAAAACTCACAAAAATTACACTGAAAAATAAGACAACCCCTGCCAAAATAATAAATAAATAAATGACTCGATAAATAAATGTAAATAAAAAAATGTCATTAAATGCAGCAAAAATATTGAAAATAAATGTAGCATTAATTAATTGTACATAAACTGATATTTCTGTTTTAATTTGCTTCTTTATTTATTTAGCTCTGTATTAATTCCTGTATTTATTTACTCTTTTGCTTGATTTTCCCTTTTATTTGTTTATGTATTTATATTTATATTTTTTTATTTATTAATGGTTTTGTTAATTTTAGTTTTATTATATTTTTTACATTTATTTATTTATACATGATTTTTCCTTTGCATTTCACCTGTATTTATTTATTATTAACTAATATTATCACTATTTATTCTCCAAACTTATTCATTAATCCTGTGTTCTTTTTTTTTTTTACACATATCTATTTACATTTTTTAAGCATTTCTGCCTCATTATGCAATCTAACTGCACACTGTAGCTGCTCCTGACTTTTCCATTATGGCCTGACATATTTCAAACTGTCAAAAATGACCAAAATGACTGTTATCTTGTTTTGTGCAAGCATTTTTGATTAACAGTAGCGGTTAGTGTAGCTCCCTGACAAACACACTGCATTTCCTGTGAGTATATCTTATAATAAAAGTCAACTTTAACGCTTTTAATGTGAAGCTGCAGCAGGTGGAAATCTTTGATTTGCATTAGCAGCAACTTAATATAGCATTTTTTTCTATGAGTAATAATACTGAAAATATGTAAATATTGCAGTACTTTCATCAGTGAGCCATAGGCTCTATCACCATTTTGTTATGTCATTCAGTGATAATTAACAGACATTCATATAAATTAAAATCTTCAAATTTGCCACTTTAGATATAGAATCATTTCACGTTTTATTTTGCCCATTGCTCATTTGAGCTTCCAGGTAACCTGCAACAGTTTACACACGACAACGACAATAGTCTTTGTCTTTGCTCTTATCCTGGTGTTTGCTCTGTGAAGTGGAGGTCTGTGTGTGAGTAAATCACAATGTAAATGCATTCAGTGTCCCACTCCCCCTTGTCAAATACTCTAAATAAGCCAACACGCTGGAAAACCTGCAGATACAACACACCCTGTGTGTGTGTGTGTGTGTGTGTGTGTGTGTGTGTGTGTGTGTGTGTGTGTAAATACCAACAGGGTTCACTTCTAAAAGGGCTGCGACAAGTTTGTCTTGTGAATCACTGTTGAGCCGGAGCGTCCACAGAGAAGCCCCCTCCACACTTCACTTCCAGTACTCGCCTCAGATCGGTTTCATGCAACCTGATCTCAAATTCAAAAATAGCCACAGTCCTCAAGTTATGCACGCATGTTGTGCACATAGAGAATCACTCATAAGCACAGATGCATCATCAAAACTCTTTAACTAGAGCCATTAACCTTTTTAACAATGTAGAAGTTCACATTTTAGTGTGAAAACATCCACATTGAGGCAGGAGGAGGTTTGGGGATTTGGGTGCTGTGACAAAATCAAGGTGCATGGATGTTTTTTTTTTTTTTTAATAGGGATGGTACTGAAACTTTCAAGACGGTACTATGGATAAGCTGTAACGTTAACGGTTCTGGAGAAATTAAGAAAATGGATTTATTTAGGCTACATAAACGTTAAGATATCATTAAACATAGCAAAAATAATAGTAAGAATAAATATTACCATTAATAAACTGATAAAATGTGACATAAATTGATATTTTTGTTTTAAGCTGCATCTTTATTTATTTATTTATTTCTGTAGTAATTCACTTATTTATTTACTCTTTTGTTTAATTTTCCTTTTAATTTATTTCTGTATTTATTTTTTGATTTTTTTTTTAATTCATCAGTTTATTTATTTTTGCATTTATTTTTATTTATACAATATTTTTACATTTATTTATTTATGTACGATTTTCCCTTTGTGTTCCACCCTCATAGTCAGTGTATTGAAGTTACAAACAGTAACTTAGGTGGTGGTCGGCGTGCTCCCAGTTTGGAGAGGCAAAGCTGTGGACGCCACATTAGTTCAGATCTGAAAGATCACACAGTAACACAAACTAACTGACCGATCGACGCAGCGGTAGACCAGTAACTCAGCAACTGCTCCGCAAGGTGAATGTCTAATGGCTTCAGGGCTGTCTGATGGCAGGTAACGTGGTGAAAATATAGCGTCCACTTAAACTGATACTAAGATATAAACATAAAATAATAAACTTGATTTTTTTTAGTGGCTTACCTCGCTGTCAGATACCCGTTTGTGATAGTGGGCCAGACTCAATTCACAAAACATCATTTTAACGGTACTACTCTTACGCTTATCAATCCTGTACTTTAACGGTTCTTTTTGTTGTTTTTTAAGAAAAAATTAAACATAACAGAATTAACATTACTTTATTTTGTCATATATACTGTATATACATTTTATACATTTCTAGTATAATGGATGTAGTATGTTTTGAACAATCACTATTGTAAATTACTGTGTACTATACATGTCATAATACAGAAACCTATGTCAGGTCAGCTAGGAAAAAGTTTTTAGGAGGTCTTGGGAAATCAGTATTTTCACAGTAAAACATACAAACTTTGATCAAAATTTGAATGTTTGCATTTGAATACATAAGGAACACCAATGGGAAGCTATATAAAGCTGACATAAAAACTTCAAAACACTCAAAAGTTATTGACCCGCCCTTGGAGAAAAAAAAAAAAAAGCATGACTACAACAACTTCCCGTCGCCATGCCGAGCTGTCAATCATCTGCTGAAATAATCTCATTATAATCAACATGCAGAACAAGAAACGGAAATTATGACAAATAATCCACAGTTTCTGGAGTTTAAAACCAATCGGACAAATAAGTCCGACTGTATTTGTTGGACGTATTTGTAGAAACTGTGGACGTGGGAGACTTTCTTTCATCCATCAGTCCTTCAGTCTCTCTGCCCGGCAGAGACAGGCTGGGTGTATGGTTGGTCCAGAGGAAAGTTTCTGTCATGGATATGATTTAGTCTGCATGCATGAACCGAGACCTGAACAAAGTCTCATTTTAGAGAGAAGGCTTGTTGTCTGATGATGACCTGTGTGTCTTCTTCAGACTGTCAAGATTATCGTCTCTGTCGGAGGAAAACCTTAAGATAATGATGAAGAAACAGCACGTTTGTGTTGTCAAAGTTAATATGATAATAATGTCAAAGTTAATATGATAATAATGCATTAATGCAAATTCAGTTTAACGCCACTAATTTCTTCAACATATTAATGCAACTTGCAATTTTTAGATTATAGTGGGCTCAGTTTTAAAGAGTGAAGTTACCGTTATCATATAAAACTAGAAAACCTAAGGATTGATTGGTCCAGTGCCAATCATTTCATACTAGCTTGTTGTGAAGGAGACTAAATAACGCTCCAAACTTACACTAAATGTTGGTGAGGGAAGACTGTCATTGCCATATTAAAGAGGTCTCTTGACCTCTGACCTCCAGATATGTGAATGTGAATGTGAATGAGGGTTTCTGGACAATATTTAACATTGTTTTGTGTTGTTAATTGATTTCCAGTAATACATATACACATACATTTACATACAGCAGCATATTTGCCTACTCCCATGTTAATAAGAGTATTAAATACTAGACAAATCTCCCTTCAAGGCACCTTTTGTGTGATTAATTTATAATTATATATTGTAATTGATTGACAGCCCTAATTTATTTCTCTAACTTACTGATAAGCAGGCAGTTGTTTGAATTAAAACATGAAAATGACCAAAATGTATAGGTCACTTACTGTATGTATTGTTTTAGGGCATCTCAGTGTGGTGACCTCCACTGACAGAGGACATACTCATATATTATCTCCACATATGTTCACACCTACACTCG
Source organism: Pterois miles (assembly GCA_947000775.1). Lineage (NCBI taxonomy): Eukaryota > Metazoa > Chordata > Actinopteri > Perciformes > Scorpaenidae > Pterois > Pterois miles. The sequence goes on from CAMQGK010000638.1 coordinate 2,389,814, forward strand.
ATCCCACGGTGGCGTGCCAGCAGGATGGCTCAGCGTACTGTAGATTACCCAGAAAGCTCTGCTGCAGCACAATCTTCTCACCTGTCTGCTACTTCACAGCAGTTTGTAAGATGACCTCTTTGGTCTCAGTCTGTTCACATGTGCAGCTGAAACATATTGTGTGTGTGTGTACGTGATTGTGTATCTCTACAAATTTAACTTTCCTTGAACCAACAAAAACAGCTTTTAATTTAATAATAATAAAAACAGTGAATACTTGATTCCAGTTGGTAAGAGGTCCAATAGACGTATTAAACATCATATTGAATCAGTTTGCTTTTATATCAGAGGATGTAATGACAGTGACAGCTGGGAGTTTTGGTGCCACAGGGTCTCAAACAGCACTGTTTTTGCAGGAAGACCAGTCTCCGTTGGTCGTGCCACTTTATCTGGTAGTATTAGATGAGTTCACATTCTTTCAATGAGTCACAATCCTCTTTGATGATAAACGACATCAAGATGTAATTGTAATCTTCACTGTGTCTCTGGTTTCTTCTGTGGAGCAACTTGAAGTCTGCAGAGAAATGCCAGAGAAGTTCCAGCTATGACCCACCGTCGAGTGAACTCGGCTCGGAGAGGACGGCGTAGAGCTGCTGTAATTGAGATGGGATTTATGTCAGAGCAGGGGATTAGTTGCTTCCCATAACCAGGGAGTCAATAACAGCTGATGGTAATTATGGAACAGGGTTGCAAATTTTCATTCTAACTAGGGATGCTAATTTTAAAAAATGTTCTTAGCTGATAACCGACCCTCGTTAACCAATTATTAACCGTTAGCCGACAAGATTTGTGCCTTGTGTGCGCCAGCTTCAGTATATGAGCACAACAGACAAATGACTCAACAGTTCACCATCAGGAGAGTTACTGTAGCAGCCACGGTGCTGCGTTCACTGTCTCCAGTTCACCGTCAGGAGAGTTACTGCAGCAGCCAAGGTGCTGCGTTCACTGTCTCCAGTTCAACGTCAGTCGAGTTACTGTAGCAGCCACGGTGCTGCGTTAACTGTCTCCAGTTCAACGTCAGGAGAGTTACTGCAGCAGCCACGGTGCTGCGTTAACTGTCTCCAGTTCAACGTCAGGAGAGTTACTGTAGCAGCCACGGTGCTGCGTTCACTGTCTCCGGTTCACCGTCAGGAGAGTTACTGTAGCAGCCACGGTGCTGCGTTAACTGTCTCCAGTTCAACGTCAGGAGAGTTACTGTAGCAGCCACGGTGCTGCGTTCACTGTCTCCAGTTCAACGTCAGGAGAGTTACTGTAGCAGCCACGGTGCTGCGTTAACTGTCTCCAGTTCACCGTCAGGAGAGTTACTGTAGCAGCCACGGTGCTGCGTTCACTGTCTCCGGTTCACCGTCAGGAGAGTTACTGCAGCAGCCACGGTGCTGCGTTCATGGTCTCCAGTTCACCGTTAGGAGAGTTACTGTAGCAGCCACGGTGCTGCGTTCACTGTCTCCAGTTCACCGTCAGGAGAGTTACTGCAGCAGCCACGGTGCTGCGTTCATGGTCTCCAGTTCACCGTCAGGAGAGTTACTGCAGCAGCCACGGTGCTGTGTGTCATTGTCTTCAGTTCACGGTATGAGAACGTTAGCTGCCACGGTGCTGTGTGTAGTGTCGTGGACATGCAGCCACTTTTCCAGTAAAAGTCTCCACCGCACATTTAGTTTAGTTTATCAGGTTGTCAGCTGTGTGTCTGCCCGGATTAACAATAGCGATTTTCTGACAAACAGTGTGTGTGGTGGTGCTACATTAGCAGCTGCTAGCTGCTAGCATTGCAGGTGGCTTTGTGCCTGCTGGAGCGTAACTTCAGCGAGTTTCCGACAGACCGTGTGTGCGGTGGCAGTGAGTATGGGTTTGTTTTTGGCGTTTTAGCTTTGAGCGTAGCTGTAGCAGACAGACACTGTGTGTACAGTTAATAAAACAGTGAATAAATACTGCGAGACTACAAGCTACTGAGCCACGGTTCATGATTTTCATGAACAGGATATCGAGGTGTAGTCAGGGGGAGGAGAGTTTGCAGATCGGTGTGCTGAAGATCTCATCGCTGCTTTTTGCAGATGATGTGTGGATGTGGTGTTGGCATCATTGGTCTGCGACCTCCAGCACTCGCTGGATCGGTTCGCAGCCGAGTGTGAAGCGGCTGGGATCAAAAGAGGAGGACGAAAAGAGGAGGGTGGCTGGTGTCTCCTTTAGAGATAGGGTGAGAAGCTCAGCCATCAGTGACGGACTCGGAGTAGAGTCGCTGCTGCTTTGCGTTGAAAGGAGTCAGTTGAGGTGGTTCGGGCATCTGGTAAGGATGGGGGCCTCCCTGTGGTGCAGACATGACCAGCTGGGAGGAGGCCCCGGGGAAGACCCAGGACTAGGTGGAGCGATTATATCTCCACGCTGGCCTGGGAACACCTCGGGATCCCCCAGTCAGAGCTGGTTAATGTGGCCTGGGAAAGGGAAGTTTGTTCCCCTCTACCACAACATTGTATATGGAGCCTCCATGCAACACGGTGATGTACATCCCTGTGTGACCGGTGGAGGCTGTGTAGTCACTGCCCACTATTGGAGCCCAGCTCCACCATTAGCGCTAGTTTGTAAAACCTCCTATTGGCACCAATGAATCAAAAAAACAATTACTCGGTCTACGTCTAAGCTGCGTCTGTTTTACAGTTACTCTGATAGCCAGTAGTAGTAAGTAAAAAAAGAAAAAGAATCAATGAGGTGTTTAACAATTAACCTCAGATGATTTAACAGGATGAAGTCAGTGTTTACCTTCCCACAGTGTTTGGAGATACAGATGCCAAACAGAGGCCACAATGCATCTGGTAAGATATTGACTGATAGTGTGACACTATGAAAGGACGTCTTTCTGATCTGCCTGTGAGGATGATGTCACCGGCAGAGAAATCTGTCTGGTCGTAGGGAGATTTCTGTTTCCAGGATACAGTCGAATACAAACTGTCATTTTATCCTGCCTGAGTGCTCTGTGCAGTCGAGCTATTAAAGATTGTGAGTGGATACAAAAATAGACTAAAATATCATTCCAAATAGTGATTTGCACTCTGCAGCATCGCGTTTGGGAATTCTGTATCCCCACATATGTCCATTTTGGGTGTTACAAGCATGCAATATGAAACATCAGTGTCATTTATAAAGTGCCGACTTTAGAAGAATAAACCTCCATGTGTTGACTGTTCATGCTTCAGCTCAACCAGTGGACAGTATGAGGGTACATGGCGATCCTGGCCTCACGGTGGTCCTGGAGTGCTGAACAATGGTGCTAACACCCTGGTTCTGGCATGCTACAGTAAGCCACACTAATGCCAGGAATGTCAGTAGTGAGCTGGCTGGCATGTCCTCTATTTTTCAGCAGGGGGCTGAGTTTGAGAGTTTCCTTTTCCACGAATCCGTTCCACTCCCAGCTACTGCTAAACCGTGAGAGGGTTTTAGCAGTGTGAGCATTCGTCAACTATAACATTTACATTGATTTTTGTCTCATGTGTTTGATCTAATTTCAAAGCTGAGAAAGAATGAGCTCATAGGCGGGAAACATGTCATGGACTTATAGAGATACAATCATAATCAAAATGCTGTTAAAATGTTGTCTTGTCGTTTTAGACTCCTGTTTGAAGGTTTAGAAATCACAAGTTCATGGTGGTCAAAAAAAAATATGGAAGACAGAGCCTGCCAAAATCATAAATGAATAAATGAATAAATGACTTGATAAATAAATAAATATGCCATTAAATTGATTAAATCAAAAATAGTCTTACAGTTAAATCTAGTCATTAATTAATTGATAAATGAATGTGACATAAATTGATATTTCTGTTTTAATTTGTTTTTTTAATTTATTAGATAAAACAGAAGAGTAAATAAATAAAAGAATTAACACAAAGCTAAATAAAAATGAACACAGAAATATCAATTTATTTCACATTTTATCAAGTAATTTATTTTTGATATTATTTTTTCTACTTTTTTAATGGCATTTATTCATTTATCAAGTTATTCATTTAGTCTTGATTTTGGCAGGTTCTGTCCTCCATAAGAAACAAGGCAGAATTACAAGGTTTTCACTCCACCAGGACAGTATTAACACGGTCATAAGTATTTAAAAAATGTTTTAATGGCTTCATCCACGTCTTTTAAAGGTCACAGTTTTCAGTAACAACATCCACACAGAATGGATCTGGTAAGGAAGTGTTCCTCCGACTGGCCCTAGAACAGCCTCTAGTGGACCTCTGTCACAAAGACAGCCTGAATGTGGCTCTTTCACAGTTGTAGATCTGAGGGATGACGGGCCTCACAATACATATTTCATCTTGACACACTGAGTGAATTCCTCCCATGTTGGTGTTTTCCGGTCAACTCTCTTTCTTCTGCCTCAAAGTGCCTCAGAGAACACACAAACCATGTTATTCTGTTATTGTTGTCTTTTGCTCACATCGTCATTTACATTGCATTCATGCCATTTATACTGACCTTACATCAAATGACTTTTCAGGTGATTGTGTTGTCACAGACGTATGTTGTAAATCATAGATAGATAGATAGATAGATAGATAGATGAACTTTTATTAATCCCCGAAAGGAAGTTATCTTTCAGTCATCATGAGAGTTTTGCTAGAGTTGCGGTGCGCTCCAGTGATCTTGATCATGTAGTTTAAGTTATTTTTTTACTTGTGTTAATGTTCTGATTAAATCAAGTTTAATGTTATTAAAGGTTCAATGATGTGAATATTGTCAACAACCAATAGGAGTGCTCTCTCCAGTACCAAACAGGAAGCAGCTAATGGGGTAGGAAGTAAATATGGAGGAACTGGAAGAGTTGTGGCGTTCCTCTTTGACGTGTCCTCCTGTGCTATATGCTACAGCTAGCTAGCTAGCTAAGTACTATCCCAAACAGGGCTACTTGCAAGCTAACTTTAGCTACTGGAATGTTTGCTAGTAGTCTACAAGCTAGCTGTGCATTTTAGCTGAGGATTGCTGACTTCACTTTTATAAATCTGGCTGCAGTATTCTCTGTCTCATATATACCTACATATATGCGTGTCCATTTATATCATGGAAGCTAGCAGTCTTCAGCTGAAACATACAGGTTAAGTTGTACATACAGTTCAGTTGTTCGGGGAGTTTATTGTGAAGGGAGGAACAGTAGCAGTGAAGCGGTGATGTGTTGATAAGGGTCCAAACTACAGAGCCTCCATGTTATTAATATTTTATCCTCATAATGTTTCTGAGCGATGTAACTCTGCTACACAAGCTGAAGGTAAAGCTGGCAGTAGGCTCTGTAGTCTGACTGTTTAGGTTAGTTTGTCATGTATCTTAGTAGTAAACTAAAGCTGGCAGTAGGCTCTGTAGTCTGACTGTTTAGGTTAGTTTGTCATGTATCTTAGTAGTAAACTAAAGCTGGCAGTAGGCTCTGTAGTCTGACTGTTTAGGTTAGTTTGTCATGTATCTTAGTAGTAAACTAAAGCTGGCAGTAGACTCTGTAGTCTGACTGTTTAGGTTAGTTTGTCATGTATCTTAGTAGTAAACTAAAGTTGGCAGTAGGCTCTGTAGTCTGATTGTTTAGTTAGTTTGTCATGTATCTTAGTAGTAAACTAAAGCTGGCAGTAGACTCTGTAGTCTGACTGTTTATGTTAGTTTGTCATGTATCTTAGTAGTAAACTAAAGCTGGCAGTAGGCTCTGTAGTCTGACTGTTTAGTTAGTTTGTCATGTATCTTAGTAGTAAACTAAAGCTGGCAGTAGACTCTGTAGTCTGACTGTTTATGTTAGTTTGTCATGTATCTTAGTAGTAAACTAAAGCTGGCAGTAGGCTCTGTAGTCTGACTGTTTAGTTAGTTTGTCATGTATCTTAGTAGTAAACTAAAGCTGGCAGTAGGCTCTGTAGTCTGACTGTTTAGGTTAGTTTGTCATGTATCTTAGTAGTAAACTAAAGCTGGCAGTAGACTCTGTAGTCTGACTGTTTAGGTTAGTTTGTCATGTATCTTAGTAGTAAACTAAAGCTGGCAGTAGGCTCTGTAGTCTGACTGTTTAGGTTAGTTTGTCATGTATCTTAGTAGTAAACTAAAGCTGGCAGTAGACTCTGTAGTCTGACTGTTTAGTTAGTTTGTCATGTATCTTAGTAGTAAACTAAAGCTGGCAGTAGGCTCTGTAGTCTGACTGTTTAGGTTAGTTTGTCATGTATCTTAGTAGTAAACTAAAGCTAGCAGTAGGCTCTGTAGTCTGACTGTTTAGGTTAGTTTGTCATGTATCTTAGTAGTAAACTAAAGCTGGCAGTAGACTCTGTAGTCTGACTGTTTAGGTTAGTTTGTCATGTATCTTAGTAGTAAACTAAAGCTGGCAGTAGACTCTGTAGTCTGACTGTTTAGTTAGTTTGTCATGTATCTTAGTAGTAAACTAAAGCTGGCAGTAGACTCTGTAGTCTGACTGTTTAGGTTAGTTTGTCATGTATCTTAGTAGTAAACTAAAGCTAGCAGTAGGCTCTGTAGTCTGACTGTTTAGGTTAGTTTGTCATGTATCTTAGTAGTAAACTAAAGCTGGCAGTAGGCTCTGTAGTCTGATTGTTTAGTTAGTTTGTCATGTATCTTAGTAGTAAACTAAAGCTGGCAGTAGGCTCTGTAGTCTGACTGTTTAGGTTAGTTTGTCATGTATCTTAGTAGTAAACTAAAGCTGGCAGTAGACTCTGTAGTCTGACTGTTTAGTTAGTTTGTCATGTATCTTAGTAGTAAACTAAAGCTGGTAGTAGGCTCTGTAGTCTGACTGTTTAGGTTAGTTTGTCATGTATCTCAGTAGTAAACTAAAGCTGGCAGTAGGCTCTGTAGTCTGACTGTTTAGTTAGTTTGTCATGTATCTTAGTAGTAAACTAAAGTACAGGAGGCTAGGAGGCCAAGAGGACAGAACAGGAGGAAGGACTGTTACTGTCTGATGTTTGTGTTCTTCAGTCTTTGTAAACTTCACTCAGGAAGATGATTTATTTTATTAATGTCAGATTGTTTCCAGTCAGATATTATTGAGTTTCTGTAGTGACTTTGCTGTTGTAAACATTACTGTTGCTGCTCTAGAAACAACGTGTCCTAGTTTGATTTAACTATTCAATTCTAATCTGGTTCTGACTTTAAAACCCACCAGGCTGACATCAGTATATCTAATATTCACACTTCAATACTTGTTTATTTATCACAGGTCATATCATCATATTGAGCAGTGTTATTGTACATGGCAGATTTTCCTCATATGATGCAGGTCTTCACTGTTGTGAAGATAAACAGTCGTTGACTTATTTTGCCAAATAAATGAAAAGCATGTTTAAATTGAAGTAGGAAATTGGCCTCCTTGCTGTACCATAAATCCCCCAAACCAAACTGAAAACCGTGACCCCAAACCATGAACCGAGCCGAACCGTGAATTTTATGAACCGTCCCACCTCAAGATCAGGATTCTAACACGGCTCCTCCGTACAATAATATAGGAGTTCCCGACCTTTTCGGCACTACACACCATTTTTATATTGACAGTTTGTTTGGGATGTCTGGGCAGCTGGGTACTGTGCGATGTATTCAGATATAGGAAATTTCATATCTTGATAATGATATACATCATATAGTTTTTATGGTATTTCAATAAGTAGAGAGAAAGAGTAACAGTATGTAGTATTTTCTCATTCTAAGAACTTGAGAGGTTTAGAGAAATTCTGGAGAAAAAATAAATAAATATAGGCCTGAGCCTATATCACAATAAAAAGGTTATAGGAAAATAGATAAAATAGACATTTTTATATCACTTTGATGATATACTGTATGTCATCACATTGTCCAGCCCCAGGCAGCGATAATGGGACGTGGGTTTAATTGCTGAGCATAATGTTTCTCTGCACCCCAACACCTCACCACCCTTTGTGTACCAGAACACTTGTAGTGTATTGTTGCTTACATATACTGTTGAATTTGCTGATTTTTAATGTGAGAGAGACACAGAAAGGAGTGGCAATAGTGAGAGATTATTTTTAGCTGCTGACAGTTGACTCGCCGGCTGGTTTGTTGTCTGTCTGTTTGTGTGCAGATGGGCTGCAACAACTGCACAGAGTTTGATATCACTTTAATGATTTGGGATGGCACCCACACTATCTCCTCCTCCCCAGGCCCATCCGATGGTGTCTGTCATGTCTGAGATTGGTTTGGCTCTTTAGCTGACCCGGTACACACCCTCACCACAGAGTGTACTGGTCCAGCTCCAGATAGTTATGACTGGACTCCATGGTGGGAAGAAGAACCACATCCCAGAGAGGGTGGAGGGTGGGTGGTGCATCGGGTCTTCCACCTCTGATTAAAAGGGACGTGAGACTTCTGGCTGTGTTTCAGATTGAGTTTTGACACCGTAGTACTGAACAGCTGCATGGAAACAGAAACATCTACTCACCCGGGTGTATGAAGTCAGGTGGCTTACCATGCCACTCGATGACATTTAGCAAGGAAACTTCATTTTGTCTGTCTTCTGAAACACTTCGACTGCATCATGAACAATGGCATTTACCGTGTGGTACTTTGGAAAACTTTCATTTTTTAAACTAATGTATATAAACAAAGTCAGCAGAAATTGAATGGACGAGATAATCGTATAAAACGTCATTTGCAGATGTATCATGCTTTCTCTGTGATTATTGGCATCAATATTTGTATTCTGACCCTATCAAGATATGAATATTATGCATCAGTGTCTTATAAAAATGTATAAACATGCATCTATGAAATACCAGTTTGTCCCTTCAAATGGCAAACGTGTACCTTAATATTTTAAAAATGTGCTCCACCTTTTCCTATTAAAGGTGCAATGAGTAATACCTGGCTCCATATACATGTAAGGCAGTATTTCACCTCTGCTGCTGGGTACATAGAATCAAAATTTACCTAATTTAAGTTATCACTTGTATGAAAAGCCAACTACTAACCAACAGCTGGGCAAGAATATGCAAAATTGCTATTTTATAATCTTCACATGTGGCATCAGTCTATATTTTACGAAGACACCTCCACACTGTTGGTTTCACACAGGAAGCGAACCCCAGTCTCCTGGTTTAAAACCCAGTGCGTTATGTTATAATTACAGTCACTAGAGGTTGCTGTCGTGTTCTTTCATACCCTCTTTTTGTGGATTAGGGATGGTAATAATTAGCCATTTAACTGTTAACCGACATTAAGAGTTTTAACTGATTAATACTATCAGTTAAACGGTTAAAAGAAGTATTAAAAAATTAACTAAAAAGCTGAGCAAAACTCGGAGGAGCAGTTTGTCGCTTGATGGAGAATAGTGGGTCCACCTTAACAGCCACCTTAAGAGAGTCTGAGCCAGTATTGTTGCTAGCTTCCAGGCTAATCGCCTTCAATTTAATTAGCAGGCAGGTGGCAAGCAAGACACGGGACCTTGGCTTGGGCCTTGAGGAACTTCAGCATTTATTCACCACAAAAAAAAAAAAAAAAATGATGATATCTTAATATTCACTGTCATCACACTGTCGGACGCTCGCTCTTGTTACGCCGGGTTGACCAGAGTACACTGTCATCACACAAACTCACGCTGTGTCTCTCAGCCGGATACTCGCTATAGCGACACCGTGCTCACAGAGTACGCCAGGCAGACAAACAGCTGACAACCTCGCAGCTAAACTATGTGATTCGGTGGAGACTAAAGTGGCTGCATGTGTCCATTACTAACTCTCCTAGACAGATGAACTGGGGGCTCAGTTGCCTGTTTTGCTCGTACACTGAAGCTGATGATAAATGATGGATTTAACCTGTGCATCGGCTTGTCATCGCAGCTGGGAAGCTTGTTAGGCACTAAAACCACAGCAGCGCTGCATGAACCACACTAGTCTTGCCAGGTGATGGTTGATAATCAGTTAATGAGGTTCGGCTATCGGTGAGGAAGAAAATTTAAAGTTAGCATCTCTAACGTGAATAGATGATAAAACCTACGAATGTGACTGTGATTGTGGTTTACTGGGAGCAGTGCTGGTTGTGGAGTCTAACAGCTGCAGGCAGGAAGGACCTTCTGTAACGCTCCTTCGTACACTTAGGGTGTAGCAGCCTGTCACTGAAGGTCACTGAAGGTCACTGAAGGTCACCAGAGCTCTGATGGTGTCTCTCATGGGGTGGGAGTCCTGCTCCATCATAGATGACAGCTTAGCCATCATCCTCCTCTCTCCCACCACCTGCACTGAGTCCAGAGAGCATCCCAGGACAGAGCTGGCCCTTTTGATAATCTTATCCAGCCTCTTCCTGTCTGCAGCTGTGATGCTGCTGCCCCAGCAAACCACTCCATAAAATATGGTTGATGCCACAACGGTGTCATAAAATGTTTTCAATAGTGTCCCCTGCACTCCAAAAGACCTCAGTCTCCTGAGCAGATACAGTCTGCTCTGGCCTTTTTTATGGAGTGCAGAGGAGTTTGTTGTCCAGTCCAGTTTATTGTTCACCACCACCAGCTCTTTAGTTTTCCCCGCATTGATCTGGAGGTGGTTCCGCAGGCACCAGTCCACGAAGTCCTGGGAAAGTTCTCTGTACTCCGCGTCGTCCCCATCAGTGATGAGGCCGACGATAGCAGAGTCGTCAGAGAACTTCGGCAGGTGACAGGTTGGTGAGTTGTAAGTGAAGTCTGCAGTGTAGAGCGTGAAGAGGAACGGAGCCAGAACCGTTCCCTGTGGGGCCCCCACACTGCAGACCACCGTGTCTGAAATGAAGTCCTGTGTCCTCACATACTGTGGGCGGTTTGTGAGGTAGTCCAGTACCCAGGATGTAAGATGTTGATCTACCCCTGCAGTCTCCAGTTTGTCCCCCAGAAGTGTCGGCTGGATGGTGTTGAAAGCACTGGAGAAATCAAAGAACATGATCCTCACAGTGCTCCCAGGTTTCTCCAGGTGAGACAGAGCTCGGTCCAACAGGAAGATGACGGCATCGTCCACCCCAATGCCAGGTTGATAAGCAAACTGTAGTGGGTCCATGGATGGACTCACCACAGGGCGAAGATGTTGGAGGACCAGGTGCTCCAGGGCCTTCATCAGGTGGGATGTTAATGCCACTGGCCTGAAGCTGCTGGGGTCCTTGGGGGTGGGGTCTTGGGCACAGGTACCACGCAGGATGTCTTCCATAGTTGTGGTACCTTCCTCAGCCTCAGGCTCAGGTTGAATAGATGTCCAAAAGTCCCACACAGCTGGTCTGCGCAGGACTTCAGGAGCCTGGAGCTGATGCCATCTGGACCCGTAGCCTTCCTCACGTTCATTCTCTTGAACTGGTTCTTCACCTGAAGTGTTGTGAAGGACAAACTGGAGCAGGGGGGCTGTGTGTCAGAGGCAGTGGAGGGGGGTGGTGGGGGGGCAGGGCTGAGTAGTGGAGCAGAGGGGGGTTGACTGTGGGACATAACTACAGTTTCAGAGTCTAGACATCTGTAGAAGATGTCACAGACAGTGAAGGTGATCTTCAAAATAAAACCCTTCAAGCATTTTTTTTTTTCTGTGGCAGAACTCCTTAGTTTGTTAACACAAGGCTTTTATTCTGAAATATGTTCAGGACAGTGTTGTAGAACACGCAGTGGCTTGCAGGGCTCCATGAATGAATGAAGTACAGGATTTTAATTGTGGCTTATTACTATTATTAACAAATAACCACACGTTTCTTAAACTTTTTCTGTCTAAAATAAACATAAATGACATATAGAATGTAATGAAATGGCCTCAGAGCAGCAGCAGCAGCAGCAACACTGCAGAAACGCAGCCGGTGTGAACAAGGGATGCGTGAATCATGCAGCCGTGAGGTAACGCAGCCGCCACATGTTCCTCACACGGCTGGTACCTACTGTACCTGCCGTTCTGTAGAAGAACAAGTACTGTTATGTTTTCTGAATTCTGGCATTGACTTGGTGCCGAAGTATTGGTTCTTGTGACATCCCTACAGTACACCCCATCATTACATCCCAGTGTTTTTTAAATGTCACTGTTTGCTGAAACAATATACTATGTATGTATGCCAAAAAGGTTCAAGGACACAGTTGTGTCTGCAGGAATTGCTTTCTGCCAGGTTCTTTACTGACCCCAACAAGGTGCATTAAGCTCAAGATGGCTTTAGTCTGGTGTAAGGGCTGTTCTTGGACTTAGGGACTGCCAGACTGAGCCTCAGTTTTGGGAATAAAAGTCCTCTGAGTCACAACAAAGTGAAATATTTGATTAAACAGCATGGATCTCTTTAACTGTGTACAAAGGAAGCGACTGCATGTTATGTTGTTTAATTGTGTTGTTGTCCTTCTTAGTCTGCAGTAAAAAGGAGCATTAGGATAATTGGGTAGTCTGATCCATTTTGTTCTCTGTTACTCTCAGTGAATTCATCCCAAACTTAATATTGAAATCTGAGGGTGTGTTGTCATCATTTGAAGGGTTAATCTCAGTCAGTTTGACCTGATCTCTCACCCACAGATACTGTACCTCTACAGTATGTTTATCTCCTCATTGCTGCTGTAGCCGTCTGAAACCGGATCTGTGCCAAACAGCATTCATTGATTGTATATTGATTAGAATAGAGGTCATTACAGCCCTCCTGAATAATTTCTTGACTATAGCACAAGGTTGGAACAAACCCATGGCTGAAAACATATCAGCAGCAGTGTAATGCAATTTGTTATACAGGTGTTTTACATTGATGCAAGTGTCCTACGTCTGTTTTCTTACACTTACTGATTTATTTGGCAGCTCAAGTAGTTGGACACAAGTACAGGCTGGAGGATCAGTGTGTGAGAGATTCTATTTACATGCTTGTGTTTATCTTTACACAGGCCAAATGACCTCTCATCAACATAGAAATCATTTAACAGATAACCTCATCTGTCCCCAGTAGGGATGGGAATGGTTCCCATCCCAACCTAGTCATTGTTTGGGTCATGTATGTATCATTTGGTTCATTTGAAATAGGTTATGAGGCTGATTGTGTATTTTTTTTCATCCTGTTTATTGTCACACTAGAAATCAAGGGCTGTGGAAAGAGGCTGGGACACGGGCGGACAGAGGTATGAGGTATAAAACATGTACAGTGTAACTGAAGCTGCGGTCGGGTGGACCAGATTTTACTGTGCATGTGTTGTACTGTCAAAGATACGATACGTTGATGACACATGACCCAGCCTCCTTCCTTCTCAAACTTCTTAGTTGGCACAGACACTGATGAAGTGCAGAGTACGGCTGTTATTCTGTTGAGGAAATGGCCAACGGACACGATAAAGTACAGGTAGAAGATCCACCAGCGTTGTTTCGCTTTGCTGTGTGTCATTATGGATTTGGTGTTGCGTATGACAGTGACGGGAAAAAACGTGGTGGATAAAACATCAATTGTGTGAAGCACTGTGCAACACGTGTAGCTTATGCTAGCGGCAATACTTCCAGTATGATGAAGCATTTACGGAGACGTTGATAGCACAAGGAGGAAAGAGCCGGGGAGGAAAGAGCAACTCCTTCTCCCAGCAGCATTCAAACAGCCTCTACATGCAGACTCAGACAGAGCAAAACACACAACTAAAGCATCGGGATGTTTATAGCCAAAGATATGCAGCCTTATGCAGTCAGCAGGATGCTGGATTTCACCATATGTTTAGGGTACTTGAGCCGTGCTTTAATATTTAGAATATATTTTAAATATCAGGGACTAGAGAGACAAACTGTGTTACTGTTGTTTAAAAAGGTCTAGTGCTGCTGCCCTGATGCACTTTCTGTTGATGGCCTGAGCTTATAATTTGTTTTTTATTTATTAATTATTTTTAAATAACACAGTGGCCCTTGTTCCTTCTGTTAGTCTAGTCTACTGTTGTTCAGGCAAACAGTTGACTTATTTTGGCAAATAAATGAAAAGCTGTTCAGATTGAAATTGGAAATTGTCCTCCTTGCTGTTAAGGATTATTAAGTACCGAACCAAACTGAAAACCGTGATATGAACTGAACCGTGAATTTTATGAACCGTCCCACCTCTAGTCCCCAGTCATTTAGTGTCATGCCTGTCATGTTTTTGATTTACCTCACAGAGAGAGCCTTGTTTTGTCTCTGAATCCTGTTATCATGATTTAGTGTGTGTGGTGGGTTTGATGGCAATGTGAAATATTTCAGCTATTTATCTTTCATAATAAAAAGCACCTGTCAAAGGTATGCTCATTGGATCATGGTGAGCAGTGCTGAGAGCATTATAATGTTCACTGAATTGTAATAGATGCTTTTTAAAAGCTTTGCATTTAAATAGTCTGGCCACTGAACACTTAATTAGGAGGAGGGCAAACCTTGAGCAGGATATGGCATTGACTCTGAAACTTGAACCAGTGGTCCTGATGCACCATCTGTCCCATAGAGCTGTGAAATTAATCAGATGACGTGATATTGATAGAAGTGGCAGCAGTAGGAGGTCTTTGGGAGGCTTTCTTTGTCCCAGAAACAACAGAAGCAATGCAGGACACAGACCAGGGTTTACCCTAGATTTTTTATTTTATTTATTATCATTTTATTAATGTTCCAGGCCATTCAGAACAACCTCCGGACATACAATATGTTTTAAGAAGCCATATAATAGCCTACATTTGACATAATTTAAAAATAAGTTCAATGAAGAAGCCGCCTAAAATATTTAACTATAATTATTATTATTATTATTATAATAGGCTGTTCGGTCCAATTTCTGTGTTTATCAAATTTAGAAAAGTCCTGTGTGGCTCACAGGGCTGTGAACAAAACATATTCTAAACGTTTGTGTGTGCCACAGAGCTTATTTTCAGCAATATTACAGTGGCTCTTTGTCGAGGGAACCATTGTGATGTTAACTTCCTGGTTGGCCTACACAAGTCCGTCATCCCTGGAGCTCTCTACACACCTGCCATGACATGGCTGCCTGCCGCAGCAGTGCAGGAGTACGTGTGTCATTTGAGTGGAAAAGCTCACATAAACATTGATGGAAAGCAAGCTGTACCCAGCATGCCATTTGGTGGTGTAACCGTTAATAGGGGTCCCCTCTTAATACACTAGAGTGTGTACATAACATACAACTAATAAATATATCCCATAGATCTGAAGAGCTCACACTCAGCACTGCACTTCCTTTGGTCTTCAGCAATACAACCGCCAAGTGTGAAATCGATGGGATGAACGGTTCATCACAGGACAGACAGACAGACTCTTTCTGTTTTATTTAGATCAGATAGTCTGCTATACCTTCATTAAATTCAGCTTAGCTTTATAACAGGAGCAACACAGATCACCACAGTTCAATCCTGAATCCTCAGAGACTTTTTTCTCCCACCTGTAAGAACCTTATCAGAGAATCTCACTCTACTCTGCTACTGTGCAGTAATAAACACATTTAAATCAATTGGCAGGTATTAATGGATTCATATACAGATTTAATAAGCTGTGTAACTTTTTCGACTAACACAACAGAATTATTGCCTCTAGTTAAAATGTTTAACTCCACTCATCATTCGGAGCTGCCGCCTGGATAAGTTGCCCCGTACAGCTCTTAGGAGTCACATTCTGCACACATGTAGCTCATGTTTTCTGTTTTCCACTTCTGGTCCAAGTCTTGTCCTGTCAGTCTATTCATACTTAAGCAGACCAGCAATTTTATTATTGCTGACTTCAGGCATGACACAGCAGAACATCAGCCATTGGAGCCTTGAGACTGCTGACTCAAAGTCAGCATAACCTTCACTGTTATCCTCTGAAATAACACTGTCAAAGATCTGACAATGTAAACTTTTATATGGCTCTGAGGGCCCTATTTAAATCTTTAAATAAATATCTATAGAGCGTGGTCTAAAGTGCCTCTGACAAGTGAATTTAGGACCAACTCTCACTTTTGCTAGTTGAATTGCACATTATATGGTGTAAAGTAGGGGCAAAGGGGTTGTTTTTAGGCTTTTAATTAATCATAGGTGTGTTTTGGGCATAACTGGAATTAAACAAATGAGAGTGGATGTGTATTCCAAGCAAAAATACTATTTGAAAATCACTGGGAATTATTTGATTATTGTTCAAAAATTGCCGCATGACCAGCAACCGTTGAGACAAAACTGTATCTCGATATTTTGTGGATGTGGTAAATTAATCTGCTCTAATCGGCTCCGATCAGCCTCCTCTCTCTCTCAGTGCTCTCCATTCAGTCTCCACTGTGTAGTCTGGCTCAATGTCCCGCCCACAGCACTGTCTGATTGCTTATATATCATCAGCAATAGCCAATCAACACTGAGGATGACCACGCTTCAGACAGGCAGTGGAAAACACAGATACAGCCCAGAGCTGCTGCGGTGAGCTGAGCTGTGTCCTCTCCTCTCTTTGTAAGGCAGAAAATAGTGCCGAAGTTGTGATAAACATCACAATCCTCGATACTGAAGATGCAAAAACACCACAATCTTCTACCAAAATCTATTTCTATGACAAGCATCAGTTTCCCAGTTGCACCGCTGTCTGAATAATGCACGTTATTTCAGCGAGAGCCTTAGTTAGATCTCTGAGTCGCACATATGAGTTGGTGTTTGTACGTTTATGTACGTTTACATGAACAACGTAAGATAATGTTGAGCGTTGTAGACTTAACTTGAATATGAGTTTATTTGTTGATCCATAATTTAGCAGCTGACTAGCAAAACAACTGATCGGCTCCAACATCACTTACCAGGCTGGTCCTGTCTGAACCAGGACTACAGACTAATGTTACTGAGTCTGTCCTCTCAGTCTGAACCAGGACTACAGACTAACATTACTGAGTCTGTCCTCTCAGTCTGAACCAGGACTACTGACTAACGTTACTGAGTCTGTCCTCTCAGTCTGAACCAGGACTACTAACGTTACTGAGTCTGTCCTCTCAGTCTGAACCAGGACTACTAACATTACTGAGTCTGTCCTCTCAGTTGAACAGGACTACAGACTAACGTTACTGAGTCTGTCCTCTCAGTCTGAACCAGGACTACTAACTAATGTTACTGAGTCTGTCCTCTCAGTCTGAACCAGGACTAGAGACTAACATTACTGAGTCTGTCCTCTCAGTCTGAATCAGGACTACAGACTAATGTTACTGAGTCTGTCCTCTCAGTCTGAACCAGGACTACTGACTAACATTACTGAGTCTGTCCTCTCAGTCTGAACCAGGACTACTGACTAATGTTACTGAGTCTGTCCTCTCAGTCTGAACCAGGACTACTGACTAACATTACTGAGTCTGTCCTCTCAGTCTGAACCAGGACTACTAACATTACTGAGTCTGTCCTCTCAGTCTGAACCAGGACTACTAACGTTACTGAGTCTGTCCTCTCAGTCTGAACCAGGACTACTGACTAACATTACTGAGTCTGTCCTCTCAGTCTGAACCAGGACTACTGACTAACATTACTGAGTCTGTCCTCTCAGTCTGAACCAGGACTACTGACTAATGTTACTGAGTCTGTCCTCTCAGTCTGAAACAGGACTACTGACTAACATTACTGAGTCTGTCCTCTCAGTCTGAACCAGGACTACTAACATTACTGAGTCTGTCCTCTCAGTCTGAACCAGGACTCACTAACGTTACTGAGTCTGTCCTCTCAGTCTGAACCAGGACTACTAACATTACTGAGTCTGTCCTCTCAGTCTGAACCAGGACTACTAACGTTACTGAGTCTGTCCTCTAGTCTGAACCAGGACTACTGACTAACATTACTGAGTCTGTCCTCTCAGTCTGAACCAGGACTACTGACTAACATTACTGAGTCTGTCCTCTCAGTCTGAACCAGGACTACTAACGTTACTGAGTCTGTCCTCTCAGTCTGAACCAGGACTACTAACGTTACTGAGTCTGTCCTCTTAGTCTGAACCAGGACTACTACGTTACTGAGTCTGTCCTCTAGCTGAACACATTACAAACGTTACTGAGTCTGTCCTCTCAGTCTGAACCAGGACTACTAACGTTACTGGGTCTGTCCTCTCAGTCTGAACCAGGACTACTAACGTTACTGAGTCTGTCCTCTCAGTCTGAACCAGGACTACTGACTAACGTTACTGAGTCTGTCCTCTCAGTCTGAACCAGGACTACTGACTAACGTTACTGAGTCTGTCCTCTCAGTCTGAACCAGGACTACTGACTAACATTACTGAGTCTGTCCTCTAGTCTGAACCAGGACTACTAACGTTACTGAGTCTGTCCTCTCAGTCTGAACCAGGACTACTAACGTTACTGAGTCTGTCCTCTCAGTCTGAACCAGGACTACTAACGTTACTGAGTCCGTCCTCTCAGTCTGAACCAGGACTACTAACGTTCTGAGTCTGTCCTCTCAGTCTGAACCAGGACTACTAACTAACGTTACTGAGTCTGTCCTCTCAGTCTGAACCAGGACTACTGACTAACGTTACTGAGTCTGTCCTCTCAGTCTGAACCAGGACTACTGACTAACATTACTGAGTCTGTCCTCTAGTCTGAACCAGGACTACTAACGTTACTGAGTCTGTCCTCTCAGTCTGAACCAGGACTACTAACGTTACTGAGTCTGTCCTCTCAGTCTGAACCAGGACTACTAACGTTACTGAGTCCGTCCTCTCAGTCTGAACCAGGACTACTAACGTTCTGAGTCTGTCCTCTCAGTCTGAACCAGGACTCTAACTAACGTTCTGGTCTGTCCTTCAGTTGAACCAGGACTACTAACGTTCTGGGTCTGTCCTCTCAGTCTGAACCAGGACTACTAACGTTACTGAGTCTGTCCTCTCAGTCTGAACCAGGACTACTAACGTTCTGAGTCTGTCCTCTCAGTCTGAACCAGGACTACTAACTAACGTTACTGAGTCTGTCCTCTCAGTCTGAACCAGGACTACAGACTAACGTTACTGAGTCTGTCCTCTAGTCTGAACCAGGACTACTAACGTTACTGAGTCTGTCCTCTCAGTCTGAACCAGGACTACTAACGTTCTGAGTCTGTCCTCTCAGTCTGAACCAGGACTACTAACGTTACTGAGTCTGTCCTCTCAGTCTGAACCAGGACTACTAACTAACGTTACTGAGTCTGTCCTCTCAGTCTGAACCAGGACTACAGACTAACGTTCTGAGTCTGTCCTCTAGTCTGAACCAGGACTACTAACGTTACTGAGTCTGTCCTCTCAGTCTGAACCAGAACTACTAACGTTACTGAGTCTGTCCTCTCAGTCTGAACCAGGACTACTAACGTTACTGAGTCTGTCCTCTCAGTCTGAACCAGGACTACTAACGTTACAGAGTCTGTCCTCTCAGTCTGAACCAGGACTACTAACGTTACTGAGTCTGTCCTCTCAGTCTGAACCAGGACTACTAACTAACGTTACTGAGTCTGTCCTCTCAGTCTGAACCAGGACTACAGACTAACGTTACTGAGTCTGTCCTCTAGTCTGAACCAGGACTACTAACGTTACTGAGTCTGTCCTCTCAGTCTGAACCAGGACTACTAACGTTACTGAGTCTGTCCTCTCAGTCTGAACCAGGACTACTAACGTTACTGGGTCTGTCCTCTCAGTCTGAACCAGGACTACTAACGTTACTGAGTCTGTCCTGAAGCAGCTCTGACTCTGGTTCTGGTAGAGAGGTTCAGGATACTGTTATTAGTAACTTTAGACATAATTCAATCATTTAACTTTTACTTAAATATCAGGGAATCATTGATTCAGCTGGTTAACATAAAAATGGAACTACAGGACAAACTACAGCATTGTTTTGCATTTTGTGTCTTTTGAATAAAAGGCTACTTTTTCAGTCATATATTATCATCATTCAAGTTGAGTTAAAATTGTTATAATATCATTTGAAGATCGTATCGTGAGCTGAGTGAATCGTCACACCCCTTGTAAAAAACATTTGATTAATTTGCGATCAATCTCTTTTAACTATGGACAATCATGTGATTAACAGTGATTAAATATTTAATTTGATTGACAACCCTATTACTATTACTTTATTATTATAGATGTGATTCAGTTGAACACATACTGCAGCTACAGGCGAAACAGTCCTGAAACCTTGAATTAATTTAGGGTAGTTTGTAGGAATTTGTTTCGCATCTCTTGTGAGTATTTTCAGCTGAATATATTGGAAACTAAACTATTGCAGTCATTTAATTTTGCTCAGATTGCAAGGTTTAGTTTCCTAAAAAGTGCGTTGTCATCGGACCCCCTTCGAGGTCCAAGGTTCCCCGTGCAGCACTTTTCATGAAAAACAGAGCAGCTCTCTCAGACCAGAGTATTTTAGGGGCATATAATGCTGAGTCACTCACACTGTTGTTCTAATGGAGGAAAAATAAACCACCCAGGTTTACCTTCACTTTATATTTAGATTTTAACAGATTTATTGTAAAACACTATTCAAAGTAGGTGGTTTATTTTATCGTCTAGACAACAATATTTAATCAGGGCATTTAAATCTTTACTTGAGCAGTGAGTATTAGCAGTTTTATCTTATCCCTTCCTACCTCTCAGTCTAAACAGTCATCACCTCACACTGTGCATTGGCAGCTTTAGGTAAGCCCTACGCACCGCTGCGATATGACGGTGAAGCGTTCCTGTTACTGGTGGAGGCACCTCCCTGAGCACCACGAGGATGAGACGGGACAGCATCAGGGAGGGGTGAGAGGTGGAAGGCAGGGTGCTGTTCTCCTTTCTTTCACAATTCCTCTGCTGACAGGGATTGTGTAGGAGCCCGCAGGAGAGAGAGAGAAAGGGAGTGAACAAAAACACAAAGCTGCCAACTTCTGTGGCGGCAGCAGAGCCGAGAGAAAGAGAGAGAGAAACCGGCTGCAGTTAGCAGAGAGAGACATCCTCCAGCGTGGTGTTTCAGGGCTGAGCTGACCTTGCAGAGCTCAGACTCGACAGCTCGGAGCCTCAGGCAGTCGCCAGCAGGGAGACCGTGAGCATGGATCCCGGAAGGTCTATCCAGCACGAGATCAGCTCTCTCAAAGGTACTCCTCTTGTCTTTTTTTAAACATTTAGCTTCCTCGGACCGCTGTCATCACCGTCATATGCTTACAGGACCGCCTCGTTTTCCCACAATCCCTCTGTGGTGAGGACCTCCTCATCGTATAGATGTGGGCTGAACAAAAAGTTCAGTCTTGAAGGTGTCAGGGCTGTTGAGTTAAATGGAGGAACTCGAAGCCTCTGCTCTCCCTGGCTCGCTGCATGTTTTTGTGGATGAAAGGAATTTAAAAGCTTTTGTTCCTCTTTGTTCGGGCGTGACCGGAGCAGTTGGAGCTGGGGTCAGGGGTAATGATTTTGCTGAGATGGGGTGTTTTGCGAGCCATTACCAGACTGCTGCTGCTGCTGCATGCGGCACGTTGAATGCGTCTGCGCTGGGAGATGCAGAACACAGCGGCTGCTGCAGAGCGCCTGCTGCTGCTGCATCGCCGCGGTAACAGCAGCGATACGCCGTGTTGCCCTGCCCCTCCATCAGCGATGGGACTGCTCAGCCTGGCCAGATCTGTAGTTGTAAAGGAATAATTTCTCTGTTCTTGTCTGCTGCTTGACAGAGTGAAGCATGGTTAGAGATTACAGGTGTCTCCAGGGTCTGAAACTAACTTTTTCTGCAGGAAAACATTTTTTTTTGTTAGCCACTCACAAATTTTATCTGCCACTTTTAAAATCGATGTGCTAAATGAGGGAATAACATAGATCTGATGTTTCAGTCTTAAATATATTTTGCACAAAAACATGATGTATGCATGGTAAATTCCAGTGTTCAAATTACACTGTAGCTACAGTACTGTACTGTGCTTTGACATTGTCATCTATAATGGCTGTTTGCATAAAAATACAATCAGGAATAAATGATTTAAATATTTGCTGTAATTAAAAAAATCTTGGCATCAGTAGTTTTAATTATGTGCTATAAGCAGCTTATAGCTACCATTAGAAAGTTAAACAGGTCACAACTGGATTTGTTCAAGTTTTTCATCAAAAACGAAGAAATTTACAAGATTACATTTGGACACATCATTATGAAGTTAGAATTTATCTTCTCCCAGTACTCAGTTTTACTGAATAGAGCTTGAACACACCATAATTTAACTCAGTGGCACCTCTGTTAACATAAATAGGTCCTTTATTTAACCCAGCAGGACTGTGCTGCCCACTGGCTACTAACAAACAAAAGTGAAACAACCAACAGAGTGCTACAGGGATGACGTTATTTTGTTGGCCAACCAGAAAGTTAGAATCACGCAGGTTCCCTCGACAACAAGCCAATGGGATTTTTCCATTGGGTTTTAAATTTTTGCAGAAAATAAGCTCTGAGAAGACAAACAAACATTTATGATACAAGATTTGCTCCGTAAGATAATCTCCACATAACCACAGACCTTATTTGAGGCATCTACCTAAAAACTTATTCAAAAACCCATTGACATCCAGACAAGGGAATCAGAAGTGCGAAAATACTAATTCGTTCCCGGTCTCATTCCTTCTCTATAGGACGTTGTTAATTGCTCAACTTGCAAAGTAAAGTAGAGGCTGTTTTCCATTATTTGTTTCAAAAAACAAGAAATTCTAGGGCTGCCAAAGTTAAGATGATAATAATGCGTTAAGGCAAATTTGTTTTAACTTAATATTTTTTTTAGGTTGTAGTCGTGCTCACTTTTAAAGCTTAGAGAGAAGATTGTGGACTATCATATAAAACTAGAAAACCTAAGGAATCCAGTGGTACAACTGTTGTAAGGAGGTAATGAAGAAGAAGAAGAAGAAGAACTACCATTAATAGTCCCAAGGGGGGAAAAATAATTTACCAAAACTAAAAGAAAAAAAAAAAAAAAGGGGGGGGGGGAGGGGGGGGGGGGGGGGGGGGGGGGGGAAGGAAACATTGGTCCATGTCGGGACTTGAACCGGTGACCCTCTGGTTCCCAAGTCAACTCCCTACAGACTGAGCTACTGCTCCAGAATGAATGCTCCAGACTTGCTAAATTTTGGTGAGGAAAACCATTTTCAAAGGGGTCCCTTGACCTGAAAGGGTTATGTGGGTACCCCCAAGTCTCTCCTTTACAGACATGCCCACTTTATGATAATCACATGCAGTTTGGGGCAAATCATAGTCAAGTCAGCACACTAACATATAAATAGGCTACATTTGCATAAAGCAAGCATATTGCCCACTGAAATAGATATACTGTACATGAAAAAGTGTGATTAATTCAGGATTAACGATGGACAAGCATGCAATTAAGTATTTTAATCAGTTGACAGCCCTAAAAACAAAAAACACAAACTCTTAGTGTTGTCTTTTAATTGGCTCCCAACTGTGTGGATATGGAAGGCGTCTAAATATATTCATAATACTGCTACTCTCCTCTCATTTGCCTCTCATGCTCTGTAGGTACCACTGTCTGCATGGTTGGTACACCTCCAGACTTCCAGACAATCTTTGAATCAATGTGCACATCTACGTTTCACCAAGTAAAGGATTAACAGCAGACTGACTGACATTCACAGGGACAGAAGGCCTCCTATTAGAGAAGGCAGAACCCAACCAGGCTGCTGAAACTGGCTCAGCCCAAAGGAGAGTCTTTTTAAAAGCCGTTCCTTGAGGTTTGTCTGGAGTATTCTGGCAGAATGTGGCAACACTTTGGCACAGCCCTCTGGGCGGCAGTGGCATTTAAATGATCCTGGAGAGGGATCTGAAGGAGTCCTCCCCACTGGGACAGGCTGAGAATGTTTTCCCCAAGGCTCCGGGGACAAAAGCTTCCTCGCTTCACTGAGCGCTCCCAACGGAGTTACTTAATATGTTGAACGCCACCGCTTACTCAGTGCAGCTCAGTTCATTAGTAAGCATGTCGTCACCTCAAGACCATTGCTCCCATAGTGCATTCTTGTCAGCTATTTACAGGCAATTGGTACAGAATCAGCTCTTTAACACAAGATCCTGTTGATGCTCTCATGTATGTTGAGACATGCAAGGCCACTGTTAACACAGGCCTTGGTGGCTCATCGCTGACAGTAGAGTTCACCTGGTAAAACAGAATGCTATTCCTCTCCTCGTACCAGCCAGCTCTGGGTCTTGACCCAGATATTTTGAGCTAATTTCAGGCTTACGCAGATCTCTGAAAAGACTGAAAGCAGCAGCATTTAGCTGCATTTGCTGAATGCATTTGCCCCTTTGCCTACTTTACTGTTTTTCTTTCTCTCTCCTGTGATCTTATTCTGTTATATTCTTTTTCATGTTGCCTGTGAAGCAAACTTTTCGTGCAGTGTGATTACATACAAGTCAATGCAAGGAGGCAAATGTGCGAATTTGGTGTATTCGCAAGGATTTGCATGATACTTCTCTAGTCACTGATGTTGAATGAAAATAGAGGAAAAAATTAATGTTTTGTGGGATAGGCTATGATAGAGCGTTTTTTTAGAGACAGACTA
The DNA here is from genome assembly GCA_947000775.1 of Pterois miles. Classification (NCBI taxonomy): domain Eukaryota; kingdom Metazoa; phylum Chordata; class Actinopteri; order Perciformes; family Scorpaenidae; genus Pterois; species Pterois miles. Next base: position 2,414,227 of record CAMQGK010000638.1, read on the forward strand.
AAATTTTATAAATCTATATAAATAACAGATTGTCTACAGTATGAACAACAATGTTGATGCCATATTTATGCCTAGATGATTTTATGCTGAGTGTTGATGGAGCAGCTACAATGTTAGCACAGCCTGGCACTGATCGTTCCAAACTCCATTCAGAAAACAAGCATTTTAAAAGTTGTTTGCTTGTCGTCTTGTGGACTGACCTGACAAAGCATGAATTCAGACTTTTTACAAGTCAATGTCATTATGTAGGTATTTCGGCATCATTTTGATGCATTTATTACAATTAAATCACAGCACAATCAGTTTGTTTTGGGTTCATGCTGCTGTAGCGACATGGTCTAGATATGAAAATTTGCTTTGCTCTCGGTGTGAATGCAACATTTCACAATTTGTTGTGATGCTTTTCATCCAAATCTTTCTTAATTAAAAAAAAAAAACAAGAGAAGAAAGCACAGCACAATAACAAGAACAAAGTAAACACAAGGCCTTTGGAGCTCTGCCGTAGTTGCTGTATGTCTGTAGTGTGTTTCAACGCTCCCTCTACTCCAGGGTTTCTGTTTAGCCCTCATCAACATGTTTTCACAAACAGTGCACTGTTGTGAATGATGCTTTCAGAAGGTTATGTGCCGGTGAAAGGTAGATGACGAGGCTTTTCAGCAGATGCAGGTTCAAACTAAGGCTATCCAGTTAAGAGTCAAGTTCAAGGCAGGGGTCAGTGCACTTGACCTCTGAGCGTTTAGTGTTTCAGACGGTTGTGGCAAAGTGGCTTCCTGACATTCGCCAGGTTTACTCTTCAGTTCTGCAGAGCGACTTAAATGTTGCCAACATATAGTAACAGATTGTAACATTATTATCTTTTCACATTAAAGAAGCAACTGAATTTTATGCACATAGAAAAAATTCATGACTTAAATGTCATGAAAAAATGTAGAGAAATTGTTTAAAATGTTTAAAATATGGCTGTCGGAGTTAACGCAATAATAACATGTCAAGACAAATATGTTTTAACACTATAATTTCTTTAGCACATTAATGCAACTTATGATTTTTAGTTTGTAGCGGGCTCAGATACTAGTATCATATGAAACTAGAAGCTGTCACGAGCATTTTCAAAGGGATGCCTTGACCTCTGACCTCAAGATATGTGAATGTAAATGGTTCTATTTGTACCCACGAGTCTCCCCTTTACAGACATGCCCACTTTATGATAATCACAGTCAGTTTGGATCAAGTCATAGTCAAGTCAGCACTCTGACACACTGACAGCTGTTGTTGCCTGTTGGGCTGCAGTTTGTCATGTTATGATTTGTTTTCATGCACTGTACTGTACTGTACTACTGACTGTAATGTTATCATACATGGAACTAGAAAAGGAAGGAGGAAGGAATCCACTGGTACCAACCATGTTAGAATAGCATGTCGCAAAGGAGGCTAAATAACGCTCCAAAGTTGTGCTAAACCTTGGCGAGGAAAACCTGGCATGGCTAATTTCAAAGTACTCCCTTGACCTCTGACCTCCAGATATGTGAATGTAAATGGGTTCTCTTCTATGATAATCACATGCAGTTTTGGCTAAGTTTTAGTCAAGTCAGCACACTGACAGCTAACTTTTGAACATGTATAAAATCTCCAATTAATTTGTGATTAATCCCAATTACAGCCCTTCCAAAAAACAGAACATATATTTGTTGCAGATGTTTTATTTACATCAAGACTCCTTAATGATCCTGATTGTGAAAGTCAGTCTCCCCTTTACCATGATGCATTGATTCACAGGCATGATTGCAGCTTCCATATAAACAATATGTAGACAATCAAATTGGTGAAGTAAAAATAACAACATGGTTAACATATGAGAGGGATACTTTGTGGTTTCCTGATGAACTATAAGTATATGGTTTGGATGACTCAATGATTTGCTTCCTTATTTCCCCACAATATCCTGTACATGTGTATCTGCAGTTGTGTTCTGTTTGATCTGCAGATATCAGTCCAGTCCAGCATCAGATCAGCGTTTTCTTTTTCCTCCACTGCTGCACTTTCTGCTTGCCAAGAATTTCCCAGCATAAAATAATCCATGAGGACAATGTAGGGGATGAGTAGGGAGCAGAGGGGCTCACACTTTAAAAGATTTGACTCTGATGAATGCACCAAATAGCGTATGTATGTGAAACTCAGATGTTTATCGTCGCATTTCTGTTTAGTTGTAATTCCTGAAAGTATGGAGCGGCTTCATTCATTAGGCGTGTCTGGTGAATGTTGCTGAGGCATACATCCTGTCTGTAATTCACAGTCAGAGATGGAGGGCTCATATGTCAGCCTCCCAGCTTCAGTAGCAGCAGTATTCAGTAGCTCTCAGATGCTTCAGCTGCTATTTGAGCTGCACGAATCGGTGGATGGCCACGTTTCAGAGTCCTCACCTGTTTCTGTCCAGCTGGGGGTATGATTCACTCCAGATGGGAGAACCGGAGCCACGTAAACTGCATACCGAGGATTAAAAAGACATCAGTGAGCCTGCCACTCCCTTAGATTTGAATCAGTATTTTTGCATTAACAATAGGTCACATGACTGCTTATATGTGAAGGTTGTCGCTCGTAGTGACAAACACACAGAAGGGCACAAAATAATGCATGTATACGCACCGCGAAATGCAATGGCTTCTTCCTTGGCTCATGCTACACCTTCCAGCAAGTCTCATGAAAATAGGGTCAGGAGTTTTTTTGAACTTGCTAACAAACAGACAGACAAAGAAACCAACAACCCAAACCAAAAACTGAACATTTTAGTGTCTTTCAGCTTGTTCTGGTTTTACAGCGAGTTTTCGGCTGCATCCGTTTTCAGCAAAAAGCTCCGATAAACTCACTGTGCGCTGTCTGCTCAGCACCAAATGACCAAGATGATGACTAACATTTACAGCGGTTTAAGAAAATATTGATACATTCTCAAAAATGCTGTTAATTTTGAATCAATAGTTAGAGCTATGATGTTGGATGTTACAGGGACTGTGATGGATGCAAATGCAGATCCCTCTGTTGTGATTGCATAAAAAAAGTTTTTAAGTTTTTTTTTTTTTTTTTAACGTCTATGGCGGTGTGTTCTTTATACTATGACAGTTTTCCTAAAATTTGATTTTAAAAAATTGAAATATATTGAATCATAACCCTAATCCAAGCAGTGGCAGCACGAACATTTGGAAGCAAAAGAGCCAAATGTTTCTCCCAAGAGATGATGGTGACCAAAGCGGAGCTAAAAGAAGAGCGTGTTGAGTGTTGTATTCAAATCAATCTTTTCACACCCATATCTGTTGGATGTGTAAATGGGCAACAGTTTACTACCACATTTGTCATATCAAGTTAAGGGTACTATATACGATATTAGTATTATTATAGCAGTAAACAATTATTGTCTGTGTAAAGATATAGAGGAGTAATGTCTCCCTGAGCAGAGAATGAAGTACATTTTCAGAGCCTCTTTATGCTTTGTTGACGTTGCCGGGCCGGGCAACATGGACCTTTATAGTGCATGCCCCGCGCTCTAACTCATGGTCTGCACTCTGTACTGGTTTCATACAGCAGCTACAGCTGAAAACACCACTGACTGCACCTTTATAGAGGCCTCACACCCACTGGTAGTTCTGTCAGCAGTGTTGCTGTAGTTTATAACTATTAGCTGTGAGCTACCGGCTCAGCAGTCGCCATGTTGAGAGCCGCACAGAGGCAATAGAAATGCTCCCAGTCTCTTAGTTAGCACCTTTAACAGCTGGTAATATGTTGCATTATGCTTACAGACTGTTTCTGCTGCCCTCAAGTGGCCTAAAGTCTAGTTCTCCACAACAGCTGTTTAGAAATTCCCATTTTTATGGGATAGAACTGAACCAAGATTCAGACCTTAAGATGAGGCGATGCAGTAAGTTAAGATAAGATAAGATGAACCTTTATTAATCCCCGCAGGGAAATTCGGGAGAGAGAGTTTTGAGTAAACCCACATCTCAGACTTGTTCAGCGATTGTGTAAATAATGATGAGATTGAATAAAAGATGACCTGTACCAGAAACATGGACTACATGTCCAATAAACTGGTCCTAACTGGTCCCTGGTATTACGAAGTTTGTATTGTTGGTGTGTGATTCGGTCTGAGTGCTGGGTGTGTGGTCGGATTAGGGTCGGTATTCCCCAGTAATAGTGTAATCCTGTTTGAGCTGTCGGTGAGTCTGTCGGTCAGGCTGGTTGAGGAGTCTGGCCACGCGGCCTCCTAACTTAGCTGATGTGATTACATCATGTCATTAACCCCAGGTTTCCTGTAATTCAGCAGGGCGACTGCCTCTGTAAATTGACACATCCTCTCTAATCATCCACTCCTTCCTCCAATCCTCCTCTCGGTGGGGCGTGATCACGCTCTCTCTCTGTGTGCTTTGCTTTGTCAGGGGAAGGGGAATCAGCTGGATCATTGAAACCAGGTGACTCTTAAAGCACTTGTTAGATGAGTTTTAAAACACTGCTGTTGCTGAGGGTTGAGCTTTCTCTGAAAGGGCCAGCAGGTGGCACTGTTAGAGTACTGTTAGTCACCGTAGGCTGATGCAAATTGCCAGAATTGGTGGAGGCCTGAATGAGATTGCATCGACAGAGTTAAGCGCTGCTATTTCCACAGCTTTAACCATAATATTGTTTTTTTTTTTAATCCTGCCTAAATGGTCCTGTGGGCTACACATTAATCTGCATTTGATGCCATTAAAAGCATTTTCTCCATTAGGCCTGGCACTGCTCAGTGCATTAACATCTGCAGTAACTCTTGCTGTCTGTGTCAACACCACTCCTGTTTTAAAGTAAAGCTTTATTCCATTTTTACAGGCAGTTAAATTTAAGGAGTATGTTTTTTAAATAGTGGGTATTTCCCTTGGGAACAAGCTGTATTTTTGCTAACTGTGTTTTCTTCTTTTGCTTGTATTTTTTTCTTTTAGGTAAGTGACTATTCCTGCCCTTTAAAACTGGTAATGGGTTTGAGCTGTGGCTCCCCAGTGATGGTGCAGTCCAGTGGAGGCTGAAAGGGTGAGCTGCTAATGCAACGGTCCTCCCACATAAGAGACTTTTATAACATGAAGTCTGTCTTTGTCACAGTGTCCCTATACTATCGATCCAAATCAATTCCCCTCTTGTTACACACTGGCTTTGTACTCTTATATAGCCTGGCTTTTCGATGAATGCATCTTTTCATTTGACATAATAGTGAAAGTGACGGGGCTGCCTGTGCTGTGGTTATTGGTGGTGTTAGAGGCTGCAGGATGTTCGTCATCATGTCTGACAAACTCTTTGCTCTGATGCCGAGTGAATCAGCTGTATCTGATCTGCAGCTCCAGGCTGTGTCCCTGTCCCTCTGTCTGTACTTGTTTATCTAAAATGAAATCATTAACCCTTTGAGAGGATGAAATCCCATGCTTTACGCGTGATATTAGAGCTGAAACAAAGTATTATTTTCATTTGATTTATTCTGTTGATTATTTATACAATCAGTCATTAAATGGTGGCATCCAGTGGTGAAGTTGCAGATTGCAACCAACTGTGTGCCAAGCAGGAGAAGGACAGTAGCCGATGCACAACATGAATGTCCCTCTCTGGAGCCAGTGTTCTCATTCTGGTCTACTGTACAAACACGGTGGCCGCCTCCCTGACGATGAACCGCTTTGTATGGCGATATAAGCGCCTTATTCTAAGGTAATGAAAACACGACTATTTGCATTTTCACATAGGGCTGCACAATTAACTCAATATTAACCTCGAGTTTGGCTCCCACAATTAATTGAACATGAATCGTGCAGCCCTATTCTAAGGTGACAAAAAATTGACAATTTGTATTTTCAGCTGATTATACACTAAAGAAAACATACTTATTAATATTATATTATCCTTTTCTGCCAGTAGATCACCCTAAATGCTACGTACTCTTCCTTTAAGTGTTTTTAAAGTCATTAAAAAACAACTTCTCAGAGCCCAATGTGACGTCTTCAGGTTACTTGTTTTAGCTGACCAACACTCCAAAACCTAAATATATTCAGTTCACAATTATTTAAATAGCAGTTTATTTTATCAGTTGACTAATTGATCAGTCGTGTAGTTATTCAGCATTAATTGATAGTTATTGAATGCTGATTGACTTTGTCTGTAGACCTTATGAGAAATGTTTCTGTCTCACAAAGTCAGCTTGAAGCTCAAAGTACCTCAAGTCTCCTACACATGATATAGTGTATATATATATATATATATATATATATATATACATACATGCACTATATTTTGCTCATGCAACCTAACTATCCAGAGTGGGCTATATTCAAGCATCCCTCCTACTGACATTTAAGTCAGTAATTGTAAGTTATAAAGCAGTCGTCCTTGTGCCATTTCCAGAACTTGCCTGGCATGAGATGAAGTTATAAAAGCTGCAGGGGCTGTTTGTTTGCCAGCCCTCACCGCAGGCAGAATAGCCGACAACAGCCAGCAAGACGCCCCGCCATATGAAAATATCTGCTCCTTCCTCACAATACCTTTTCTTTGCCACTCTCCTCCGGGGCGAATCGTAGTTACTATCTCATGGTGGTCTGGGAGGGATCTGACAAAGGACGGAGAAGAGGGGAATGTAGCTGGAGGTGCAGGGAGGTGAAGCACTCAGTGAGAGGGTTTATTTTAAAGTAGCCCCTTTCACACTGCCACGGTTGAGTTTATGAGGAGGGTGAAGCTGATATATAGGACTCCACTAATGGCAACCCTCACATATCATGCTGACAAAATGGCCTCTGAGTCTTTCCCAGACCGAAGAGGGTTGTAACTGTGGGAGTGTCATCCAGGGCCTTGCCAAAGTGCCTTTAGGTTTTGTTGTTGCTTTATCTGGCGGTCAAAAACACCATTGTTGCACCATGGTGGATATATTACCCATTACCTTAAATTCCCTTTGAGTGATATCCTCTATCCAGTGAAGTTTCCTCTTCATCCGGCAGTTAGCTAGTGAATAAGAAGACAGTGTTCCAAGTCTGAGAATTAGGGTATTTTAATCTTAATTGAAGCCTTGAAGACTTCATGGAGAAAAAGTCGCTGAAGTGTAACTATGTGCTGTTTCAGCTTCACTTACACCATGGTTTATATTGGACATGTTTCAGTGCTGATGGGTATTGTTTCTCTCTGTTGTTGAATAGCTTTTTGTTTTGGCGAGAACAGGCCACTCTCCTTTCAGCATGTAGCGCTACAAACTGTCCCAGAGGTTCTGTTCAAGGGCTGCAGTGGATCACAAAACCCGGATCGTTTCACAGATCGTTTCACAGTTTAGAGTCATTTGATTTAGATTTGATCAGCAGAAGAAAAGGGGGAGGAAATATAACTTTGAAATATCCCGATCATATATATATATATATATATATTTTTTTTTACGTTTTTGTTGTTTTTAAATTTGAATGTTGTTTTAGTCATCTATAGTAGTTATTTGCATACAGGCACAGATCAAATGATTAGGAAATGAATGATTGTATTTTTATTGATTAAAAAAACCTTGGCATTAGTAGTTCTAATGATATATGATAAGATAAACATATTATTCCCACTTTAGTATCTGTTTTATATTGCTGTGAAAATATCGCCTTCAAATAACTGGATTTATTAAAGTTTCTCGCCAAAAACTACATTTTACAAGATTAGATGTGAGCACATCATGATAATAATTTACCTTGGCCCAATACTTTTTACTGAGTAGAGCCTGAGCCTCCATACATTAGCTAATCCGGTTACTAGCTCTCCTCCTGCTGATTTCACCTCAGATTTGTTACGCCACTATTCTGATGTGTCGTCAACTCCAGGCAGTCACTATACAGTATATCAGTTTGAGAAACACTCCTATATTGTAGTTTCCTAGTAAACATGAAATATGACTAGTCAGCTTGGATCAGAGCAGTTACAACAGACTCGGGTGGTGACCCAGTCACAGCAAAAAAAAAAAAAAAAAAACTGTCCAAGAGTCAAAAATGTTCATAGATATTTTTCACACCACTCCTGCAGCATGATTAACTCCTCTTCTGTTGATCGGTATGTTCAGTATGTTGTAAACAATCCTCCCTTCGCCAGTAAATTACCCAAAATGCTGCTTCCAGCAGAGCCTCTGAGCTGCTAGGCAATAACACGATGTGGTGTGAATAGCTCCGCTGTGAGAAGCTGTGAGTGGTTGGAACACAGGAAACAGCAGAGATACTCAAAACATAAGTCTTCCTTTAATAATACCACGTCTCGTTCCTGTGGTCAGGTTTATATTTTGGGTTCAGGTTTTAATAGACAGGTGATGAAAGTGTGTGTGCATGGTAACATGGAAAAGCCTCAGGATCAGGACCAGTCTGCTCCCACCTCCTCCTGGATCCACGCTGCCAGTTTGCCAGTCTTCTCTGATGTTTTGGGTGGTTAGTTTTGGTTTTGTGGTGATGAGCCGCTGAGCAACTCTCACTTCCAGGAAGAGTGTAACTGTTTGGTGTGTTGCCATTAGCGATGCTATCTCCTCTGACCACTGTTCTGGCCTCGTGGCTTTACTCATATTTCTATCATGTGTCATGTTTCTATGGTTACAGGCATCCCTTGCCGACCACACCCTACCATGGGCTTTTGATGACTCACTGCAGTGGCCACACACACACACACACACACACACACACACACACCGCTCATATTTCCTCCTCCACTGTTCTGTTGCTATGGCATCTTAATCACACGGTGCTCTTATGATCCGATTTGGCCGAACTGGCAGCTCCGGCAAAGTGCAGTCATCCATTAGCTGCTTTTCAAGTCGGCCATTTTAGCTCAGTGATCTTTGAGACAAACTAAGTCCTGTCACCTTTGCACTGAGCAGCATTTCCACTTTAAATGCTTTCTGTCGTTCTGTCAACACTGCAGCTGCTTCATGCCTCCCTGAGATCCCTCGCTGGGGTTTTCTCGTAAAGTCTCAGCGGTTCAGCCAAACTCATGGCGCACACTGCTGTGAGCATCCATTAGCTGCTCATACTGACAGCCATTTTACCTCAGTTACCCTCCAGACAGCTCATGTTCCAATGCTTTTATACTGAACCACATTTACAGCCTGAGTGGTGTGCAATAAGCTGAAACTTTTTGCTTTGTCATGTCCAGCATCCTGTTGAATATTGAATTTTTATGTACTTTCTTCATACTCAAATTGGGCAGCAGGTGGTCAGTCCATGGGGACTTGCTTGGGAACCAGAGGGTTGCCGATTCAAATCCCTGTGTGGACCAAATACGGAGTGATGACTGATAGCTGGAGAGGTGTCAGTTTGCCTCCTGGGCACTGCTGAAATACCTTTGAGCAAGGTTCTAACCAAGGATTGGGCAATATGTTAAAATAGCCGATATAGTCACGTATATGTGTGTACGCCCCCAAAACACACTTCATTCACACTCAACAGTCAAAAAATAAAACTTTCCAATACTTTCCGTCTTTCCAATAATCACCACCTCTGGTTCGGTCGAAATAAAGCCGCGATAGATATGAAAAGATGTCGGCTCTGTGCGTTGTTTCCACCCTGCTGTCTCTCTCTCTGCCTGCTGAGCAGCAGCTGAGCGACTTTTGTTTTTTGATGGCAGACCATTAAATTAGCAAAATAAAATGACAACCAGCGATGTACTAAGCCAGGGCTGGGCTGCAGTTTCCATGTTGTTATTTGAGCATATTTTTATGCTAAATGCAGTACCTGTGAGGGTTTCTGGACAAAATCTATGTTATATAATTTTCAATAATAAATACATACATACATTTTTGTAAAACAGTCATATTTGCCCACTCGATGTTGCTATGATTATTAAATACTCATTTTACTACAAATATGTACTTTTAGGTAGAGATAGACGGTTAATCAGTCGGCCAATAAAGCGGGCTGATTTTTTTTACATTTTTCATAACTGGCAACGGCCGATGCCTGAACATACTGAGCCGATTAGCAAGCAGGTACATCTGCAGACAGCCCAGCGTTGCTTCATATATCGGTCATCGGCTGTCCTGACTGTGTTTGGAAAAAAATAAATAAAAATTTCATTGCCCATGAAAAAAAAAAAAAAAACCCTATATCTGTCAACCGTTACATTCTGACAAGATAAAAAAAATGTGTAATTAATTAGATTAGTCATGGACAATCGTGATTAACCATGATTAAATATTTAAAATCATATTTACCTCATACATGATAGGTTAAAGCAGAAAAGCTGCCTGTTATAGAGACAATATTATAGTATATTGTCACTTTAAATAGGTGTTCAGCCTTACTGCTCATAGTAGTCTTTGAATCTTAAAACCTCAGGATGATCAGCATACAGTCTGTCTGTCATGGGTAAAATATGGACTTTGAATCAGTGAAAGTGTTTTAAATTCAGTGAACATGAGGTGGACAGATGTCGGATCCAACCCCAGAACCGAGAAAACAGATGGAGCGTAGAAGAAGACAGATGAAGTTTCTGATACTCTGACATGCAGGAGAACAGTTTATGAAGCACAGTGGCCTTAGGTGTGAATTGACTGTCATGCTGGATTGTGATCGTTGCAACATAGTCAGAGAGTTTATCACCAGATGTGTGTGAATATGTATATTGTTTAAGCAATACTCCTCCCACCACTTTCCCTCTGCTTCGTTTCCAAATGTCAAAATGCAGAGTTGCATTTAACGACTTGGAAGACGACCATATAGCTTAAATTACTCGCTATAAAGTCTGTACTGGAATGCAGAGAGCGCTTCATCTGCCAGAAGAGTTGAATGGGTTTGTTTTTAAAGCAGCCACTGTCACCTTGAGTTGTCTCCATTCTCTAGTCGCCTGCCACTTCCACCATGGCAATGAAGCACAATAAACCAACAGCTTTATTTAAGGTGAAGGTTAAGCATGTTGGCTTTCTTCTTGGTTACACACAGTCACATGGGGTTTTCACAGGCTTCATTTTAAGAAGTTTGCGCTTAGTGTATTAATTTCTGTTTGTTTGATAATGAATTTGAGACTTAGTAGTGTTTATTAGGGGATCGAGCACCGGAAGGGCCCAAGCGTGGCGCTACAATTAAATCTTTTGAACTTTGAAAACTCTTTCTCACTTATGCTTACAACAGACATCCCTCTTCATTCACTGTCTAGAAGGGAGCCCCCAAATTGCAAACTCTGATCTGAGATCTGCAAAAACTTGTAAAAACCATTTAACTCACATGACTGATCAGCTGCTTTCTGCTGTCTGTGTCTTATCGGATATTCCCATAATGCCCTAACGCTTGTCTTCTCCGGACAGCATGAAACATGATATACTAGCTGATATGCAAAAATAATTAAAACTTGCCAAACTGAAGCAGATTTCTGAAGACCTGTCTCCATTTCTGTATCGTAGATGGTTAGATGGCTAAGCCGGTGGGGTTGTATCTAGAAGGGAGCCTGCAAATTGCAAAATCTGATCTGAGATCTGCAAAAACTTGTAAAAACTCTCACTCGCTGCCCAATAAGGTCAATGCCCAACCTTAACAATTTGAGGTCAATACCTAACCTTAACAAGCTAGCGAGAGTTTTCCCAGTTTGCTGGTTCGCCACTTTTCTGCCATTTTTGATTTTTAACATTTTGTTTATCCTCATAAACCATAACTCTGATTTTTACCATTTTTTTGTGGACTAAGCTTATCAAAAGTTATCTAAAATCTATTTTATCTCACTGTGTTTTGTAGAAAATTTGTCCCTGGAGCTTAAGTTAGCCCCTGGTCCCTGTGGTCGAAAGGCAAAGAGTTCCTCAAAATGTTTTTAGTTCCTGAGGTGGAAACACGGCTTTAGTCGTCTTTAATTCACCTGTCAGAAAGTGTCAAAGGCCTAGACCAGTCTGGGTGGCTTGAACCCTGGAATCGCTGCTTATAGCCATATCTTAAACATTTGTACGAGTGCTTTAGCCAGTACTTTGTGTACTGTGTGTTATGAGGCTTTAGCTGAGAGCTGATCTGAAGGAGGTTTGATGCAGGTACACCCTGTTTCATTTCTCTCCATCTGCGATTTGGTGGCATAGTAAGCAAACACAAATCTGTTGCTGCTGCAGATTTGTTTGATCCAGAGCCAAAGGACAGGTAATGAAGAGCACATGAAGATAAAGTTTCTACGTCCACAGTGAACCAACACAACCCAGGCCTCAAGGCTTGGGTTAGGTTTGATGTGAATCCAAATAGCACTGAATTCTCGCACTCTGTTTATTTCTACCATAAGTGCCATATATCAAGACTTTAGCCATGCTAGCAAAGCAGCAGTTCAGCCATGTTTATGATTTGTGATTGGTTCTTCTAGATATATTCACTTGCCACTGCAGTATATCATCCTTAGCTATCAAAATACCAGAGAACTGGCAGCACATCATTTGCCTGGTATGAGCTTGTCTGGCGCAAAAAGTATTTGCAGTAATGTTGCCATGTTCCAGAAGGTTGGGGTTATCTCCATCTGCAGCGTTCACGGTGTGCAGCAGTGTTCACAGATACATCCTATTATAATTCTTATGTTTTATGTGGCCTAAGCACAATGCCCCTATTAAACTGTAAGAATTATTGACTAATATAGTTTATCCCAGACCTGCTGGAGTCCAGTCTAAGCTTATCGCCTCTTCTGCATGACGTTCCTCTCGGCGATTAGTTACGAAACCTTGCTTCCACTAGAGCGGGAATCTGTTTCACATTATTTTTTTTGACAAATAAACAGGCCAAAGGTGATTTTCATTTCGGGGATTACAAAATGGTTGCAAGGGATGAGCTATTAACAGCAACTCCCCCCAAACAGAGCTAACAGATGTTCTCCCATAGTTGCAGTTAACTCATCACTTTTGTCTGTACAAGGCGCCATGCACAGTCTGGGACTCTTAAGAGGACCTATTATACTCATTCACCGTGCGCCGGTCATGCACCGTTACCGATGTTTGATCGGATATCAGGTTAATATCGATTCAGATAGCTGGACTGGAAATCAGTGACAATGGGGCTGATCTATTCAGCTCAGTTTTATGTTTATATACTCTATACAGTATATATTGGGATTTTAATTCCTGTTTAAGCTGCATTAATAAGGCCCACTCTTTTGAAGACTTTCCACCAAGTCGCTGGTGCATTTATCATTTTAATATTGAAGAACAATAGATACATTTATATCTATTTTATTTGAACTAATTTATGTATCTGGCACACAATGTTGTGTCAAACCTGATGTTGCCTTACACGTAAAAGAATAATCTCCGTCACCTCCACACAGTGAGGCATACAGCTTATTAATTAAACACTGGTATCGGATCGGTACTCCACACTGGCTGATACTTGAAGCCCAGGTATCACATATAACACGTTTACATGCTTTTACAAGTTCAAAAAAATGCTTTTTTTTTCCTCATACCCTCCCCCCATCTTGAAAAGCCCAGTCTGCTTTGATTGGTCAGCTGTTGTGACTGATCAACTTAACCAAACTCTTTAGGCTCTCAGCTCCACTCTAACTAGCTTTGTTTGAGGGTATTATGCAAATGTGTTACTTGGTGACATCGCCATGTTACGTAAGAAAAGGTGGGAATTCAAGCAAGGTGTTTCAGTGTTTCTGTGGGAGAAAGTAACTCCCTTTGGCTTTGTAACATTGCAAACCTTTTACATGCACAAAAACCTATATAACACACTAAAGGAAAGGGAAGAAAAGCATAATAGGGCCTCTTTAATGTGATCTGCAGAGGGCACTGTAGCGTGCTTTATTCTGATATTTATTACAGGATGGCACTGAAGAAGGGCAGCTGTCAGAGGGAGAGCACAGTTCTACCACCTTATTCAAAGGCAAATGGGAAAATCACCATCCCCTGCAAACATTTTCCAAACCTCCTCCCTGTATTATGCTGCCAGCTGTGGTTACCGTGGAGTCCGTAGTGCTTTCCAGTGTCGATCACTCTCAGACGAGGCTGAGTAACAGAGAATTAAACACAGGCACAGTTGTCTTCTCAAAGGGGAACAAAATGACTTGATGGCTTTTCCATTTAGGTTTGCATATTTGGCTGGTCGGAGATGTGGGCTATGACTGACTGCTGAGGGAAAAGTCGGGAGACCAGAGATCATGGATTCTCTCAGTGGTTGACCTTATTTCTCTCCAAAAGAAACAGAAGAACACTAACACAACTCCCAATCTTTGGAAAGGAATAGTAGCGTTGACAGTATACTGTATGATATAGGACACCTTCAGCAGTTTAACATGCAAAGGGTGCTGTTCATTCTGTACCCATGCTTAAGTGACACGTTCAATACTATCAATTTCTTGCTTTTAAAAACTGTAGTCTTGCTGCAGCTGTGTTGTGTATAGTGTGGATGGTGGTTTTGCCTTCAGCCCTGCCGATAGCAGGGTGTGTGTCATCTCTGCCGCCTATCAGATTAACTTTTTTATCTTCATCTTCTGGATAAACCCACTTTTACAAACAGAGCATCATTCGTTCACCAGCTTTCTCAGCTACCGCTAAGTCTTTACGCCAGACAATAGATGTATTGTGTTAGTATGCTCTCCAGCGTGACTAAATGAAAAGACTGCAGTCAATGGAGGAGCAAAGCCTTCAGTTTACATTTGTACAACAGTAGTCGAGTGTAGTTTAATCTCATCATTAACTGGAAAATAATGTTTCTGACTAATGTCCCGCCTTGAACAGAGAGCTGCATAATTTATAATGAATTTAATGAATTTCTTACCCTTATAAATTATCTAGGAAAAATGTTGTTCAATCTGCAAAAACTATCCGTCTCACAAAGTAATACACAGTATTAAACCCCTTTTTCCAAAACAGAAAACGAGCAAAAAACTGCCGTTAGAGAGAGAAAATTTGACACTTTCACAGTGTTGTTTTAACAAAATTCTGATTTCTTTTTAAAATTTGTGTCAATATGTCAAAACGAAATACAACAGATTAAGACAATTATGACATTTAATGTCTAAATTGATATAAAGATTGGTGATTTGTATTAGAAATAGGTAGGCGTGTAACAATTTTGATTATAAATCGGAAAACGATCTAAATAAAAGCTGGACTAAAGAAATGTAACTGCTACCTCACTCATAGTTTAAACTATGAAAAAAATCACAATTACCAACATAAATCACCAAGTTCTGAACAGACACAATACATTACAAACACTAACAAAAGTAACATCTACATAAAACAGAAAACTTAAACTACTCAGTCCATCACTCGGTTCTAAGCAGGCATGATGGGAAATCCCTGTCGCTACAATACTCAGGGCACTTCCTGCATGCCTGTGGCATTTTACACTGCATGAATTAGTCAGTTACTTTTCCTTACTCATAGCTCTTCGAGTCTTAATTTAATATCAAGAATATCATCTCCTGACAGAGCAACACCATTTTGCATTTTAGCCAGCAGTGCATGTTTTTCGACTCAACATTACTGAATCAGAGCAGCTGATATTGGTAGTGAGAGCAACAAGTTAGCAGACTGCTGAGTGCCATCTCTCTCTCTTGAAGAAGGATAGTTTGAAATTGTAAGTGGCAGTTATCAGGGCGTAAAACCAATGATCTGTTGATCTATACGAATTAAGACTTCATAGTCTAACAATGGCATGTTTAAATCAAAACTAAAAGGACTAAAACTCTAATTTGTTTCCCTAATCCTTACAATTACATTTAAATTTATGTTTGCAAAATCACAATGTAGGCTATATGTGTGAGACAGTCTTATTGGTTGGACTGATAGATTGGTTTGCATGTTGATATGTTGGATTGTCTCATATTATGCTTAAAACTGGCTAAGCAGACAGTGATGGGTTTGTAGCAGTGATGCCCATCAGCCCCACAGGATACAAACCTTGTCTACTCGGCTCCCTCTGATCATGTTGCTTTCTGTTGTCGTCCTGTGCACACACCCCCTCTCGTATTCTCCTCCTTTCTTCTGTCTCTACAACACAGTTTCTCTTTCGACTGAGGACTGAGAACGGTAGGAGGTGTTGTGAGCATCGCTGTTTCTCCATGCTGACTCATGATGACAATATAGTAGATAGATCCTTTATCACAGTGAAGCAAAATGGATGCAGAAGTTTTTGCTTGTTTGTGTGACGTTCCTGCTAGCAAACACTGTATATTGAAGTGGTGTTGGTCAGATATTTAGAGAAGAAATTAGTCAAAGAGCTGAAAGAAAAATCAAAGTCAAAATGGTGGCAGGAATGGTAATGCCCTTAGCTGACCTGAGGGCGATCTATGAGCTTCTCTTTCGAGATGGTGTCATTGTGGCCAAGAAGGGCAAGCGTCCACTGTCCATGCACCCTGACGTCACAGGGGTTACCAACCTAAAGGTGATGTGTGCCATGGGCTCTCTCAAATCTAAGGGCTGTGTCAGGGCGACTTTTGTTTGGAAACATGCCTATTACTATCTTACCAAGGAAGGAGTTGCATATCTGCAAGACTACCTGCATCTGCCACCAGAGATCATGCCTGCATCCTTTCAACGCATTAGTCGCTCTGCATCCTCCGCTCAAGGCCACACAGTGAAAGGCCCCACGTCGGACATCCCAAAACTCAAGCCTGGAAGAGAAATCCAAGAATGGGTGATGGACAGGCACATTTACCGACCCAAGAGAGTCGGAGAAGAGAAAGGACAATCTGAGAGGCCTCCAAAAGACTTCAGAGGTTCCTACCACTGTGAAGCATCAGCTGGCCAGCCTGGTGTTCAGACCAAGACCTTCTTTAAGAGAGATTTGTGCAGAGGAGAGGAATGTTGGGTCAAGGAGGGTAATGGCAAAAGTTTTGGAGTGTCCAGATGTCCTGACTCAGCCAAGGAGGCTGAGCCAAGGAAGCTACCTGTTTCTTTAGCTGCCTCTTCTTCAATTGTGCCAGAGTTCTCCAAAGAGATGCCAATTGTTCATATGACTCTTTGTACCCCAGTGAAGGAAGTCCTGCACAAGTCTAAGATGACTGCTGCTCACCTACCTGCAGCCATGGAAGGGTGTGAATGTGTGAAGATGGAGGACGATATGATTAAGGAGCCCCAAGAAGAATTGATCTCAGGTGTGACGAGAGGAGAAACCTCGATTCTAGTCTCAGAGGTACCTGGAGAGGTTGAACCTGGTGAACATGTAGTGCTGGACCGGCAGACAGTCCCTTTGTTGGCAGAGCTTACTGAAAAGAAAGAACGACAGTACGTCAGCGATGGTGTTCTTGAGGAAGCTGATGTGGCAACTGAAGAAACTGTTGAGGAGTCGTCATTTGATGTTGAGATGATGAAACAGGCGAATGTTGAAGTCTTGGGCCCTGTGACCAAAGCTAAGACCCCTGACCGTGACTCAGCAACCCCTCCATCAACAGCCAGAGAAAACGTGGTGGATTACGTCATTGCTGATATAGAGGATCCCCAGAAAGTCACAGAGAAGACCACTCACATGGGAGCCTTCTCTGAGTCTCATGCCGCCTCGGAGACCTCCACTAGTGCAGTCTTCGGCGCCGTAGTCTCTTCAGGGTGTCCAGTTGTTGCCCTGAAGACCACTCTGCTTCAAGAAGACCAGGACTTCCTCTCAGAAGACCCTGAGAAGGAGCAGCAAGTTCAGAGGGTCAGGCCTGACTTCCTGGAAGGTTTGTCTTAGCTCTTCCTCCTCCTCTTTCCTCTTGTCTGCAGTAGAGGCTGTCTGGGCGTTGCTATGGGTAATGCTTGTGTTTGGCAGGTTGAGAGAGAGATAATTTGATCTTCTAACTATGCGAGTGATGCTCTTGTCATTCTCCATACAGCTGAATAACAACCAGACTGTCAATTAGGTGTCATTTTGCTGGATGCATGAAGAACTGAGCCAACGTTTTGCTTGCCTGCATGACTATTATGAAGTGTAGGTTTTATATCTAAATTTGAATCTCACATAAGTATCCCATAATCGATTTAATGTAGATGTTTGCACAATTCTCACTGTTAATTTTGGATTAAAAAAGGTGGCGTCTGTGCAAGGCAAGTGTTTTAAAACAAAGTACATACTCATTTGCATATTTAGTGTTCACTTAATTTACTAAATATCACAGTTTGACTCACTAATTAGCTAATTTCTGTGATGTTTTTGGTGCTACTGTCTGTACTCAAAGAATCTGAGTTGTTCTGCATCTGTGTTAGACTACACTGTGATGCTTTATAGACATAACTGCAAATATGTGTGTGTTTGGTTGAGGTAGCAGATCTTCAGTTTAGTAATGCGGATCAGTTTTGATGATGGTGGGAGCAAGTAATGTAATCGGTGTATGCACGAACACCCTGTAACACCGACTGTACCGCGGCAAGCCTAACTGCTGCTGATACATGCTTGTTCCATATAAGTACAGACATAGGCAGTCACCACGGAGTATTTATTTATAGTTTATACTGACACATGAAGGCACAAATCCAGTATTCTCATGGGGAAACTTGTCTTGGGCTGTAGACCAGCTTTAACTACATAACAGCATATACTGTAAATAGATATACATACTGTACATATACAGTATACATACAGTTTAGATCTAAGAAATTGCGGCACACTAGAGCAAGTTAATGACCTCTAATTAAATAATATTACATTTTGTAGAAATTTTAATAAAATAATGGATTAAAGCTTTTTTTCATGGTTTGTGCAGCGTTAAATCCACTAACAAATTAATTTCATTTTGGATATTGAGTTGTATTTGGACTGATGGAGTTCATTCTGCCACCTGCTGGGGAAAAAGTGATTTCCTTTAAATACTGTCCTGCTACTGTATTTCACATTGTTTATGTGCACAGACCGTCCAGGCATTTTCTCTTCATCTTGCAGAGCGTGCAGCATTTCACAGAGTTCCCATATAAATATTTATGAAGACTCACACAGCTTGGTGATGATCAGTGCTTTTTTGCTTAAGCAACATGTTTAGGTTCCTGGCTTTAGATTAATATGTAGCCTGCCTGTGAACTTTCCATTGTCAGGGTGGATGTATGACTAAGCAGAGAGACTAGGAAATGTGAGTCCTATTAAGCAACACTCAGCTTTTCCTGCCTGTGCCTTCGCAAGCCGGGCGAAGCAGTCCAGATGAGGACATGTGGCAGTTGCCACCTTTCATCTGCCCTTCAGAGTTTTAGCCCAGCCTGCAATGAACGTAAACTCCACCGTTTTAGAAAGACCATACTGTACTTGAATGGATTGGCCACAGCGGCAGCACACTGTCACCAACCTGCTGTCTCATAGTCCTACGTGCTGCATTTATAGCGTGATATAGAGATAATCCACGAGAAACCACTTCAGCTACGATGGAAATGAATTATACTAGAGACTTCATGGAGGCTTTGATTCAACACGGCCAAGGTAGGAAGTCTTTCTTGTTGGAACAGTTCTGTCTTCTTACCAAAAGGTGTCAGCACAGAAATACTTTATGGTGAGGCTCAGCTTGTGTAGAGGACCAGAGAGGATGAAGCAGGTATGGGTGTGCCGCTCACTGCCAGTGAGTCAGATAACAGTCTAGGACAGAGCTTCGTGTTTGTCATTATGTGTTTTAAATGTTCCTAATATAGTTTTATTCTGTGCCAGAACTGCATATGGTGTCTGGTTTATTCTGGTCCCAGATGTACAGCAAGTGTTTATTTAGAGAATAGGAGTGAAGCAGATTGTAGTTCATAACTTTACAGTGAAGACCTTGAGTAAGACGCCACCCACGCTGCCTGGCAGTGTCTGGGATCATGTTCCCTGCTGTTAAATCCAGGAGGTGTGGGCAGCAGAGGGGCCCCTGACTGGCTGCTCCATGTCGGTCCTTTGCATAAGACTGTAACGGGTGAATACACGGCATCACAGTGAAGCAGCAGGCCTGGGTTGGCTCAGAAATCATACACAGCTGCATAGATAACATGCCCAGGCTGTGGGCCTAATTTAGCCCAGAGATGAGAGCCTAAAGTGACTTCATTTTGATCATTTTGTCCAATAACCAGCCCTGTCTCCTATTTCCATACAGCGAAAATGCATTGTGAGTTATGTTTCGATGAAAACAGTTTTAGTTGTTGATTACATTTGTTTTTGAGTTTTCACAAATATGTTTGTAATGATAGTCCGTGGGTCTGCAGGGTGGTGGAGTGGTTATCACTGTAGCCTCACAGCAAGAGGGTCGCAGGCTCGAATCCTCCTCTGTGGAGTTTGCATGTTTTCCCTGTATTCAGGGAGGGTTTTCTCTGGGTTCTCCGGCTTCCTCCCACAGTCCAAAAACATGCAGATTAATTGATGACTCTAAATTACCCGTAGGTGTGAATGTGAGCGTGAATGGTTGTCTGTCTATATGTGCCCTGCGATGGACTGCCGACCTGTCCAGGGTGGATGGATGGATGGATGGATGGATGGATGGATGATAGTCCACATAGGAAGGAGGTTGGGGTGGTGGAAACAAACAGACTTTTACCCAAGAGACTGCTGTTTGTGTCCCGTGTGAAACCAAAAGTCAACATTCACTTAATTTCAATCTATGATGTTTTTTATTAAAGTTGCCCCCTCTTAGTCTCTTAGTTGGCAGAATGGTTGCTTTTGGTCTTAGTCTCGGTCTTGTCATTTTTTTAATGCATTTTTCATGCTGAACTACTTATTTCTAAGAAACATCTCTGATAAACACAAAGTTGCTTTTGTGTGATTCTTTGTGGAGAAACTCAGTTTTGCAGATTTGTCGAATAAATCAACTAATCGATTAGTTAAAATGTTAGTCGACTAAAAATTCCTTTGGTTGGAGACAGCCCTATTTTTTTTTTTTTTTTAACCAAACCTCACCATGTAGTTTTGTTGCCTAAACCTTTGTTATGTTTTTTTGTTTCAATTTATGTTATCCATGTGTTTAAAACTGTTCAAAAGTGTGACTGTAATCTGGGAGAAGATAAAAATACGTTTCCCTCAAAATGTAATGGAGGATGCATTTTGGTTGTATGGTGAGATAGTTTTGTAGGAGACCGAGTTTGACTAACAGTCCAGAAAATGTATTTAACTTACAGTTTCATAAAACACATTTCACATATCTGAAAACCTAAAAAGAGGGAATGTTTGGTATTTTTGCTGAACGTCTTCAAAAAGTAATGAAATTATTGACAATTTTTGCCAAATTGTTTTTTTTTCAGCTCCAAGTGTATCATCATGCAACTGGGTAGTACTAGAAATATAGTATTATATATATTATAAATATAGTATTAATGTTCTTAAATCCCAGTCAACACAACTAAACCACAGTAAGAATTAGGGCCAAAATGAAACAATATGTTTATACTGTTGTATAGACGTCAGTAAGATGTCCCACCACCCACTGTTTTAGTTTCAAATCTATTGCTGTATTCATACAGTATGATCCATATCCTGTGGATGTGGTGCAAGTGCTTCGACAGAGAAACCTTTGTTATAGGAGTTTGCTGGCAAAAATCATGTTTTCCGCTCTTTGTCTAAATCCTGTAAGAAAATGTGTCCCTGGGAGTTTCTGCAGCCCCGCATGTGGATTCGATCCAGTGGCTCGTCAGAAACCACCGCGCATGAGATGCTGTTTCCACTGAGGAAGCCTCTCAAATTAAGTTTAACTCGCAGCGCTGTCTAGTTTTCACTTCCCAGCCGAGCCTCCGGTTCTCGTTTTTTCTTTTTTTCCTGTGCTTTTTCAGCACGCCCCCCCTGCTTTCCACCAGAACACAATGTCATGAGGTCAGATTTGACTCCCTGGCAGTTCAGCATTTTCTCTAAAAGTTGTGAAGACGCTGAGCAAAGATGGACTTATGCTGCTGTTTCTGTTCAGGACCACCAGACGGTAGGTTTGCTTTTAACAGGAATTTAAATTTGAGACTCCTTATCGGTGCATGAGGGGATGCTACAGCAGGAATAAGTCGGATTTCTGGTATTATGCATGTCATCTGAGGACAGTGCCACTCCCAGCATCAGTATCTTTTTAGAAGATTGCAGATTAACAACAACCCCAACATTCCTCTCATTGCTCACTTACCTGTGGCACTGGGAAATCTCCCCCATTAGTAACTGATGCATTTTATCTGAAATCCAAATGAACTTTTTACTTAAAAGAGACTAATATGAAGTTCGGCTTTATTGCCTTTGTGTGGGTATGCAGAGCAGTATGGGAGTATGGGGATCATTGTGCAAATGCATACCATGTGAAGAGAGTGGGAGGGGGCCGACTCCTCCCACAAAGCAGTGCTGGAATGAATTTATTCCAGACATCTGTACTGCTCCCTTGGTTTTATTCCCTTTGCTCAGTCCTCCACTGAGACTAATTGCCAATTTGAGCTGCCAGTTTCTAAGGCTTTGGGATTTGACGTTTTGAAACTGGGATCATATGAGGTCTCCGACGGAATGATTGCCAACAGATGAAAATCACTCAGTTACAATCAGCCTTTGTTGTGAGTTTACTTGAGCTTCTGTTCCCTCCTGCTCTACTTCTGAGGCAGCTTTAAAAATATTCATTCAACTCTGTCATAACAGTGTCCTAAATTAACTTTTTGACTCACCGGCCAAGGGGACTTGTAGATGAAAAAATCCACCCAACAAGCACATTTTTTACCAGCCAAAAAAAATAAAATGTCATTTTGTGCAGCAAAATAATATAATATGTTGACGGTTTATCATATGCACTTGCATACATATAGCATTTTTCTAGCCTTCTGACTTCTCAAAGCACATTACACTGCATATTCATACAGTGATGGCTGTAATCTAAATACGCATTCATTTCACAATACTTCATTCACACACCTATGGCTTTGCCTTCGGGAGCAAATTGGGGTTAAGTGTCCTGCTCAAGGACACATCGACATTTGACCTTCCGATTGGTGGACGACCTGCTCTACCCTCTGAGCTACAGCCGCCCCAGTACATTATCAATTCAAGCCTGAATACTAGGCTTGGGGGGTATCTATTTTATTCATATTTCCCTGACATTTCACTGGTTTTAAGCAGCTGTATGGTATATGATTATATCTGTATAAAAAAGAAAACAGCTCAAATAAATTTGGAGGAGCGGCTTGTCACTTAAATGAGAATAGCTGGTCCATCTTAAAGATCAGCCCACCATAAGTGCTTCTGAGCCGTTGTTGTTGCTAGCTTTGGGGCTAACCCCCTTTAATTAGCACATAGCCACCAAGACACATCAACTTGCCGTGTGTCTTTAGGAGCTGTAGAATTTATTCACTGACAGTCTGAACTGTACACATGCTGCACTGCTGCTTTCACAGCTATAACGTTACTGATAACTTCATGCACAGTCGGTCACGCTCGCTCTCTCTCTCGACATTACAGGCTGTCTGGCTTGTAACACACTGGCTGGCTGAAACCCTTCTTGTCTCGTCGTCACCCCAAATAACACATGAATTTTCTAGTAAACAAACACATGCAATGCACCCGTTCCCCCCTCCCACCTCTAGTGAAATTATGCTGTATCTCTTCACACTCACTTAGCATACGGTACAGGTCCGATGCAGACTCTCAGGTTACCGGAGCATAGTTTTTATTACGTGGTTATTTTGGTACAAACGTATATCCGCCAGCCTCCTGAGATTGCTCGCCAAATGTAAAATCTGCCCGCATTTGGTACTTGGCGGGTGTTAATTTCGTACCCTGTGTCATAATGTCCCGTTGTTGTACTCATGCCTAAGGTTTGAGGTCGAGGTTCTACCGTCTATTTCTGCTTGTTTTATGGAGCACGGTTGGCGTGTGGCATTGCATTGCCATCAGTGTGTGATCACTCCGGTCTCGGTGTCGGGTTTCTGCTTGACACTGTTTCTTGTTCAAACCAACCAAGTACATGTAACGTTCCCTGCTTGATGTACTGACTACACATTGTCTGGCGGAGATGTCATTTTGCCTGCAGCAAGGTGGTTTTGATGTATCAACAGTGATGCAAGCAGGTGTTGTGCAGTGCCTTTATTTTTGCAGGTACAGTTAGTTTTATTAGAGGATCCATCGAGTCTGGGGGCTTATAGTCCAGGCATAACTCTACTGTATGCACTGAGCTAACGCTGAATACAAATGTAGCCGAGAACCAGGTAAAATGCTCAGAGAGGTTGTAGTTATAGCTGATTGACAGGTCGGAAAATGTCTAAATCACTGAGTTTAAAGTGACATTAGCCGTGTTTCCATTCATTGGCCAAACAAATTACATTTTTTAAATTTTTTTTAAGTGTCGCAAAAAAAGATATGTGAATTTGGTGTGCTTCCATCAACTCGTCTGGAGTGAATGAACTCGGCTACAGCGTAGTTCGGTCACAAGTTGGCGCTGCAGGCTACATGGCTGTAATCTGCCAGTAATCAGGGCAGAAGATGCAGAGGTAGTGAACCGGTAGTGTCTAGTGTCCGCCAGTTGGGGAAACTCGTGAGATGGTTAAGGTTAGGCGTTGATCTCAAGTGGTTAAGGTTAGGCGTTTGTAATTTTTGCAAGGTGTTGTCGATCTCAGATCAGGTTCCACAATATGCATGTTACCTTCTTAGCCATCTAACCATCTACGATAGAGAAATGGAGAGAGGTCTGCAGGAATTTGCTTCTTTTTTTAGCAAGTTTTGATTATACTGTCACATCGGCTAGTATTAGCCATGTTTTATGCTGTCTGGAGATGAAGACAAGCATTCACACATTATGGGAGTATCCAATAAGACACAAACAGCAGAAACAGCCGATCGGTCATGTGAGTAAAATGTTGGCTACGTCAGAGCAGAGTGCTCCAAGGATGACGTGTTTTCGTAGGCCAACCAAAGCCAATGGGATTTCCATAAGGTTTAGGATTGTTGCAGAAAATAAGCTCTGTGTCGAACAAACGTTTGACACGTTTTGTGAAGTGTGATAAGATAAGATAATGTTAGGATAGATAATGAAGATAATGTTAGGCTATAAACAAACTACACGGTCGCATGAGTACACAAAATGAGGCTGTAAAGGCGGAAGAGTTGGCGTTATGACGATTAGTACTTGTTAGCATCCCCCATTTTTAAGACACCATAGACCTTAATAGCCATAGACCTTATTAACCATAGACCTTATTTCAGGCATCTAACTAAAAACCCCTTCAAAAAACCCATTGACTTCCAAATGAGGGAACAAGAAGTGCTAAAATGCTAACGCATTTCCTGGTTTCAGGACTCGTTCCTGCAACACTCTATTTATTTGGCAAAGGTGTTTTCATAATTCATTTAGTGCATCAACTCTTTTTCAAAGACAAAAACCACCTCAGATTAGTTGACTTTTTTTTTTTGTTGCAGTTCAGGAAGTTTTATTGAATTTTACTGTTTCCATACAGGTTTACTAATGTGATAGTCTAGTTTAAGTGGGCATTTTCCCTCAAGGCCTTTCAGCATTTTAACAGCAGGACCTCTCTAGAGGAAAAGTGAAAAGCACTTTCTGATTTAAGGGTTAAATTTTAAGGGAGATTTTGAACCACTTGGTGGCAAAACAGTGTGCAGTTAAATAGGTTTGTGGGAAGCTTATAGGCACTGGCTGTGCTGCCCAAGCATAAGGAAGCAATTACAGCAACAGCAAGGGAAACACAGTGAAGTTGCATAATGAGAATGAATTGATAGCGAGCAGGTTATTATGTGAAGGGGAAAATGTGCTGGGGGAGGCTTTAGGATAAACATTTGGAAAAGGAGGAAGGGGTTGGCCTTGGATGATCTGTGACAAGTAAACCGTGATGGAAAATAACTGGGGAGAGGAAAATCCTATAGAGAGAGCTGGAAACTTTGACACTGGCTCAAGGTGGATCTCACTCACGCTAAGTTTTGCTGCTTATCAAGGCTGACCGGAGTGTGTGTGTGTGTGTGTGTGTCAGCCTCATGTATTATTAACTCCTGCAGATAGGCTGCAGCAGGCGAGGAAAGCACAGAGCCAGTTGCTGTAGGGCAAAACCAGTGGAGTCACTTGAGGAGGACAAAACTTCTTTTTAACTACTTCAAGGCTGCAAAGTTTCCATGTGCTGGGAGAGCTGGAGATAATTTTGAAATAAGTGCAATAACAAAGAAGGGAAGAGTGTAGGAGCAAAAGAGAGTAATTGTTAGAGTCCAGGACAGGAGAAAAGGGGGAGGGAGGGAGGACGGGAGGGAGAGCAGCCACTGCTGCCAGAGGACTGAGTCACAGGGAAGAGAGGAGAGGGAGGGCTGCTCTGTCGTTCTTCTCTCGCTTGTAAAAGTCACGGACAACTTGGCCGCGCTGCTTATTTTAAAGTCCGGGATGGCACCACACCCCTAGGCGCACACCCCCCTCCACTCCCCCTCACCTTTCACCTCCCCCCACTCTCGTCCCCAGCCGTCCCGGCTGTCTTCAGAGCCTGGGACTCTCCACTCTGTACCGGGCCAGATGCCGGCAAGCCCCTCTGGAAATGTGTTCCCAGCCCTGGTGGTTGTGGGCCACATTGTTACCTTAATCTTTGCCTGGCAGTGGAGAGTACGGAAGAAGCAAGGTAAGAGAAGCTTCTCGTGGCTACAAGGCTTACTTCGCTGAGACACGACGGTGCCTTAACAGGAAAGTAGCTTTTTCAAATAGTTTCTTGCCGGCTGTTCCCGTCCGTCGTCTCCGCTTTCTCCTGTCCTGTGTGTTTTTGTGGCACACGCTCCTCTCTCTTTCTCACTCCCCCTCTTTCTCCCCTCACACGTCTGGGTTTCCTGTGGTATGGAGATGTCGCAGTTAACCCTGTAAATGCCGGCTGTAATGTGATGAGGTCGGAGGTGGAGCATTCTGGTCGACTGGGGGGAGTTTTGGCTCCGGTGTTCACACCTCAGCATCAGCTCTGCTCCTCTGCTGGAGCCTTTCACTTGAACAGTGTAAAAAAATAGGCTCCATCGTTTCATCCAAGTTGTAGAGATGTGGCTGGAGTTGTGTTGCTCCCTTAAACTGACTTGATGCATCTTATCTTCATTTGTGGTCACTCCCTTATTGTTAATAGACTTGTTCAGCCGGTTTCTTCGTGGGACGGCTTCAGTGTTAAGCGTGTCTTCTTCACATACCAAACATGTGCTGCCAGGGGGGAAAAGCATTACTCTCTACTCAACCCACTGAATAGCCTGAAGGTTACCTGCAGGTACCTGCTGCTTTTAATGTCACCAGACACACCTATGTCAGTGTTGACACAGCTTGGCACAATGGTGGCTGTCAAACACACCTCTGCAGGGGACACACCCAGAGGCAAATTATAGGATGTCTGCCTGGCCAGTCTGCAGGTGTAGATAAAGGCTAATTGTTTGTTTGTTTCTCTACCTCTGACACTATAGTGAGAAACCAGTTCAGCCAACAGACACTCTGTCTCTCACAAAACAGCTAATTCACCTTGGACAATGAAACAGCCTGAAACAAAAAAGTAGCCCCAAGACACATCTAAGTGCGTGGAGCTTGCACTTGAAACAGGGTTAATTTTGGCATGATTTAGATGAAAATGCTTATTAGTTTTAGTCACATTATAATATTTTTATTGTTAGTTTCAGTCAATGACAACTCAGTTTTAGTCCAGTTTTAGTCACCGAAAAGTCAATCGATTTTATGCAAAATGTTTTCTCTCTTAATCAATCCAGTCATCGGAGTATATTGACCATTTAAAAACAGGTTGAATCATTAAGAATGCAGTTTTTGCATTCAAACTAACTGCTCCTGACTGCGCTCATCGGTGATGCGTGGTTCAGTCGTATGCACCGGTCTGATACGAGAGTCAATCCGCCCACCCAACATGTTGAAATATGCATCACTCAGCCACCTGAACCAGACCCAACTTGCAAACTAGTGGCACAATTGGATTGAGGTGTGCGACAAGGACGGCGCCGGATTGACCAGCAGCGCGTTCGTCACCGTTAGCGTTGCCGTCTCGTTTTAGCCACGGAAAAAAAACATCATTGACAAATATATTTCGTCATCACTGACTTGAAATGAATCCAGCTTTTAGATGTTTGTAACAAGATGCACACCATCCTGAAATGGTTGGCTGTTTTGCTAAACTGAAGCCAGGGTCTGTACTTTTCCCTTATCGCTCCCACTGGTCTAGGTCGGATAATAAACTGCACACATTCCTTTTTCAAAGGAAGTGGAGAAGGACACACCTCGAGTAGATAAGAGTAGTTTTCACAACAGTGACTTGCCTGGGTTTGTTGTGACTGGATGAGCAATGTCAGAAAAAGACCCCAAAAACTTTCCCCTAAAGTGCTCATGAAAAGACTTAATATACAAATCATAGAACAAAAGCAGAAAGTGAAAACAAATTAGAAACAGATCCACCTCTCCTCATGTGTGCAGCTTGAGTGTCTATATACCCTGTAAACTGCTCAGCTGAAGTATAAAGGTTGCCTGAAAGAGCGGTTTGACTGGTAAATTGCAGGCAAACATTGCATTGCAAAACTGGGCTGCGTGCTATCTCTTCCTTCTGTCAATACGCAGATGATTTGCATTTGAAGAGATCTGCTTTCAGCTTTGTATTTGCCGCAGTGCAGACAATAAGACTACACCCTGTACATCAGCAACATTCCCTCTTCCTGGCACTTCTCTGTACTGTAATGTATTTTCAACAGAGGAGGGGTTGATTTCTGACTGATTTGTACTGAGCTGTAATGCAAACAATGACCACACTTCCACCCATCTGCAGTGTCGCATGCTGGACGTCAGCTCGTCAGCACACGTGAGTTTGAACTGAAGTTTGCAAGAGCAACAAGGTGCCTTTGACACAGTGGGAAGGTGAAAGTAGGTAAAAGGGATTTCACCCAGCGCTAGGTTTATAAAAAGCTCACCGAGCGCCACACATGGCGGCCGGCTGATGGTAGTAAACTCGACACTGGGGACGGCGTGCTGCGTATCCTGGATACGCTCATAACAAACTGGAGCAGGAGGTCTACGGTTTCCCTTCACGAGGCCTCACGCTGATCCTCTGGACCTTTCAGGGAATCTGAGTTGTCTGGTAGTGCTTACATAATTAAGGGTCATTTCCACTAAATGATTGTGTTTCATAAATCACAGACAGTTACGAGTGCTTCTGTTGATCTTGACCTCCTCTTCAAGGCTCTGTAATGGTGTCATACTTACCAACCTTGAGACCTTATAAATAGGGAGGGTTTCCAAACCAAAGTGGGGGGTCTGGGGGTCCTCAGAGTTTCAGAGACTTTGTTTCTGGCTTTTTGTTGACTTAAAAAGAATGAAAATAACATAATATGTATACTGCAGCAGCATTTTTATGTAAAATTTTTAATCTTACCTTCAAATCTCAGGAAAGAAAACTAAATAATTCACCCCTCTGGTGTGAACTTGGATTGTGAATCTCTGGCATAAACTAATATTAATCAGTTTTTAATATATATTTTTTTGTCCCTGCTTGAGTGTTTTTCACTCACTGAAGGCCCTTCCAGACACAACACCACATTTGATGTAGCTCTCCAGGTGGAAACGCGCTGTACAGAGGCAGAAAATGAAAAAAACGGTGAAAATTTGCCATAAATGGGGAGAAATACAGGAGAATTGTGACCCCGGAAGGAAACCGGGAGAGGGCAATGAAAAATGTGAGTCTCTTGGGAAAATTGAGAGAGTTGGCAAGTATGAAAGCCATCTCTTATTGTGTCCGTCGACAGTTTTGTACGCTATAAAGACTCAAACGATTAGAAAGCCCCGTTCACTTCACAGCACTGAATACGTCTAATCCGTGTAAAAAGCCACACCCAAATCTGCATCAGTGTTCATGGAGGAGCCACAGACTGCCGGCTATGTCTGCTAAACCACATGCCACCAGCCATACAGCAGGATTTGGGTTAGATATTTGGCCAGCGGCGTGCAGTTGTGACTCACTTCCCCCGTCTCATTTCACAGTGACAGTAATAACAGACTTGAGGAGGGAGGACATGTTGCTCTGCTTCAACTGGAAAGTGAAAAAAACAGTCCGTTATTGGAGGATGCCAAACAATGCACGCCCAAAGTGTCCCTGCATGTCCTCCACAATATGCAGCCCAACATAAAACAGTTCAGCAGTAAAGCCTGCTATAGTCCAGCTTGTCACACAGACCACGCTGTGCTCATGTTGAGGCAGGAACTCGGCTCGGATCTGTTTTAATGTCTCAGAGGGTGAAGGACCACCGCTTGGTGATAGTCTGGATCGCTCCTTTTAGGAAAACATACGGTTTGCTTTAACATTTGAATGTTTTTCAACAGCACTGCTGTGACCCAGAGATAGGCAGATGGATGAATTAGTTATAATTCCTACTTTAGATATCACTTTTAAAACTGAGCCACATAATTTAAAACTACGTCAAACTGAATGAAGTTCGTCGCTTCCCTTTTAACAAAATTTTAACTGTTTCGAGCAAACAAAATGCTGAAAATCTGTGATTGTTACTCTTGCTAGATATTTGGTAAAATAAAGAGCAGGGCTGTCAGTGTTAACACGTTAATGCAAATTTGTTTTAACGCCACTAATTTCATACACACATTAATATAACTTGCAGATTTTAAGTTTTAGTGGGCTCAGTTTTTTTAGAGTGGCATCATATGAAACTAGAAAACCTGAGGAATCCATTGATACCAGTCGGGTCATACTAGCTCGTTGTGAAGGAGGTTAAATATGCTCCAAACTTACTACAAATATAGGCGAGGAAAAACTGTCATGGCCATATTCAAAGCGGTCCCTTGACCTCTGACCTCCAGATGTGTGAATGTAAATGGGTTCTCTGGGTCTCTGGAGTTAAACGTTAGATCTGTGAGCTCTTTCTAATCATTCCGAGAATAAAAAGCAAAATAACTTTGCGTTTATAACCAACAATTAAGAAAAAATATTTGCACTATTTTGAGTGCTGCTGAAAAGGCTCCTCGGTGCTCTTATTGTGCTGTGTTGAATCCTGTAGCCAGACTGTAGTTTGCAGGACATGAACTGGATTCACAGCAGTCACGGTGGTTTGTCTGCTGCCTTAACTCGAAATAAGTCAACATCATAAGCAGCTCGGGAAAGTAGGTTAGTCTTTAATGTCGTGCAAAGACATAGAGAGCATAAGACTCCTGTGTTGGAGTTATTTATGACTCTCAGCTGTTGTGCGTGTGGAGGGAAACTGATAATTTATTACCCGCTCGCATGTGCGCGCTGTTAGACGCGCGCTGTTAGCAGTCAGCAGTGGGACAATAGACAGCAGCGTCTCTCATTGGTTGTGATGAAACCAAACGTGTCTTCCCAGAACTTATTCTGGTTTCTGTTTTGCATTTAGGGGTCTGGGGGTTATGTAATGTGGGGAGAGGCGCAGATATCACATATGCTAAAATAGGGAGTGCGTATCGTCCTCAGCAGTGCAAACACCCCTCCGGTGTGTTTATTTCGGGGATGTCCCCCTCGGGCGCGCTTCAATGGCACTGATCGCTCTGTACGCGCTACGCTCGAAGGCGGCAGCAGAGGAGGATGGAGCAGCGGAGAGCTCTCCGCTTCATCTCAGCAGACAACAGAAGTGGGCCGGGCTTGTGACAAAGTGTCTGCAACCCGACACGACCCTCGGTGCTTTTTCTGCTCCATGTGGCTCGGATAGAGAGAAGTTTTGAGGGCTGGTTCCACTCAAGAGAAAATACGCGAAACGGGGGGCGTTTACGGGAAAAGTCCAGCGCGCTGTTGGGTTTACGCGCGGCACAAACACAAACAGCGGGATGGCCGAAGTGGAGGATACGATGCGCGCTGCCGCGCCGTCGTGGCGCGGCGGGCTGGAGCAGGGGGCGATGTACCGACGGACTAATTACATCCACGAAATGAGCTGCGGAGAAGTCGGGTCCCATCTGTACAGCCGGATGTGCTGCGCAGGTAGGTCGACGGGCGCTCAGCCGCCGCGTCCATCTCTCAGCGCCTGTAATAGGAGGATGGTCTGGTTGGGAGGGGCTGCTGGGGGTGCTGATGGTGATGCTGTTAACGCTTTCAGTGCCTCCACCCACAGTACAACAAGTCCCGAGGGTCAAAAGAGTGGGCGCCTCAGCGAGGCTTTGTTTTTGTTGTTGTTTTTATAGTTGTATTATTGTTTTATTAACTTTTATGGCAGTTGACCCAAAAATACTGTTGTATAAGATCCTAATCACAGATGACAGTGTCCTGGTTTCTGCTGGCATCTTTTATTTATTATTATTGAACCACAGAAAACTAAGAGGCAGCAATTTTAATAATCAATGATTTTTTTTAAATGTAATTTTATAATGGTACCAGCGAATATTTTCTGCTAATGAACCAATTTAATAAACCAACGATTAATAGATTTGACTAGAAAAAGGATTTTCACACATATACAGCTGTATTCCTCAGACCTGGAAAAGGAAGCTATCATTATGTACAAAACAAACGGCATGTTGCCCCGACATTAAGGAAACAACACGTAAGAATAAGAGAAAAAGAAAATATGAGTTTTACATGCATCTCAAAAATATGTCGGCCGCACCAGCAGCTATTCAGTCAGAATGGGAGGATTTGTTAGACAAATGTGTCTCATGGGGGAAAGTATTTGCATGTATTTACACAACTACTTACAACTACAACCAATTTACAAATTTTGTCCTACTAAGAAAATGCTAATAAATAAATAAATAAATAAAATGAGGCAAGCAGCAGTGTGACTTGTGCAGACTCTGTGAGGAGGAAGTTGCTTTATTTTAGACTAAATTTGAAAAGTGGATCTGAGTTTACAAATCAGATTTCTATAGTTGTCCTTTATCCATAATGTTTGGTGATTTAAGTGATGAACAGCATCATTATTATGATGGAGAAAGCATATTTACAGTATATTTAAATATATATATAGTATATTTAAAGCTAGAATTTTGGAGTTAAACAAAGTGGATACACATGACTGCGTATCTAGACATGGATATATGTGTATGTATCTGGAGTTTTTGGTTGGATGTCTATGAATATGAACTTACCTCATGACGCTGCACTATTACAACAGATAGCACTTTAGTATGTTTATTTCTTTAACCTTAAATAAAATTAAATCATTAGTTGAATAAATTATCTAATTATTTGAATTAATCAGCTAATTTAATTAATTATTAAATTCCATTAGCTGTACCCAAAATAAAAATAAATGTAGGCATTAATTAATTGATAAAATGTGACATAAAAAAATCATATTTTTGTTGTTTTTTTACTTTGCATTAATCCCCCCAATTGTTCATTGTTGTTATTTATATATTTCATTTTTTTAAATGGATTTATTTGTATTAACTTAAATTCTGTATTTATTTTCACATTTATTTTCTCCTTTATTTTTTATCAGTTTAAATGTATTTTTTAAATGAATAAAAAATAAGTCAATAATGAGCGTGGACATGTGGACACAGTAACTGTCAGTGACTGCGTGTCCCTCAGGTGGACCTGCTCATTATAGCCTCTGAACGCGTCACATGTGTAAATCATCAGGTCTTCTGTGTTTGCGTGGACTTTGACTTTCAACGGCTGTGAGAAATGCCTTTCTCCTCCTAAACTACGACTTCTCCAGAGGTTTGAGGGCCAAGACCACTCCTGTGTAAACAGCCCGCCGACACGCTGTGTGTTTTTGCTGTGTTGTCATGGCAACCACTCTCACAAATCACTCTTCCCCTCACTTATGATGACTGTCCATGAGCATAAGTCAACACTGTGGGGCCCCGGGTGACCTTGGACTTTCTGAACAGTAGTCTGAACTATGATTAGGGAGCAAAGAGGGTTGTCAGCTACTAGTTAGACATTAAATTATTATACCGTATTCAGGCTTGTCTCGTATGTTGTAGTGCAGCTTTTTCAACAGAAGAGGGAGACAAACCGTGTTGAGCAATAACCTCATCTTTAATTGTCACGTCTGAAGATCATAAATCCTCAAGTCCTCACATTTCCACAACCGCAAGATTGTAAACAGCACGTGTGGCTAATTAGATGTTGTTTTTGAATATGTATTCCCTTAAAATGATGCTCCTATTGCAAAAGTGAGTTGGAGTCATCAGCCCTGTGTTATTATGCAAAGAAAACAATGTGGGCAACTTAGATGACGTCTAAATACCTCAGTGTTGTTGCTTTTTGGGTTATCTGAGTTCATTGTCCATCTTCATCTCCCAGATTTTCCCCTCTCCACCCATCAGCACCTGAGTGTGTTTTGAAAAGGAACACATTCCTCACCGTTATAATAACAGACAGTCTTATTCTGTACTGGTGCATGTTTTCATGCCTTCTTCATTGCCAGCTCCAGGTTGGGTCTGCCCCATAATGCCCCGGGGCGTTCATTCCTTAGCCTTGGCAACGATCCTCCCCTGAACTGTCCAACTTTCATACCATCATCCCTCCATCATAGACTGCGTGGAGACCTGCGAGCCAGGTGATTCGTGGCGTTAGGTAACATTCCTGTCCCCGGTGACTGACATCGCATGCTGCCACTTGCACAGATGAACTGGCAGGCAGAGTTTGTCGGGCCGGTGGTGTTATCGCGGCGAGGCGGCTCCCCCGTCTGTGAGGAGGCCGGGCACGCCCTCAGGAATGCATCGACTCGCATGCTTCTCACGCCAGAGCTGTCGTCGTAAAAACTCCTATCAGCTCTCAGGTTTATCTCCACATGTTATCAGTAACAGAGAAAGGAGAAATACCCACACAGTGCTGCACTGTGTGTACCTACCAGGATGTGGTTGATAAGACCTTTTTTTTTTTTTAAGCCACATAATTGCATCACATTAAAATTGCTTTGCTTCTTTGGCAACTTCTTAAATAATGATAATGATTGGGTTTTAAGTCAATAAATCAAAACTATCTCACTGTAGAGTCTGATTGTGTCATGATTTCAATCAGCTGATATCAGCACAAATTTAACATTTTGCATGCAGTGATTTGAAATCTGCACACTACAGCAATAGTTAAAATGCAGTTAGGCAAAAAACACCAAATGTAAGTGAATGTTTGAAGTTAGAAGTTCATTAGCCTTTGGCAAACTCTTTTTGATACATTTTTCGACTGAAAATATTGTCTTTTTTTAGCGCTGTAAATCGATTGATATCTATAGATGATTGTCAGTAGTTAATCATGATTAATCACATTTTTTAGCTGCTCAGGATGCACATTAAACGGAGATTTGTCATGTGTTTAATGCTCTTATCAACACAGGAGTGGACAAATATGCTGCTTCATGAATAAATATGTATATATTTAGTGTTGTGAATCAATTAACAACACAAAACAATGACAAATATTGTCCAGAAACCCTAACAGGTGCTGACTTTAGCATAAAAATATGCTCAAATCATAACATCGTAAACTGCAGCCCAACAGCATGTCTGTAAAGGGGAGACTGGTGAGTACCCATAGAGCCCATATTCATTTACATATCTGGAGGTCAGAGGTCAAGGGACCCCTTTGAAAATGGGCATAACAGTTTTTCCTCTCTAAAATTGAGGCTCATTATTTAGCCTCCTGTGGAACAAGCTTGTATGACATTTTGGTACCATGGATTATTTAATTCCTCAGGTTTTTTAGTTTCATTTGTGAAAACTGAGCCAGCAACAACCTAAAAATCACAAGTTGCATTAATGCATTAAAGTAATTAGTGGCATTAAGACAAATTTTCGTTATCACGTTAAATTTGACAGCCCTAGTTTAAGTCAGTAAATTAAAACCAATCTTTCTGCAACGTCTGTCAAGACTTCAATCAGCTGATATTAATGCAAATTTAGGATCTTACATCCAGTGTTTTGGGAGCTGCGCAACATGACAAAAATAGCTAAAATACATAGGCAAGGAAAAACAGCAGGCAAATATTTGAAATGATCGGTTCATGAGCCTTTGAACAAGCTAACTTTTAGACACCCTCTGACCAACAATGTTGTGTTTTTCCCACATTGTCTGATATTAGAGCCACTAAAGAGTGTGTTACCTCTCTCCGTCCCTGGTTACTGCCAGTCAACATTTACATCCCAGGATTTCATTTTCAGCACACAGCCTATAGTGTCAGGTTGAGTTGCAGCTTCTACCTCTCATGTCCCGACAAGCCACCTGCCTGTGTAGGAATAAAAAAATCTCCCTCCTTTACTCTGTCTTATGTCAGTATCTGCACGCAGTATTGATTTCCCCAAGGGTGAAAGGTGTTCCAGGTATTTAGGTGCTACAGGACATGAATGTAGTAGAGTGGAGGTGCTAGTTTCGAGCTCCTGAATGCCTCACCCGCGAAAAGAAATAATGCTGTGTTTTGTTCAGAGACTCATCAGAGACTATTGCAGCTAAACAGATGGACAGAAGCTTTATTGCATGAAAAAGACACAGATGTAACAATCCATTTCTTTTACCACTCATGCACATAGACATACTGTCATGGTCACAATAGCTGCTTTGTGTCTGGGATAATTGTCTGCAGCAGTGTGGTTACTACACTGGTTTCTGTCTCGACAGAAGCCAAATGCTTCAAATGAGAAGTTATCGTCACAGGTTGTTCTCATTAGAGATCTTTAAATGCTTGTATTCTTCCCGCCGCTGGATTCTCTCCTTAGACCCACCCGTCAAACCCCTCCACCCCTCCACCCCTCCACCCCTCCAAAACAAACGGAAACAAACCACTCTGTGCCAGTTTCCCCGTAATTGTGTCCTGATGGAGGAGGTTTCTTCTTGTGATTGTAGCATGTCGAGAAATGGCTGAGGACGTTGTTTCCACTGCCTGGTCTCCTCTGTGTTGAGGAACAGGCTTTTCATTGAGGCTCTGTGGTGTTGTGTGCCTCCGACCACACACTAGTAACTGACTGCTAGCCTGCGCACATGGAGTTCAGTCGGGGTTAACAAGCTCCAGTAGACCGTTCATGCCCCCTTTATCCAGACTAGTGATCTGTACAGACTTTCTGACAAACAAGTTTCATGCAATAGTTCGTTAAGAGAGACTCAGTATGTTTTAGGACAGCAGGGTTTTTGCACCTTCCTTCTCAAGATGACTCGAGTTAAAGCTCCTGTTTTTGACAAATTATCCTGACCTCTGATCTTACGCTGAATCTAATCTTCTGTAAATCTAGACCTGTTATTGTTGTTTTGCTGATGCTCTTGTTAAAACTGACTGGAAGTAGCATACAGGAGATTTTACATGCATAGCAAAAGATCATTAACTACATTTTGTTTATACTTTACACTTACTTCCAGACAGCCTGTCATTTGTTTTCTGATTTGGAAAAACAGCTTTCCAGAAACTTGTAACCTGCTTTTATTTTTTGGTAAAAAAAATCCAGGAATCATTTAAAATATATGAGAATGTTTATTGGTTGTTTGCTGCTTTAAAACATCGTCATTTGACAGCTGAAATCTGTCAGACTGTCCTTGAACATACCAAATTTGCAAGGAAATTAATCTAAAATTGATGCATGGGGAAATGTTTGTCAGTAATGTGAGATATATAGAAAAAATAATCCTTTTTGGTCTTTTGCCCATCCGTCTCCTAATGCTTAGGACAGCTTAAATACAGAGGTAAAATTTTATTTATGTACTGTGCATGACGAATGTAATAATGTTTTTTAACTTTAAGTTATCTGCTTGTTGTATCCAAAGGGACTAAAAATGAACTCAGTGCAGAGGTCAGTTTTTGTTGGGTGCTCACTCAGCGAGGGTCTTTGGTGAGGTGTGGTTCGGTGGGTGGGTTCGGTGGGTGTACAGTACATAACAGGGCTGGGCCAGGGGGAGAATCCTCCTCCACAGATCACTATGTGGTGAGTGACAGCTTCTGACATTGTAGCTTGAAGGCAGGCATTTTGCAAGAGCTGGTGAAAAAAAAAAAAAAAGCACAGAATGTCAGAGACAGCAAAGAGGGAAAAAAGGGAGTAAGACTTGTGTTCAGGAACTGAATCAGTGGCTCGAACACACCCACTTAACTACAGGATCCCACACTGTGAAGCAGCGTCGCAGGGCCAGGCAATAAGCAGGATAAAGTAGATCGTCTCTCAACCTGCAGAGGCTTCTGATTTGCTGTCGATCGCGAGGATAAGGCCAGCGTGGCGATGGAGCGCAGTTTCAGAAACTACTCCTCCGACAGTGTGGGTAGTGACGGGGTCTTCATAGAGGACTCCTACTACCAGGGGATGCTCAAGGCCATGGATCACAAGAAAGGTAGAGTTTGTCATCTCTGCATTGTTTCAGTAGTACTGATTTCCCTGCATTTGCCTTCTTTGAGTTAGAAGTAGTTCAGTTGTTAGTTTTCTTCTCAGCTCAGTGTTGAATCCATCACATCAGGTTGAAATGATGTAAATGTAGTTTAATGTCTGAAATGTACTTGACTCTGCGGTGGTCTTCTGCCTCGGTTTTATCAAACGGGCCACTCCCCTTCACATGTCACAGTAATTCCTCTTTTTATTGGTCAGCTGGGCTGACACCCATTTTGAGACGAAGGATCGACTGAGCAGGAAAGATATCTGGCTGATGTTTGCAGCGCAGAAGAAAGGATGCCTATTACAGAGAGCTGAAAAATACCTGTTGCATCTCTTTTTTTGTAGCTGAATATCTTTAAATACAGTTATTGGATGCATTAAACTGACTTTTTTTTTTCTTGCGAGAAAAAGTAAATTAGAAAAGTATATTATAAAAAGTAGATTATAAAAATAAATAAATGTGTGACATGTTATTCAATAACATACTGACAGGATGATTTGCTGATACCTCACAGCCATACCACCACGAACAAACAATAACCTTTCAGATTTGATATCTCTCACCTCATCTTCCAAGTTTCTCTGACTGAGCGGATGAAAGGAAACATCCACAGCTGTTTGCCGCTCCAGGCTACAGAAGTCAGTGAAGCGAGCACATTATTTGTGAGGAGGGATTTGCAAAGTTTACTGTGTCACTCATTTGGTTTGAGTTTGAGAATGTCAAGTGTCTGTCTGACCTTGATTCCTGACATTGTAATGTAATGGCTTGAAGAAACACCAGCATCCTGAGCAGCTGGGACACGTCGACGGATTTATTCAACCTGGATGCAAAGTCATGCAGTCACGATGAAATGAAACAGCATACTTTCTCTGCTCTTGAGGTTTATTTCACTTCTTTGTTTACAGGCACAAGCGTGTTTGTGAGTCATCAACATCATGGCACCACGGGACGTCGTCCTCTTTGCTTTCTCTGTTCCCTCCTCAGCTGATCGCTGCGTCTGTTGCATGAACTTTTCATCTCAGTTCTCATCCAGATAATGCAATCAAGCTTATCACACTGTGACTGAAAATCAAACATAATGGTTTCACTGTCTCGTCAGGGTTAAAAGGCAGTCACACTGTGTTGAGTCCAGACTTGTTTAGTTGCATCGTACCAGCCTCTGTGACCTTTGACAGCCACTCTCATCACTTATTGAAACTCTAGCTGAAGAGTTGAAAGTGGTCCTGTGGTATTTATCCCTCCAGAGTTGCTGCGCGGTTGACATAATAGGGAAAACATTGCATAACGTACAGTATTTTCATACAGTACCTGCTGGTGTGTGAGAGTCCTGTTTGTAATAATCAGAGTGTGAAATGAAAACCAAAACAGCACCAGTCGTGCAGGGTGAAACACGTTCCCGTAGAGGTGCTAATCTGGGGGAAGTCTGAGGTAATTTACTCGTGTCTCACCCAACAAACACAACACCTTCATCCTTTGTCATTTTGACGGACTGATTTTAAACCACCATAAGAGGGAATACTCAACCGTGCAGTTACTTTCTGTCACCTGAAGCATCTTCTGCTGTCGCTGTTGATATTTATCCAACTGTTACTCTGGGAAAAGTTTTTTTTTTTCCCTTCAATCTAATTCATGTGTCCCTGAAGGGTCTCATCAGATGTGGGACCATGTTTGTGGTTTTGATGGTTTAGCTCATTAAATCTAATTTCTGTTTACTTCTTCTGAAGCACTGGTTCCCAACTACTTGGTCAGGGCCCGACTGAGAGTTATGGGATGACCGAGGATGGGGAAACAGAGAAAAATGTTTGTTTTTTAAATGATTTTGAACCAATTTCTGCTTAATTCGACTGCTCCAGACCTCAGTCTGAGGAAGTAGAGGTTACTCTGTGCAGCCTGCGATGATGGGAAACAAGGAGGCTTCGCTCCCTTTCGAGAAGTCATTACGAATCATTGTTAGAGTTTGAATACTTGCAGGCAGCCACTGATCTCCATTCATTTCACTATGTGAACAATGTTAATTTACAGAGACTTGTTAATTAGTAATTTACTTACAGTACTCTTTACTAGATAATCAATCTGAGCATTTTAAGTTGCATTTAGGATGGTGACAATAACTACTTTTGTTGGATGATATATTGCCCCAGAAATAATTACAATAAACTATATTATTGTAATTTTAAGACCATTTTATGCCACTAATATAATGATAATATAATAGCATAATAATACAAGTACACCCTTTAAAAGAGCACTGAACCTTTAATTCTTGTGAATATTCAGATATTGGAATTGAGATGTAAAAAATATAAATCAAATAAAACCACAAAACCAAAACAATAAATCACATAGACTCTCAGGCTCTGGTAATAAAAATACAGCAATGTCTTAAAATGGCAGAGAAAACCCTGCTGTTTATTCTGGCATCATGTTGGTTAAAATATAGTTCATTCTTATGTAAACAAACAAGCACATAAACACAACAGGCAATATGAAGGTCAGCACAAATGATCAAGGTCATGTCCATATATTGTATAGTCGATGATGTAATTATTGTGACAGGCCATGTTGTTATTGTTGCATGGCAATCAGATATTTCAATTTCAAGTCATTATTAAATGCACCAACCAATAAAATTTTCAGATCCACATTGATAGTTTATCTGAAGTTCTCAGTCTTTATGTCTCTGTAAGATGATTTTCACAGCATGTTGACATTAATGGAAACCATAGGTTTTACTGGATGGTTAGATATTTATAAGCCAGTATGTTCTGGAAAAATGGTCATGATTATTTGAGCTTAATAGGGAAAAACAGTGACTCTTGTGTTGACACATTAAACTGAGCTTCTGTTTGATCCGTCTCTCCACAGATGAACGGGACCGAGTTCAGAAAAAGACCTTCACAAAATGGGTCAACAAGCATCTGATGAAGGTAAGATCCCACCTCAGCAACTCAAGAATGCCATACTTATCTTTATACATAAATGTGTCACATTTATTGTGAGATTTCATATATTATGAAACAAGAGAAAAGTCAATTAAAGTTCACTTCAGCTCTTTTGGAGCTTGTAACTCAGTGAGAATCCATCTTGGTAAACACGAGGACTTAAGCTGTCCTTAAATGACCCTAAAGGTTTTTTAGGTCAAATTCCACCAGTTACTTTCATGTCCCACCTGGTTACACTTGCTTAAATTACACAAAAATGTTCCCTTAGGAGGTAATGGGCCGTCTGATCTAACTAAGTCTCCGTGCTGGAAGAAGTTACCGACAGATAAACTGGAAACAGCACATTTTGATTCCCTACATCTCTCTTGGAAAAAGTGAAAAACTTTAAATATATAAGTCCTGCTTTGTGTTAACTGGAGTGAGTCACATACAGCTGGCCTCGCTTCAGGAACAGCGGCATTGTGGGTCGGGTTCGGTCAGGTTTCACATCTGGGCTCCAGACTGTCAGGGCAGAGAGGTTTCTCAGGGCTCTGCAGGGGAACAGGAAGCTCCGGGGCAGGACCGAACTACTGGGGGGTCAGTGCTAAATATGTTTGCAGCCATGACGCTGGAAGGCATTACTCGTCAAGCTTTCTGGCCCATGACACGGAAAAATGGATCACTTCCTCTGTGTAACACGCAAGCCTCCGATCTAAGGGGTCAGGTGCAGAATAAAGGACAACAGTTATTTTCTACATCAATTAATCAGTGCTGAAGCTATTGGTCAAATGACAGAAATGCAGCGATTCACTGGTTTCAGCTCCTGAAGTGTGATGATTTGCTGCCTTTATTAAGTTAATTATTAAGTTAAGAGTTAATATAATATGTTTGGGAACTTGTGATGGGCTTTTTTCTTGGTTCATTTTATGATTAATTAATTAATCCATTAAGGTATCAAGACATTAATCTACAACAAAAACAGTAATTATTTGCAGCCCCACAATCAGTTTTTTCAGTCCGTTACGCCTCGATGACCGTTGTAACTGGAGGCGTTGTGTTCGTTGGGTTGTGCGTCCTGTTAGAAATGTCAGACAGCAGAGTAAATGATGAAGTGATAACATTTCGGACAGATTTGGATGACTCCAATTTGATTGGATTGGGGGGGGAAAAAAAGGGGGAAGGAGAAATTTTTTTTTTTTTTTTAATTAATGTTTAAGTAGAATGACTGATGACTAAATTTATCAGAAGGATAAAGAAGTAATGATCTGCTGCCTCACTGAGCACATCAGTGAGGAGGAACTCTGTGGATTAATTATGATGTCTAATTAAATGATAAAAGAAACATAGTGATAAAATATCATTGCAAAAGCTAAAGATAATTTTTTACTAACATATATGACCACAGAGTGTTACAGGAATGAGTTAGCATTTTAGCCCTTCCAGTTCCCTCGTCTGGTAGCCAGTGGGTTTTTAGTTCGATGCCTGAAATAAGGTTTGTAGTCAGCACAAACTGAAGAGATTTTAATGTTTTGTTCTACATTATAAAATACACCATAAATACCCCACTTATGAATTTTGAATCATTTACCCGCCTTAAACTTCATCATGCCGGCTCGTTTACAGCCTTGTGTAAGTATCATAAATGTGTGTTTGTCACAGAGCTTATTTTCTGCACTAATCCAAAACCAAATGGAAAAATCCCATTGGCTTGTTGTCAAGGGAACCAGAGTGATGCTAACTTCCTGGTTGACCTACAGAAATACATCATTCCTGGAACACACAATGAAAACAGCAAATCCTCACATTTGAGAAGCTGGAACCAGCTTTTTTTTTTTGTACTTGGAAAATTACTTAAACAATGAACAGCTATCAGATTTCTTGCAGATACATTTTCTGCTGATCAATAAATCAGATAATCTCTGCTGTTCTAGTCTTGATTAAATATTCCCAAGAGGCAGAAGACAGACTCGTACTTATAGAAAG
This sequence comes from Pterois miles, assembly GCA_947000775.1. Classification (NCBI taxonomy): domain Eukaryota; kingdom Metazoa; phylum Chordata; class Actinopteri; order Perciformes; family Scorpaenidae; genus Pterois; species Pterois miles. The sequence goes on from CAMQGK010000638.1 coordinate 2,457,190, forward strand.
CTATAAAAAGTTAGAAAACATTTGCATTGAGTTGCAATTTCTAAATTATCTTGTGGCAGCCCACTAGAGGAGTGGAGAGTATCAGGGAGACACTACTACTTCAGACTACCCTGAAAATGACCCACGTATTGTCATGTTATGTTATGACAACCGACATACCGACGTGTATAATAGGGATCTCTCAGGTTTCCAGTAATAACAGACTAGTTAAATTACACAGAAACACCAAACTGCGGTTGTATGTTTACTGCTACCAATCACATTTCCAGGGACCGTTTTAGCAGCTGTTAAACTAAACTGGCTCTACCTGAAGTGTTTCAGCTCTCTAACCGCTGCTCAACCGACACGTTCAGGTTGATGAATCCTTGTTTTCAGGCAGGAAGTGAAGCGTGTTAGACTGTGAGGAATGCCTGCTGTCCTCAGTGTGCGTCCTGTGACGCAGGGCTCTGTGCGGGACGGCCAACGGGCTTTTGTCGTCAGTCGTTGTGTCTTTGTCTGAAAAAAAATCCCTCAGATTCATGCCCAGAAGAAGCTGAGGTGGTCGGCGATCTGGCTGCCCTCGAGGCATTTTGGACTCGTGGTCACAACAGAACAAAGTCATGGGATTAAACTCTGAGGCCAGGAACGCTGCGTTTTCTTCGTCAGCTGTCTCAAAGTACCATCTACTGTAGCATGTCTCACAGCTCTTCAGATTACAGAGAATGAAACCCAGACGTCACTCTGTGTTTTATTTAAATCTTATAAATCCCACTGCGCTCCGGACCAGAAACAGATTTACATTCATAAAAGCAATTCTGAGAAACAGTTGTAAATAGTCCTTGTCTGTCAAATCAAAGCAGCATCTGCCTGTTTGTCTTGTGTCCTTCTTTCCCTCCCGAGTCCCTGCAGTTTTATAACTTGTCTCATCAAACTGTTTCTTCTTTCCATCCTTCATCCTGTCCTCCCATCCCTCCTCACCAGCACTGGAAGGCAGAGGTAGGTGCTGTCAGAGTGCTGAGTGGACATTCATTCATTTCTGCCTGCATGTCTCTGTTCACATTTTTACCCTCTCTCACCCCCATATGTTATGTCGATAATCTCTGACCTTTTTTTCCACTTCATTTTAACTCTGTGACTCTTTTCGAACTGCTGTAAGAGTTGACTTGTCTTTACATGTTCTGTAACTCTGTTTACAACAGCTAAAACACAACACAGTACAAGGTTATGAAGCAGAAAGGGGCATGCATAAAGTCTGTAGGAAGTTTCAGAAATGTTAATCGGTGTATTTTGTTTTCAAGTTTTTCTTTGCGTCCTGGGTCTTATTTTCATACAGTAGCTCTCATATCTTTCAACTTTATTTCTGTGATTATGGGACACAGTCAGCAACATCACCACACCACACATTTTTCTATGCAGGGTTTATTACCAGCAATTTAGTGTACTCACTTTGGTTTTCACCTCTAGGTATGTGGTTTATAGTAAATAGTGTGGTTAAACTGGGCGTTTGTTTACAAGCAATCATCTGTCTAACCACTCATGTTCCTTGCCATTGTGAACCTAGTGTGTCAAACACTGGGACTCTCGTCACTTTTTGGATAAACCAACAAAACCGTAACCTTAAAGTTGTTTATTAAGCTAACCCTAATCTCTGCCTTAACCCCAAGATCAAACCTACAGGACACCTCTAACTGTAACAGAGATGACTTTTGTATTATTTTTTTTATTGCTCATTGTTTTACGAAGATAAACGTAGGATTTTTCCTGGTTGTGCTGCTGCAACAGAGACTAGACTACCTGAGCTGATAAATTTTCAAACTGACAATCATAACATTAAACTGGAAAATAAAGTCGAAGGCACTCAGGGTAGATGTGTAAAACATGAACTAAAACATTAATCTTACTGTCTGATCACATTTACTTGACTCTCTCACTCTCACACATAAAGTTAACTCAACTCTTATATACACTTGCAAATTGTCTGACTTGAAATTCACTTTTAATTTGTTGACGTACTGGTGATGTTAGGGTTATATCATTTAACGTTAAGGTTAACCGATTTTATGCTACTGATAGCGATACCTGGGCTTTGGTTATCGGCCCATACAGAATACCGATTCCATACCAGTATTTATTACATATCTTTGTTGAATATTTGATTCTGATGGGTCAATCATGGTGTCACAGCCTCAAAACCTATTTCAAATGAACCAAACGATACATACACGACGTGAACCGTGACTAGCGAACTGAACGGTTCAGATTTTTACCCGAACTGTTCCCATCCCTGTAACAGACCGTTGCTATGACCACAGTTCTGATGTTGCACTCTGTGGGCTGTTTTTTGTGTCGAATCATTGATTTCTTAAGCAAGTAGCTGTAATAAACAGGATAATTGACAGTCAACAGGCAGGGCTGCATGATATGAGCAAAATCTGCGATGTGTGATGTCATAGTTCACAGAGTATATATTTTGAATATAACTAGGTTAAATTTCTAGGGCAGGAACAGTAATGTGTACAACAGCACAGTCACTATACTGTATCAAAGTTGCATTGCTCCAAAACTTTATGAAGGTAATAAATTAATAACACGGAGGCTCTGTAGCCTGCAGGGCATCACCGCTTCACACCTTCCAGTCCACCCTTCACAATAAACTCCCCAGACACAAACACTGAAACACTGCTTACTAGAGGGAACCAAAGTCATTCACAACTCAACTAAATAACCTACATGTTTACCATTCGCTGTTAGCCGGTGAGCTAATGCGCTTGTGTAAACAGAATGGCGGTGGATGAGAGACTGCAGACAGAGCAGATGGAAATATCATTTTTCTACAACTGTTTCATCATGTTTCTGCCTGTTGATCAGGTGTAATGATAATATATCTTGGCTTTACACATGCAAAGTTTTATTGCACTTACTGACAGTAATGAGTGTAGTTGTTGTAGTTATCGTCACGTCACTGTCTCCACCGATTTATCGGTCACCCCTACCAGCGGGCTTTTGTTGTGAAATAAACCCCTACAAACTAACAGAACTCATGAGTGTGCAACCAAGCAGGTGCTGAAACAACCACAGAGCTCGCCAAAGTGTGCACTACTATTAGGGATTTCCATCGAGTCCCAGTAGGAATGAACTAAACTAAAACTATGGAAAAGAAAAGAAAAACTCTTAAAAGAGCCACAAAAAGCCCCCTCACTCTGACACCTCTCCAATTGTTGCATGTATATGGACCTGTTTGTGCATGTGTGTGTATTAGTTAACAGAGTGAAAAAAATTGAATTTCCCCTAGCGGGACTAATAAAGGAATATCTTCTTCTCTTCTTCTTCTTCTTCTTCTAAATGGGGACAATTGTGTCGGCCCTTCTCTTTAAGTTGCTTTATTTATTTTTAGGTAACATTACAAGATTCAGTCAAATGTGTCTCTGCCGTATGTGAAATCTGTTTCCAGTATTAGTCCGGTGCTGTTATAAGCTGCTGACGCGATGGGTGACTGACTGTATGGATCGATGTTATATCACTGAAAAACATAAACATTTGTCTCTTCTGTCCACAGTCCCAGAGACACATCACTGACCTGTACGAGGACCTCAGAGATGGACACAACCTCATCTCCCTGCTGGAGGTGCTCTCTGGAGAGACACTGGTGAGCTCTGGTGACCTTTAGATATCGAGACATCCGCTTCTGCTATAACCCTCTGTCCTGTCCAAACCTGTCTTACTGTCCCTGCTCTCCTGTCCTACTGACTTAATTTGCTGTCATACTTGTTTGACTGTCCCGTCCACTTGTTGTAACATGAAATGTTTATCTGATTATTCTGCTGGGTTCCTTCTCCACTCTTGCATGTATTGACATTCTGTCGAGGTTTTTGGACATTTCAGAACATGCTGATGTTATGCGCACTCTTTTACTTTACGTACGTTAGCACTAGTTTTTGGGGAACACACCTTCTGGTGATGTAGCCTTAAAACACTAATTTTCATTCTTTGCTTCCATCTCGTAACCTTTCTGCACTGACTTGTTTGACCCCTGGTTTTTTCCTTTATCTAATTCCTGCTGACCTTTGCCCTGACCTCTCCCCCTGTGCCTCTGCCTTCCTCTCTTGCGATGCTCTTGCTGTGGTAGCCGAGGGAACGTGACGTTGTGAGGAACGTGCGGTTGGTGAGTGGCGCCAGGACTGTGGGCGTCGGGCGTGGCATGTGTCACCACCCCAGGTGGCTGCTGGGTTGTGCATGATGACAGTCACACTCCCTGTATTGTCCCCTTTCTGTGTCAGCATCGTCCTCTTCCATCTTATCAGTGAGCGAGTCGGGTCAGGTGAACAGAGAGCGGACTATAAAGGACAGAACCTGTCAAATCAATAAAATAAATAGATGAACTCGAAGTTGATATCAATAATGAAAATGTAGCAAAAATAGTATGAATGTAGCCATATAGTAATTGTTAAAATGTGACATAAATTGATGTTTCAGTTTTAGTTTGCTCATCTATTTAGCACATATGTAATCTGTGCACTCGTTCGGTGACAACGCCCTCATTTAAATAATAAGCCAGAAATGTGTAAAAGAATGTATTAAAAAATAGTACAGAAATAAATAAGGGTGGAAACACAAAGGGAAAATTGTGCAGCAATAAATGAATGCATAAAAACAAAAATATAGAAAATAAATGCAAAACTGAATAAATAAAAAGTAATGCAAAAACAAATAAATAGATTTAAAATGTAATATAATAAAATGCATAGATAAATAGAAGGGAAAATTAAATAGGAAGAGTAAGTAAATAAGGGAATTAATACAAAGAAAAATAAAGAATCAAATTAAAGCAGAAATATCAATTTATTTATTTTTTCTATATTTAATGACTATTTTTCAAGCCATTTATTTATTTCTTCATTGTATTTTTTATTTTGGCAGGTTCTGTCCTCCGTAGCTTTTAGTGTGATCATTCAAATAAAAGTGAAAAGCATAACTTTGAAAATATATACTTAAAGGACCAAGATTTCAGAATTGGTTGCAAAACAAAATCATTTTCATCCAAGAAATTTAATTTGAAATAAAATCACATGATTCTTCTCATGATTTGTCTGGGTTTAATTTTCTGACAGAAAGGTTCATGAATCCAAAGCCTTACATCAGTAACAAGGAGATTTTTTTTTTTTTTTTAACAAAACAGTTCCTATGTGTTCCTGCATCACCAGGACAGGAGGATATAATTTTGATAAAAATGAAATAAACAAACATGAATCAGTGTTCTGCATTATGAATTATCTCAAGGACATTTCCCGTCTCTGTTAGTTAAATATCAAACTGATCTTTGTTGAATAGACACAGATGGGTGGCTGGAAAGTATGAAATCAATCTTAAGTTATTTTAAGTTATTATATCTGAACATACAAACCACCGGCGTGGTCCTTCAAAACTGTCAAATTGAGTTCAAAGGTCAAGTATTGGGTTCCCTCCAGGGATGCTGTGAGAACCAATACGTTGGTACCAAGTCAATAATAAAAGTCTGAAAATGTGGCATACTTGTTTTTCTACAGTACCGTAGGTACCATCAGGGCTGCAGACTAACGTCGTCCAGGGGACGATTAAAAAGTTAGATAGTGATAGTTACCGATAGAGACAGTTACCAGTAGTTGTTAGAGCTGGTAAGCAGCACTGTTGCTTGGCTAACAGAGATAATGGTAACGGAGATAGATTGACATTATGATGAGTTTAAGCTTTATTCAGTAAAAATGAGTAAAGGAAATTATAATGTCATCATGAGCTGTTCAAATGTTATTTGTAAATTTAGTTTGTTTGCTAGAAACTTTTATTAATCAGGGATTAATAATAAATGTACTGTATTTTTCGCACTATAAGGCGCTCTTAAAATCCTTTAATTTTCTCAAAAATCGACAGTGCGCCTTATAATCCGGCGCGCCTTATGTATCAATTCTGGTTGTGCTTACCGACCTCGAACCAATTTTATGTGGTACAGGGCGCGTATGCGTAATACGGTATGCAAACTCTAATAAAGGAGTGTATTTTGAAGTACATGAGATATATTGCTTTGTTTTTCTTCATCAAATCGTATCGTATCAAACTGGCATTGACAATCTTTGTGGACTTTCACTGGTATCGAATACTGAATTTCTGGTATCGTGACATCCCTACTTCCCTCACTGTATTCAAAACAAAGGCCAAATTTCCATCACTGCAAGCTGACATGTTGACTAATTCTGCCACAAAGCTTCTTGCCGGCTTAAAGCTTAAAATGTGGAGCAGCAATGCATGTCATGGCCATCACTCCTGGGGTAACTCTGTCCTGTGCAGATTTAGAAATCATAGATGCTGATGGATTCTGCTCGACTGGACAGTCAGTCTAGGACAGTATAAGATGTGAGAGGTGTTTCAGAAGGTGCAGGAAAACAGCTGATTATAGATCTCAGAGGAAATGAGGATTGTGACTGATGATCGGGGGAATCACTGATATTGCGTATCATTCATCATCATGCTCTCACCTGCAGACATCCTGGCTGGTTTGTTGAAATGCATTTCCGGGTCATTTGGGGTCAGATCTGGTCAAAGGTCTGACCAAATGCTTTGATCACAATCACGCAGAATTTGAATCGCCCTTCAAATTTGCTGTATTTGACTTTTAAGTTACAACCATGACTGTAATGATCGTTCTACAGTAGACTAGATCTTTGTTTTAAGCACAAAAGGACACTGACACTCCTGTTCCTCAGTCATGTTGTTCGTCGATCATTCAAAGCCTCATGTTCCCTCCTCCTGATGTTTGGTGTCATTTCGTCTCTTGCAGCCACGGGAGAAAGGCCGGATGCGCTTCCACAAGCTGCAGAATGTACAGATCGCCCTGGACTTTCTCAAACACAGACAGGTCAGCAAACACTGACGTAGTTTTGGTCAAGGTTTTTTATTAGTATTTAAAATCACAGATTAAAATACAATTTCTCCCGTTTCTGCTCCAACAGAGCCCCGTCCCTATTGTAATATTATTCTACCATTTAGTAAATTAAATAAATATGGATGTGTACAGTCAAAATAAATTCAAGGTGAAAAAACTGAGACCCAATCAAATCAAATAAATACAATTTCAAATATATATATATATATATATATATATATATATATATATATATATATATATATATATATATATATATAAAAAATGGACAACACTGATATTGTAATGTAGTTTTGTACTACAGACCTCATATTTATTAATATTTCTGAGGCTGATGACTTATATATATATATATATATATATATATATATATATATATATACAAACTTACAGAAATATTAAAATGAATAAATTAATAAGTAATAATATCAGTGTTGTCCATTTTTTTCTATATAGGTTAAAATGGTTGCTATATAGCATCAAATTTTATGACCCTCGTGAAAAAGTGAATTTTAAATAATGCCATTTTTAATGCATATTCGTGTCAAAAGCATTTTGATTTTTCCTAGTCGGGATTGTTTCTTTGTTTCAGCTCTTCGCAGTTCAAATAAACTTTAAAACTGACTGTTATGTGTATTGGTATCCATTCAGGTCAAACTGGTCAACATCAGGAATGATGACATTGCAGATGGAAACCCCAAGCTGACCCTGGGGCTGATATGGACCATCATCCTTCACTTCCAGGTATGCAGGACACTTTTAAGGGCTAATTTAGCTTTAATTTACTATATTTATGGTAGTGAAGTTAAATAGTACAGACATTATTGGACACAAAAGCTCAGTGAGTTGCTATTTAAATGGCATTTGGATTGGACTTGGATTTCGCATGTATTCAAAGCGAGCTGACTGGAAACTCATTTCTTGAGCAACATGTGGTGTTTATATTTTAAACTGCATATTAATTACATAGGATCAGATTCTTTCATTTCATGAGTAACATGGATTTCATGCAGTCTACTTTCATATACATTTTGATTAGTTTACCTACGTGGCACGGCAAGGAAATTGAGAGTGCCGCTCCCTCCTCGGGGTTCAGTCATCAGCCTCAGATTCTCCTGATATTGACACAGCAGTTCCAGCACAGCGGAGGCCAACAGTCAATCATTTCCAAAAGGGCTTTATTGAGCATTTGGCTGGCTTTTATACACAACTACCACTGCTTCCTCTGTCCTCAAGTGCACAAAGACTAAACACTGAAAAAAGCTATTCATTCAGAGCCGTTTTGCCTCCTTTCTGTGGTCCTGTACTGTGCGGCTCTGTAGGGGTTTTATTCAACTGGATTTCAAACATAAGCAGTATAAAACGGCTTATACCGCGTATAAGCAAAGGCCACATTGGAGGAAAGCTTTCGTCAGTGGACAGATGTGTTTTTAATTGGGAAGAGGCGTGTTTGGATATTCATTTAGCGGATGGTTTGGTAGATTTTGGTGGGGGGAAAACCAGTGGGAGTACATGGAGATTCTTTGATGCTATAATGGGTATGATGGTTATGTTGGGATGTGGGATCCTTTTCCCATCTTGTGTGAGTCAGTGATTCCCATGAGAAAGCTGGAAGGAGACGTGGGCCTGACTCAAAAACTGCAGTGGAAACGACAGAAATGATCTCCCACCGTTGATGCCTGTTATAAAACTATTTTCTGATGTCTAACGGAGCATAAATCAAGTGTTCAAGTAATAAAACAAAACATTTCCTTGAGGATAGGGCAGATATTATTATTTCTTTAAAACAAACCCCATAATAACCTCTTTGTTTTGGTGCGTTGTAGTCATCACAATCAGAGCTGAATTTCCTCCCCAGGTGCAGATCACGGTTTAGTAATCCACAGTCTGAGTAGAGGGCCTGTTTCGTGACCGAGAGGCAGCTGATTTTCTCTTGACACTTTTAAAAAGAAGCTGCGAGGGCGGAGGTCCAGTTTCCATTCAGAGTCTGAGTCACGCTGTGCCCACGTCCACGCCGAGCGCTGGGGTTTCCCTTCTGAAGGGAAAATAGCAGAAGGAAGAGATGCCTTCTTTTTTCCCTCCTCCACCCTTTCCTGCAAAAATAGAAGAGTCTCTAAGTGAAATTGCTAGTTCTGCTATGACTCACCAGCATACCTAAAAACACTGAGAACAGTATACATATAGTGGTAATATAACAGTACTTGTTCCAGTAAGAGACTATGACGTTCATCAGGACTGGAACTTCATGCAGAATGTGCAGCTCATATACAGCAGATTTGCCTCACTTCTAGATGTTTCTTTGGTCTCAGTCACAAAGTAGTGATATACAGACAACAAATACTCAAATACAACCTTCAGATATTTCCTGTGAACTGATTGGAGCCCTGAGTCAGTGGAGTTTACTCCATCAAGACAAGCCAAATAATCAAGTTTAAAAAAAAAAACAACACAAACGGTTAACTTTCAAAAGGTTTCCTGTGATTGTTGGACCTTTTTACGCCATATGCCTAGTTTTGTAACGAGTCCCGCCTGTCCGGTACGTCAAGACAACAGCAGCAAGTACTGTTTGTACGTTTGATTATAGATGTGGCACAGACAGCAACTACTGGGCTCATGCAATATGGACACAGAGAGTCAACCGGCTGCAAAAACAAATTGTAATATTCAAGTCCTGGTCAGAACCAGGGCCGACTCTATTTGGATTTGGATTTTTTCATGAATAACTGTCTTTATTATAGTATAAATAAAAAGTGTTTAGTCAGTTTCATAATAATTAATACTTTAATCAACAAGTAAGATGAAAAAGTGTGAAAAAGAAAGTAACAGGGGTGAAAAGTGTATTTCTTTCTTTACTTATCTATTTGGTTAGTTGTTACATCAATGCAGAAAACGAGGAAGGGCGCCCACCAGCTTTTTTAAAGTAATGTCTTATTGTTTATTTTTTTTTTTGTTTTGTTTTTTTTTTGACGGCCTGCAGAGGGTGGCACCCTAAGCGACCACCTATATGGCTTAAATGACATCAGGATTGATTGAACATGTGGTTTATTTTGTAGTCTGTCTTATTTCATGCAAAAAAAGATGTATTGCTGGGGGTTTTTCAGTAGTGTGTTCTTGTGACTCATAGCTGAGCCTTGGGAGCTCCTTGTTTTGCCTGTGGAGGTTCTGGTACACAGTCCAACATTCATTTACAGCAGCCAGATTATTTATTCACAATTTGTATTTGGAACATACAGTATAACTGACTTTTCACTCTCACGATTTCTGTTTTGCTGGCATCTAATCAAAGCCTTTGTGTTTCTCTCTAAAACAGTGAGTTCAATGTTTCGTTGGCCCAAGTAAAAGTGGTAGTTGTTATTTGAGGTTTGAAATGTGACTCATCTCAAGTCTGGAAAAAATTATAGGAAGAAATCAGCGGGTAAACGGGGAAAAAAAAACATTTTTCCTGCCCTTCAAACAACACGTTCAACAATCACATTCAGTACTGGAATATCAAAGAAAAGGAAAGTCCTCTGCCAAGTTGTAAAAAGTCATAAACCTTTTGATGAATATAACACTATTCGTAGAACCATTAGATATTATGACTGGGAAAAAACTGCTTTGTTTGTGGGTGGTTTAATTTGTCAGTTATCCAAGTGTTTTATATTATGTTCCACTCATTTGGAAGATGCTTTTGTCCAAAGTGACTTTCAGTAAATGCAATAAGTTTACCATCGCTACAATAAGTGCAATAAGTTTACTATCAGTTCGATAAGTGCAGTAAGTTTATTATCAGTTCAATAAGTGCAGTAAGTTTACTATCGCTTCAATAAGTGCAGTAAGTTTATTATCAGTTCAATAAGTGCAGTAAGTTTACTATCGCTTCAATCAGTGCAGTAAGTTTACTATCGTTGCACCATCTCCTCTTTCAGATCTCCGACATTCAGGTGAACGGCCAGTCTGACGACATGACGGCCAAAGAGAAGCTGTTGCTCTGGTCTCAGAGGATGGTGGAGGGGTACCAGGGCCTGCGCTGTGACAACTTCACCACCAACTGGAGGGACGGCAAGCTCTTCAACGCCATCATACACAAACACAGGTGAGACGCTGATTCTCCGTAGGTGGAGGTCAGAGCGCAGCCGTAAAACTACCAGGTTAAAGGGTTTTAGTCAAAGTACATACTATCCATCCATCCATCCATCGTCAACCGCTTATCCCGTTGGGGGTCGCAGGGGGCTGGAGCCGATCCCAGCTGGCATTGGGCGAAGGCGGGGTTCACCCTGGACAGGTCGCTAGTCCATCGCAGGACATAGAGACAGACAACATATAGACAGACAACCATTCACACTCACATCCACACCTACGGGCAATTTAGAGTCATCAATTAACCTAAACAGCATGTCTTTGGACTGTGGGAGGAAGCCAGAGTACCCGGAGAAAACCCACGCTTACACGGGGAGAACATGCAAACTCCACACAGAAGAGTCCCAAGCCGGAATCGAACCTGCGACCCTCTTGCTGTGAGGCGAGAGTGCTAACCACTACACCACTGTGCAGCCCAAGTACATACTAATAAAACCTATATACTTTACCTTAAGGTGTCTTGGATAAAGATGAACAAGGGGAAGACGAGACCAATTTAACATAGATCTGAGGCAACAGCACTAATAGGAAGTACTAATACACTGAAAATGTGATTGATCCTGCCTGTATAACAACAGTGACACAAATGATTATCTTATGCTGTGTTCACACCAAGAGCAAAACAAATGTTCACCTTGCTTTACTCGCTCTAGTTGGACTGCCAGTATAATTTGCGTTCATTTGCGCTAGACGCACTGGAAAGGAGAAGCTTGTCTCCATAGATACCAATAACTTTTCTTTCTGCCATTGCCACCATCAACCATGATAGAAATAACCACTGTTGCTGCTTTGTGCATGTTGTGGAAGTCCCAGAACTGTCAGAAAACCAAACTGTATTCACATACAGTGCCATTTCACTGACTGCATAGCAAGCCACACGTCGCTACTGATGTATGAACTCAAAATAAACAGATGAGTGCTATGATTTAATTGCAGTAAATGCATCAAAAGTATGCCAAAATAACTATATAATAATGCAGATTTGTAAAAAGTCTGAATTCATGCTTTGTCACGTCTGTCCACAAGACAACAAGCAAACAGCTTTTAAAATGGCTGTTTTCAGAGTGGAGTTTGGATCGATCAGTGTCAGACTATGCTAACATTGTAGCTGCTCCACCAGCACTCAACATAATGTCATCAAGGCATAAATACGGTACCAAAGTTTGCTTCGCTTTTGTTGTGAATGTGCCATTAGAAAGGATGTCATGGAGATTTAATGCACTGAAGCATTTCTTAAATCATGCAGGAACATTTTTTGGTTAGATAAGCTTGCCTAGACTTGGGCTCTTGTAACACCGCAGGACATGAGATTTACACATAGATAGAAGATCTTCTCTCTGAACTTTTTCATATTTCATTTTGCTGTTAGTTCAATGGCAGGAATGTCAAATTCATATTTGAGTTTCACTGCAGCACACCTGACTTATTAAAATGTGGATCGTTTATTGTAAATCACACATTAAGATTAATATCACAGTTCATTCATTCATAACAGTGACCAGAAATCTGCAGTTCTGACAGACGCAGTTTATTCAGCCATATCTGGGCAAAAAATTAACACACTGAGGTTTACAAATCCAGCGTTTTGCTGCAGGAATAGTTTGAAAAGTTTTTATAAACGCTTTTGTCATTTGTTCATTGTAACTCTATGAATTTTAGCTGCTGTTCTCCTCTATAAAGGAACGACAAACTTTAACCGCCACGTTTCAAGCCTGCATGAGGCGACCGTTTTATACTCAAACCATGTGTTTTGGGTGGAGCACAACTTTAAGCCTCTGTGCTTCCACAGACAAACAAGCCCTGCAGAGAGGCACACGACACAAAAATAACATGTACAACCTGAGTTGGCTTCATTCGGTGTGAAAGAAGAGAGCGTCTTCTTTGACGGTGTGGGTGTATCACACTGCTGTTAGAAAAGGCTGCCCTGGAGGTGTGCTCACTGCAGGCTTGGCAGGTTGTAGCATAACGCAGGTACACTAAGCGCTCCACCATAGATTTGTTCTTGATGGAGGAAGAGCAGGACGTGCAGAACTTCAACAGCTGCGAGGAGTCTCAGCGATGATCGACTCCAACAGAAGTCTGACCAAAAGCTCACAATACGAAGAGACCTGGATATAATCAGTGGACTTGAGCCAGAATGAAATCAGTGATATTTGTTTTTTTTATATATATATATAAAAGCTAAAACTTTGACTTCAGTCACGTGGAAGTGCAGTGAACTTGACCGTTGTTGTAATGTTGAGCTTGAAGAGGAAGTTTCACTTGAAGAGACGTCTGAACAGTGCCTCCAGCAGCACGATGGGCTCAGTCAGTGAGCTGGAGGACCGGGTGGTCATGCTGTGTGACGACATCCCCGCCGACAGCTCTTTTGATTCGGGCCAAGGCTCCACCAGCCGCAGGGCTCGCTCCGGGCGAGTTTCCCAGAACGAGGAGCACAAATCAGGATCAGAGCCTCACATCATCCACCTGAGCAGGGACAGACTGTCCTACAGACAGGCCTGCTACGTGGAACCAGAACCACCCCGGGCACGCAGAGAATACTACATCCAGAGAGTTGTGCAAGTGTACGAATGCTTGTTAAAATCTTAAATGTTCTGACCTCTACTGTACGTTCTGTGTCCTCAAAGTCATTCTTTGTATTTGCGATTTGCAGGCATGAGATGCACTTTTATCCTTTATGCTCTGAGCTTGTGCCTACATGTTATTAGACTGCACACATCTTCTGCAAAGTGCACTCAAAATCTATATGTCTGTCTCCTTTGTGTATAAAATGATGGGGAATGTTAAGCTTCTCCTGCAGTGAGGACTCTTGTTTTTGCTTGCCCTTTCTGGTATCAGAAAGGCACACTACTCCTGATCAGAGTGCCTACAGCAGCAGGAAATATGAAATATTTAACATAACTTTTTTTTTTTTTTTAACCTGGCAGACTGGCAATACTTCATCCAGAGTAGGATCAGGACAACGCCCCATTTTGGGGGAAAACCATCCCGTGTCCCTCATAGGTGGTAACAGAGTAAACAGAAAAAGCTGAAACATGTCTTCAAACCTCTACTTTAAACAAAGCGTTAATACTAATAACACTATGAGTTGCTGTGTAGTTGGTTACACACACAATGAATCTCAAAATGCTGATTTCTGATTTGTTCCCCTGCCATGTCCTAAAAATGATACTATAATAAAGGGCTATATGGCTCCAAGCTATAGACCAGACCAGCATGGCTTCATCACCGAGGCTGCGCTCCCTTCTGGGGGAAAGAAACTCGCTGTCGCAGGAGAGAAAATGATGAAAAGCTGTTGTGTAGTGGGTTAACTGAGGCTTTCACACAGTGATCTGAGGCACATATGATACGTGAATCTTCACCGTCAGTGTGGTAAATCACGAAATGATGCTGGTAACAATAACTAACATGGCTAGCTAACGTTAGCTTGAGTGTGAAGCAGCTGCAGTAATACAGTCATACGTTAACGTGATAGCAGCATCAGACTGTCGTCTCCAACTAAATCTCAGCCTATACTGTAGATCAAACAGTTGGCTATTAACACGTTAATTATGTACAGACAACACTTAACCTAACGGGATTCAATCAGATGTGTAGCGATGTCTGGATCAGCAAACGCTCAAACATTTTAACAAGCAATGAATGCATATGAACTTTGCACATCAAATTGCATTGAAGTCAATGGGATCTTCAGTTTTCTATCCCCCTAAAGGGTGCACAGCCATGACTTTTTGTGATGGACTTGACTTTTTTTGTTTCATCTATCACACATGATTTAAGGTTATTAGGTCTTGATTGACAGTAATAGCAGGGTAACAACCCATTTCCACTCACTGTTCTCTCCGGCTGCTCGCTGCCCGCAGGCCCACTCTGATCGACATGGGTAAAGTGTACCGACAGAGCAACCAGGAGAATCTGGAGCAGGCCTTCAGCGTGGCAGAGAGGGACCTGGGTGTCACCAGACTGCTGGACCCCGAGGGTGAGACACCGCTGAACGCTCTACTCTCCGAATATTTGAGTTTGTGTGCATTGCTATTCAAGTTGATAAAGCAACATCAATTTTGAAAAAATCCTCTTATGCTGTCTCTACAGATGTGGATGTGCCCCACCCAGATGAGAAATCCATCATCACATACGTGTCCTCTCTGTATGATGCGATGCCCAGGGTACCAGACGTTCAGGACGGCGTCAAAGCCAACGTGAGTCCTTCACGTCCTCATTATCACCTTTCCTCTTGAACGCCATGGAGATATTTTGCAGCAGAGACAAGAAATGTGGTGTTAACTAATGCAAGATATTAGGGCCATCCTTGACCAAAGAAATTCTGTTGACTAACATTCATGATTTTTAATCGACAGATCTGTAAAACTTTAAATCATGTGTTTACCAGAGATGTGCTCATAAGTTTCTTAGAAATACGTTATTCAGAATGAAAAGGCATTAAAAAATGATTTATCGATTAAAGAAACCTCAGTCGACTGAGAGGGGGAGCCCTACAAGAGATAGATAGATAGATAGATAGATAGATTGATAGATAGATAGATAGATAGAGATAGATTGATAGATTGATAGATAGAGATAGATAGATAGATTGATAGATTGATAGATAGATAGATAGATAGATAGATTGATAGAGATGATTGATTGATAGATAGATAGATAGATAGATAGATAGATAGATAGATAGCATCCAGTAGCTTAAACAATACATCTCAAGATTAATAGACCCTAAAATGAGATAGATAGATAGAGATAGAATTATAGATAGATAAGATAACTTAGAATTTAATAGAACTTAGTATTAGATACTTGATAGATCTTCCTTTAAGATACAAGGTTCAAGATCATCATAGATGAGGAGGAAGGAGTATAGATGTCTTAGTTACTTTAATAGATTGCTATGGGGGGGGGGGGGGGGGTGGGGGGGGGGGGGGGGTGTGTGTGGAGAGGGGGGGGGTGGGTGGGGGGGGGGGGGGGGGGGGGGGTGTGTGTGTGTGGGGGGGGGGGGGGGGGTGGGGGGGGGGGGGGGGGGGGGGGGGGGGGGGGGGGGGTGGTGGTGTGTGGAGTGGGGGAGTGATAGATAGAAGAAGGGGGGGGTGGGAGAAGAAGGGAGAAGAAGATAGATAGATAGAAGAAGAGAAGATTGTGAAGATAGATAGATAGATAGATAGATAGAGATAGATTGATTGATAGATAGATAGGGGATAGATAGATAGATAGATAGAGATAGATTGATTGATAGATAGATAGAGATTGATTGATAGATAGATAGATAGCTATAGCACCATTAGTTAAACAAAATTCAATAATATCTAAAATGAGATAAAAAAAAGAGAATAAAATTTTAAAAAATGGGGGGCAACAGTAGATGGTGTGAATTTTTGTGTTGGTGTGCGTAATATAATAAAGAAGTATAGCTGTTGGGAAGATGAAGATATATACTACTATTTAATTATAATAATAATAATATATAGGTAGTAGTATAGAGAAAATATGTAGTATGAGTAAAAAAAAATATATAATATGTATATGAGAGATAAATATGAGATTGGAAAAAAAAATAAAAAAAATTGTGGAAGGGGAAAAAAAAAAAAAGGAAAAAAAAAAATTGGGGAGGGTTAAAAAAAAAAAATGGAGGGGGGGGAAAAAATTGAATAAAAAGAGGAGAAAGTTAATCTTGTCTCTGGTCAAGGTTAAGTCTCAAAGAATGAGGAGGAAGGAGTTAAATGTTTCTCTTTAATATATTGCTATCAGCATTACCACCATTACAACATAAGGTAGTACTGAAGTCAGAAGAAAATGAAAGTAAGCCTATAAACTAATTTATAATCTCTTTACAAAGGAAACATGTAGACAGGATGAGTCACAGCATCAGCAGCTTTAGAAATACTGTGGAAATATGGGTGTAGCCATGTGGTTACAGTACATGAGTTATAACGGCAACGTCCCAGGCTCGAGTCCAGCACTGAATCTTTGTTGCATGTCACACACCCCTCTTTCTCTCCCCCGCCCCATTTCTATACTGACAAAAAACAGTACAAAAACAAATAAATAATAAAAAAAATGTCATCAGTTCTTGTGTGTGTTTGCGCTCCAGGAGCTGGAGCTCCGTTGGCAGGAGTATTATGAACTGGTCACCATGCTGCTGCAGTGGATCAGACACCACATCCTCGTCTTTGAGGAGAGGAAGTTCCCCACCAGCTATGAGGAGATCGAGGTGAGTTGATTTGGGCGGTAAAGGGGATGTATCATGATACACTCACTTTGAAAAATGCCATTCAGATTTGGCTCCCCTTCCTGTGTCACAGTAGAATATGTCACCCATGGCCTGACAACTACCTTTACAACGCTGCACTATGCTTTTCTTGTAAGCTAATCAGAGCAGACTGGGCTTTTTCAGAAGGGGGTCTTAAAGAAACAGGTACTAAAATGGAGCATGAGGGTAAATACAGGTAGACAGATGTTTTCTGAACATTAGAGGATGTAATCATGTTCTGGTAGAAACCCAAAATACAAGTATGATACTGTATGTCCCCTTTAAGTCATGAGTGTTTTGACTAACGTAACAGCAGAATAACATGATGATGAAGATGATGACACATTTATTATTCCCCTTTCTGATCTGCAGGTTCTTTGGCGTCAGTTTCTGAAGTTTAAGGAAACAGAGCTTCCTGCAAAAGAGGCAGACAAGAACCGCTCCAAACACATCTTCAAGTCTTTTGAGGTGAACAGCTCCAATAAACCTGAGTCAATCAGTCATTAAAGTCAGTTTTACACAGAATGCTTTGAGGGGTATTTTTGTGCTGCACAACCATGTTTTCAGTTTGTTTAAATAATCTGCATGTCTTTGTGGGACACTAGCACTTTGTGAAACCTTTACAGACTATTGGCACTATGAAAAGTCACGTGACATAGAGGAAGAGTATGTAATATATTTACTGTAATAAATCCTAATAATGACCATGATATGTCATCAAATGCTAAACTGAAATACTGTCTTCTCCGAGAACAATGCTGCAGCCGGTATGTTCTCCTTTCCAAATTTCCAATCCAGTCCTCAACGTCTGTTTTTGTTTTGGCCGGTGTGATCCCATCCCCTGCCCATTTCAATACCCCGTTACCACATACTGTATGAAACAGTGTCATTAAAACACACCCCGCTGCAGCTATGGATAAGCAAACTGGATCAACAGAGATACCATAACATTAGATTCACATCTCTCTGTGGTCTGTGTGCAGCTGGGTTATCAAGCCAGCGGGTATTTGAGACACACAACCGGCGAAGAGATTCAAACCACTGCTGGTACACCGGAGGAGCAGACGGGCCACGGCTCATGTTTTGAATTTGAACTGCTGTTACACATTTTAAATGCTAGCTGTCAGTTCTATATATTGTTCCTAAGTCTAGTAATTTACAACTGAAAAATGACTGGGTATATAACTGAAACCCTCAAATTATTTTGTCTTCGTACCCTCAGAAGTTTCTGACTTTAGAAAAATGTAAAATATCCTTCAATCAAGGGGATCAAGAAGAGTCCTTATGTTTTCATTGTAAGGTGACCACCCCCAAAAGCTCGGGTGTCCCTTAAGGGCTGATTCTAGTGATGTTTCACCAGAGGTGTTTAACGTTTGAGAGAATCGTAACAGATATGTTTAACTACAGGTTACCTTATCTGTTTAGACCTGAATCAGTTAATTAATTTCTTGATTTATCCATTGATAGAAAATTTATCTGCATCTATTTTGTTAATTGACTAATTGTTAATGTGATTTTTCAAGCAAAAGTTTCAAAATGTCGCTGGTTTCAGCTTTTAAAATGTAACACTTTCGTCATATATAGCAATGGTTGGATGAAACAGCACAATTTAAAATGTTAACTTTTTTTCTGACATTTTATAGACAGAGCGATTAATCGAGACCATAATTGGGAGATTCGTTGAAGAATGTAGCCCTGACCTGTTTCTTATTCTGCAGGGTGCGGTCCAGGCAGGTCACGTCAAAGTGCCGCCAGGTTACCATCCCTTTGACGTGGAGAAGGAATGGGGTCGTCTGCACATCGCCATACTGGAGAGAGAGCGCCTCCTCCGGACAGAGTTTGAGAGGTAAGTAGACCGCAATCCAAACCTCATCACATGCTCTGTTGCCAAAGCAAATGGCACATTTCTAAAGAAAAGAAAAACCCACAAGATATTAAGAAATACAGAAGAAAAATGAATCCTCAGCCGATTAATGCGTGACCACAAGGATGACTCATTTCCTCATGATAAAGTCCACTTTACCAATACGATGAAACTAAGTTGGCTTTGTGGGATGGGAAGTAAATATCGTATTAGGGCAAACACATGACAACCATGGCATTGCCATAGCAACAATATCACAAAAAATATTCTGATCATCTGATATTAATAAACTCTCTTTCATAACAAGGTTGTCAGGGCGTAGCTTTTGGTTTTGGATCTGTGGAAAGTTTTAAAAACATCATCTGTAGTCTAGTGGACTCGCAGGTCTCCAACATGGCTTTCATGCATCAGGGATACGAATTCAAGTATTTATTCCGCCAGAAGATGGAGTGAGTGCCTTCAGGTTTTTCACTTGTTTAGTTTTACTTTGTCAAGACATTGACATTTTTGGTTAATTTAGTTAATTGCATCAGACAAAACGAAAAGTAGTAGGTAGTCTGCCTTCTCTAAAGTGCTTTTTGACCTTTGACCTCCCTCCTCAGGCTGGAGCGACTTCAGAGGATCGTCAGTAAAGTCCAGATGGAGTCGGGGGTGTGTGAGGAGCAGCTCAACCAGGTCGAGACTCTGCTGCAGACGGTGAGACCAAGTCTTCACTATTTCACCAGAAACCATTGCCACCACATGCAGCGCTGCAACTGGTCTGTCTCTGTGCTGCAGGACGTGAGGATGCTGAGCTCAGGGAGACCTGCTCAGCACACTGCAGAGATGGAGGCGGATCTGGAGAAAGCAGAGGGAATGATCCGCTTCCTCTTCAATGACGTTCAGCTGCTCAAAGATGGACGCCACCTTCAAGCTGAGCAGATGTACCGCAGGTGCAAAAATCATTAAAGGCTGGGACGATACACCTATCCCCTGAGTCGCTACCATCACCATACTTGGGTGCAGATTTGATAAGTACTGCGATTCGATAGTAGGATTTGTTGCAATTTTAACACTAGACCATGGGAAAAAGTTGAATCATACACTGAAAGATTTAAATTATTACAGTAAAATGTTTGATTTTCAGCATGTATGTAGTGAGAGATGTCCTGAAGTCAAATACATCAGTCATTATCAGGAATTATTTCTTTTTCCAGCAACCCAAAAAGAGACATGTTATGTTTTATACTTCTGGTGAATATAATCCAGTCAATATTATTTCCATATATGTATTTTGTATATACAGTCCCCTTTGTTAACACCTTATTTTGAAAACTGGATGTAGTCACACATGTCTACTTCCTCTAACTTCTCCAAGGTGGTCTCTAGCTCTCCGTCAGCTCTGTTCTCTTTATCCATCCATGTTCAGCTTCATTGGGGCCGTTTGAATGTATTTAACATAAATGTCAGTAGCTGCAGTTGTAGCGTCGGCTGATTTGACCACAGATGAGAGTGACCGCATGTTACCGCAATATAATAACGTTTCCTGTCCATGACAGAGTTAGGATTCAGTTTTAGCCATGATGTCTAGCTCTGCTTTTCCTGCAACGTGTGAAACCCAAAGTGTTTCCAGACTTTTCTGTATACGTAGCGCCATTTTCTCCTTTCTCGTTTCAGCTCATGGCAGCCGGCTGTGGTTTGTTTTGGCTGACGAATACAGAACGAATATGACCTCACGTTACTCAACACAGCAATAAAAAGTTCCTTCTAATGCCGCGTAGACTCACATGAAGCAAACATCTCCTTTCCGGTGTTTAAAAAAAAAATGATTTTATTGTATTCAATCATTGAAAAAAAAATCACAATACTTAGATGAACCGAAATCCCTAAAATCATCCTCTGCAACATTTAAAATGACATAAAATGAATATTAATCAATGAATTCTTAATATGATAAAATATCACTGTAGAATATGTGTAGAATTGTTGGCATTTTCTTCCTGATGACTTAAACAATTAACCCAATATAAAATATTGATGACTAAATGAATTCATTGACTTTCTAGAGTGTATCGTCTCCATGAGAGGCTGGTGAACCTCCGCAGCGAGTACAACCTGCGCCTCAAGTCCGGAGTGACCACCACCCAGATCCCCATGACTCAGATCCACACGGCTCAGGTCACCACCCTGCAGCAGGCCCCCATGAGGGTGCGGCCCGAGCTGGATGAAGTCACCATGCGCTACATCCAGGATCTGCTGGGCTGGGTGGAGGAGAACCAGCGACGGGTGGATGATGGGGAGTGGGGCTCAGACCTGCCCACCGTGGAGTCCCAGCTGGGCAGCCACCGCGGCCTGCACCAGTCTGTGGAGGACTTCCGCTCCAAGATCGAGAGGGCAAAGGCCGATGAGGTACAATTACAACAGTTATGGGCACATTAAGGACACAAATAGGAAAGTACAACCATTTACAGCTGTTTTTTCTTCCATTCTTTTCTGTTTTATACAAGGATTTTTGTAATTTTTACCCTTTTTTTTCTCCTTCCTCCTTTTCATAATCTTCTTCCTTTAGTGTTGGTGTTGGTGTACAGTAGTTGATTTTCCATTTTGAAGAAACAGATTTAGATTTTAACAGATTAACCTAATTAAATTAATCTCAAGTAAAATAAATATATCAATTACAGAATAAAGTGATATCTTTAGAGCAGACAAAACTGTTTTTTATTATTATTATTTTATTTTTTTTTACCATGGATTGTTTCTTGACTGACCTGTTTTTAATGTTTCTTATTGCGTCTTCCTGCTCCAGAGTCAGATCTCACCTGCCAGTAAAGCTGCCTATCGCGAGTATCTGGGAAAACTGGAGCTACAGTACGGCAAGCTCCTGGTAAGTTACAAAAAATACACTCTAATAAAAGAAAAACACTGCAAAAATTCAGGATAAAAATATCTATATAAGTAGAGACCTCAGCCCTCCTGTTTCGTCTGAACATGTCTTTCAGTCCAGTCATTTTGTGTCACGTGCTCCCTTGCAGAACGCCTCTAAAGCCCGTCTGCACTACCTGGACCAGCTTCACGCCTTCGTCATCGCAGCCACCAAAGAGCTGATGTGGCTGAATGAGAAAGAGGAGGAGGAGGTCAACTACGACTGGAGCGAACGGAACACCAACATGACAGCCAAGAAGGACAACTACTCGGTAGAGTGACAGTGTGATACCCGTAGTGCTTCCTCGTGCTGATGACCGTGATGTGATTCTGATCATTGTTGTTTGTGAGCAGGGTTTGATGAGAGATTTGGAGCTCAGGGAGAAGAAGATGAACAGTGTTCAGGCCACAGGAGACAAACTGCTGAGGGACGGACACCCAGCCAGGAAGACCATAGAGGTAAGATTATTTAAAATGGAGAAGAACTTATTTAACTACTACAGTCTGTAAACACCATATCAGATCATATTCATCTTACATGTATTCATTATTAAATCAGTATTTACTCTCCTCATCAAAACAACCTTTCATCCTCACCACCCTCTGCCCTGCCCAGGCCTTCACTGCAGCCCTGCAGACTCAGTGGAGTTGGATCCTTCAGCTTTGCTGCTGTGTCGAAACCCACCTGAAAGAAAACACCGCCTACTACCAGGTGTGTTCACTAACCTCCATCACAAGACTTGACCACTTAAACCTGTCTATACCCAGTTACTGTTTATCCTAGTGCTGTCAAAATAAATGTGATAATAGGAGGATGTTGTATCCCGTACAGATTGTGAAGCCCCTTGAAACAAATTTGTGATTTGTAATATTGGGCTATAAAAAAACATAATCCAGCACCGGCCTACTACAGTTTTGGAAGTGCGCAACCACCTTACATAATTTGATATTGAGCTATACAAATAAAACTGACTCGACTTGATAATAATGCTTTAAGGCTTATTTGTTTTAACGCCACTAATGTCTTTAACGCATTAAAGCAATGGTACTGACATCATATGAAATTAAACTGATGATTGAACTGAAATGATTGGTACTAACCACGTCATACTAGCTTGTCGCAAAGGAGGTTAAATAACGCTCCAAACTTGAGCAAACCTTTAGTGAGGAAAACCAGCATGTCCATTTTCAAAGGGGTCCCTTGACCTCTGACCTCCAGATGTGTGAATGTAAATGGGTTCTCTGGGTCCCCACCAGTCTCCCCTTTACAGACATGCCCACTTTATGATAATCACAGTCAGTGTGGATCAAGTCATAGTCAAGTCAGCACTCTGACACACTGACAGCTGTTGTTGCCTGTTGGGCTGCAGTTTGCCATGTTATGATTTGGGCATATTTTTTATGTTAAAGTCAGAACCTGTGAGGGTTTCTGGACAATATCTGTCAATGTTTTGTGTTGTTAATTGATTTCTAATGACAAATATATACATATATTTGCATAAAGCAGCATTTTGCTCACTCCCATGTAGACAGTAGTATTAATTAAGGAAAGAGAGATAACTGTTTTCAATCATGAGACAAGGCGTGTTTGGTACTCTTGGAAAACAGGGAAAAAGATCAGGATAGGCAGGAAGGCAATCCAGACACTAAAAATATTAAAACAAGTGGCAACGAAGGAGGAAATATATTAAAAAGTTTTTTAATGGCTAAATCATTTAAAAAGCCAACATGTTTTGACCACTGTAGCTCTTCGTCAGGGCTTGAAAACGGACAAAGCGGATGTGGCCTCACCTATATGGTATCAACAATCACATGATCACCGTAGTATTACAAAATATCACAAAGAAAAAAACACAAATAATTTATGTCCTTCATCAATTAAACTACTCCTACTTTACAATGGAGCCTATACAGAAAAAAGAAAATATGATAATTTATAATAAATATATATTTTATAATTAATATTTCTTATTCACAGACAGCATGTAAAGTGTATATTGTCATTAGGACCGAGATACTTTAAGGTATCCAACTGATGGATCCAAAAAGTCTCCTTCTGGTAAAGTTTTGTAACATGTCTCCCCTCCGACCAGCAGTTTAATATGCTGGATTACTTTCCTGTCTATCAAGAGTATTAGATTCTTGATAAATCTCTCTTTTAGCTATATTTTGAACGGATAAAAAATGTGTAATTAATTTGATTGACAGCTGTAGTTTATCCATAAAGAGTTAACTTAAATCTCAGTTGTCTTACTGTTGCTGCCTGTTCATGTAGGTTAAATTCTCTCCTCCACTTTCCTCCTCGTCTAGTTTTTCTCTGACGTGCAGGAGGCTGAGGACAAGATCAAAAAGATGCAAGACACCATGAAGAGGAAGTACACCTGCGACCGCTCCATCACAGTCACACGGCTGGAAGATCTACTGCAGGACGCAGCTGTGGGTTCATTCACCATTCTGTTGTTAACTTACCAAACGCATCAAGACGCTGTGTTTATACTGTGGAAGAGTGCACCATGTTGAGTGTGCTGGGAAATGATATGATATACCTGTTGATTGGAAGCTGTACGAGGCATTACAGCACTGTGGTGGGGAGAGATGGGAGTTTATACTCCTGCTAAATGCTTTATCAGTGAAGCGTAAGGATTATAATTGTGCATGAAACACTGTAAAACATACATTTTTGTGTTTTTTACAGGATGAGAAAGAGCAACTGACTGAGTTCAAAACTCACCTGGAAGGC
Source organism: Pterois miles (assembly GCA_947000775.1). Classification (NCBI taxonomy): domain Eukaryota; kingdom Metazoa; phylum Chordata; class Actinopteri; order Perciformes; family Scorpaenidae; genus Pterois; species Pterois miles. Next base: position 2,481,962 of record CAMQGK010000638.1, read on the forward strand.
CTGAAGCGAAGGGCCAAGACCATCATCCAGCTAAAACCACGTAACCCAGCTACCGCAATCAAGGGCAAACAGCCCATCCAGGCTGTCTGTGACTTCAAGCAGATGGAGGTATGATTCTGTTTTCATTATGCCGAACACATTAACTCTTTTAAATATTGTTGGACATACCCAGAATTGCTGCTGCATGCATAAAAATCTCAGAAATCATTCAATTCTTAAATATTGATAAATACAGTTATAGTTGCCAGATTTTTTGGTTGGGTTGTATGAGTACCAAGTCTGTACCTAGAGTCCATGACCGTCAGCACACCCAGAGTTTGGAGAAACAGACCGGAGCACCAGAACAGGAGCAGCGCCACCTACTGTTGTTTTACGTACTGTTGTTATTGTTGTTTACCTTGCCGTAAGACAGCTCTTTCCTACGGGGAACTGAAGTCATTATCTGTGCTCTCAGTAATTTTACCTGTCAGAACACAGGAGCAGCTGGTCCACCGCTGCCTCGATGTTTGTGTTACTGTGTGACTCGCAGTGAATCCGAACTAACCCTTTAAAACTACAAAATCACACAATAACACAAACAGCTGTCCTAAAAGAAGTGTACAATGTCCTGCTCCTATCTTTACTTTCTATGTAACATTACTTTTAACAAAGTCTTGTAGTTCAGGAAGAACGTTAGCCTAACATGGTGAAACGTCTAAGTTAACACTGCTTAGCTTGCGTAGCTAATGTTAGCGGTCTAAAGGCACGGTCTAGGGGCTGCAGTGGTCCCACAGAATGAATTAACTCAATCAACTAACTGTGGTGTTATTGTGAACTATAACGCTCTTAACTAGGGTAACCTAATGAGCACAAGGTAAACGTCAGTAATCGGTCAGCATCACAGCAGAACACGTACAGTGTCTGGTAACCATGGTAACTGGTGACTCAGCCAAATGTGTCGTTGTTGCTCGTAGTGACGGTACATGTTTAAAACAGGAAGAGAGCATGCAGGTATCCTCGTAAAAGCCTTCAGTTTGACTTGAATCAGTTTTAAATACAGACTCATCTACATTTACTATCTACGGTGACCATTTACGCAAGTTACTATGAACAGCCACAAACTCTCTGCTGAAAGTCCCGAGTTAACACAGTCAGCAGACAGTAGAGCCACTACGACGTACAACCACAGTAATGGCGGCACTACTAGCTTACTGAACACATAAAGCATTCGCTAGATTTGTCCACACACAGACTGGATAAGTACCTCATACAACCCCATTTCAAAACACCCAAACTATCCCTTTAATGAAGTGAAATAATTTTCTTAATAAACACTAGTAAATTACAGGAATATCAAGTAGTAGATTGAGTCAGTCAGACATGAGCATCCATGTTTCTGTTCCCCCAGATCACAGTTCACAGAGGAGACGAGTGCGCTCTGTTGAATAACTCGCAGCCGTTCAAGTGGAGGGTGCTCAATGATAAAGGCAACGAGGCGTCTGTACCGTCTATCTGCTTCCTGGTTCCACCCACCAATAAGGACGCTGTGAACAGTGTTGCCGGGTGAGCCAAGGGTCCCCCCACGGTGTCTTAAATCAATTCAAATCCAAATTCCCATGCACACAGTCCACAAGCGCTAATGTCCACTTAATCTCCCTCAGACTGGATGGGAACCTCCAGAGGCTGCAGGCGATGTGGCAGACAATGTTTGTGGACATGAAGAGCATGTTGTCCTGGCAGTACCTCATGAGAGACATCCACATCATCAAGACCTGGAATGTCACCATGGTAACAACACAGGATGTACAGTACTGTATTAGAGAAAGGCTACTGCTCTAACAGACTGTAAGCTGTTATAAAATCCCTGAAGCACAGTGACAGATTTGTTTAAGCATGAATGCAACTTTTTACCGAAGACAGGAGGAAAATATAACTCTCTATCGTTTTAGTTTTAAATACTCAGCATTAAAATCTACATAGTCATTAAACCTGGAGAACTGTTGAAGAGTAGTTTAACTGCTAATCATGGTATTATTTGTGCCAGTATACCTGGTCATTTTATGGTTGCTGCATCAATACCTGCAGCATTTAATCATTATGTGGAAACAGATTAGTTCACCTTCAGTTACTCTCAAGTTATATGGAAGCCCAGAGAGGCAAGTGAGAAAACTAAATTTTGGTTAACCATTTTCTATCTAAATTGTTTTCATTCCTGTGTTTATAACTTATGAAAAGGTGAAAAAGTTTTACCGGTGTCCAAGTTACCATTTTTCATCTGTGAAAACAGGTAAAACAAGGCGATTATTTTTTTTAAATTTGTGTCATGTCCTTTTTTTTAAGCGTGTTGTTGTAATACTCATTTCGGCCACAAGAGGCTGAAGTGCACCACTACCCCGTTCATGTTTTCCTCCAGGTGAGTTTTATTTACGTAACTTGCTAACAGAGTGCACAGAGAAATTAACACTCGCCTGGAGGAAAACCTGAATGGCAAAAACCTTTTTTTTATACTTAAGTCAAAAATTCAGGAAAGAAAACTATTTAGATCACGCTCAGGAAATGGATCACCAGAACTTTATCACTTGACTCTCAGGGCTTCAGTAAGTTAACTTAAATTCAGATGAAGCCTAGTTTAGTTGTTTTACCTCATTTTTGAAATGTATTTATTACATGTAGTTTTCAAAGCTGCTATGCAGACATAAATCTGACGCTACAGATGGAGAAAATACTTTCCATTACACATAAGTAGATTACACTGTACTGGTACTGTAAAGAATCTGTGTTTCTGTTTAATAATCTTCTCTGTACCACCCTTGTAGTTTAAGACCCTAAGGGTGGAAGAGTACCGTCTAGCACTGAGGAACCTGGAGTTGCACTACCAGGACTTCCTGAGAGACAGCCAGGACTCCCAGATGTTCGGGGCAGAGGACCGAATGCAGGTCGAGTCCAACTACAACAGAGCCAACCAGCACTACAACACTATGGTCAGCTCTGCAGAGCAAGGTGTGTACTGTTTGGTTGTTAAATGTCATTAATCACCCAGACGTGGTCTGAAATTGATTACAAGGCATGCATTTAGTTTTCAGTTGGACAAAACCTTTTCTCATTGAATCATTCCTCAGACATTTGTGTTGAAATTCAGTCATGGTCATTTGTGTGTAAGTTGACTGTTGGATTCACATTACAGGCTACGTGCCACCCAGAGCAGGTAAGCTGCTTCAGCTACAGTGCCGGATGTGCAGTAGGAGCTTGTGATTGGCTGATCAGGACTGTGCGTGTGTGTTTGTGTGTGTGTTGTCGTGATTCATTCCATTCATTAACTCAATCAGCTTCATCATCCTCACTGATACTGGTATCCCTCCTAACTTCACTCATCATTGCATTCTTGTCTCTGTGCATGGGTTTAACAGCAGCTGATTTACGATCTGCATCACTGAATGATTAAATCAATTAACTGATAAATTAACCACTATGATGGAAAATCAACATGGACCCAATCAAGCATGAAGACATTCATTTAATGTGAACAGTGTGACATAAATACATTCACAAATCATAGACAGTAAACTGTACTAAACTGTAGTTTATTAACGTGATAATTTTTTTCCCCCCAAAGTATTTAAAGTACAGTGGAAACAGCTTATTGTGTTGACAGTGACAGTGATCAACTGCTTATATGGATCAAAAAGCTTAGGAGAGATTCATTCCTGTACAAGTGCTGTTTTAGTAATTCACTTATTGTGTTCATGTGTGTGTTTTCATACATGATAACAAGTGGAATAACATTTAAAACTACATTAGAATAACGTTAATTGATTCGCGCTGTGGAGCCGGCCAGGTGAGTCACTGTTTCATTACTTTGTAGTTATGTAATAAATCTAAAATATCAATTAGATGATAATCTGTTTGAGAAATGATGCACAAGTTGGTAATATTCATCCACTTATAGAGATCAAATTATCCCAGACAGACAAGATCACTATAAGCAGTTTCCACTGTATTTGCTTCCAGTCAAAAACACAACACACTGAATGATTCTGTAAAATAAATGTCACTGTTTAAGATCAAGTTTAAGATCCTGTACTGAACTTTTTTCAATCCAACCAGGAGAGCAAGACGAGACGGTGTGTAAGACGTACCTGACGAAGATCAAGGACCTTCGCCTGAGGCTGGAGGGTTGTGAGAATCGAACGGTGACGCGTCTCCGCCAGCCTGTGGACAGGGAGCCTCTCAAAGCCTGCGCCCTGAAGACAGCAGAGCAAATGGTAACGACGTGAGAATAAAAACCTGACATTTAAAGCGGAAACACAAAGTCAGGAAGGAAAGGGGATTACCTAAATGAAAGCAGTGTTTGTTAGCTTAGCAGTGCTTCATAAAGTTGGTTATGTTGTGTTTAAATCTCATATCATATCCCATTAAACCATCTCCCTTTTTCCAATGACAGAAAGTCCAGTCTGAGTTGGAGGGCTTAAAGAAAGACCTGGACTCCATCACTGAGAAGACGGAGGAGGTTCTGGCGTCTCCTCAGCAGACCAGCTCCGCCCCGATGCTGCGCTCCGAGCTGGACGTGACGCTGAGGAAGATGGACCACGTCTACGGTCTCTCCTCCGTCTACCTGGACAAGTGAGGCTTTTGTGACTCTCTGAGCTCTTCCTGGTGAATTCCCAGCTGGTGTTGTGCTTTTTATGAAGCGTAACCTCTGTGATTGCAGACTGAAGACCATTGATGTTGTGATCAGAAACACTAAAGATGCAGAGGACACACTGAAGAGTTATGAGACTCGTCTGCGTGATGTTAGCAAAGTGCCAGCAGACGGGAAGGAGGTGGAGGACCAGCGTAGTCAGCTCAAGGTATTTCCTCTTTTTGGAAAGATATTCACTCATATCTACATATTTAGTTTTATATTGTTGCTATGATTAATGTCTTAACCCGTGACATGCTTGTTCCCTCATTGCTTTCATATTAAAGGTGATCTTTTTGTTTTTTCGTCTGACAGTCGATGCGTGCTGAAGCAGAGGCCGACCAGGCGGTGTTCGACCACCTGCAGGACGAGCTGAAGAAGGCAACAGCCATCAACGACAAGATGACGAGGATCCACAGCGAGCGTGACGCCGAGCTGGAGCATTACCGTCAGCTGGTCAACAGCCTGCTGGAGCGCTGGCAGGCCGTGTTTGCTCAGATCGACCTGAGGAAGCGGGAGCTCGACCTCCTCGAGCGCCACATGAACTCCTACAACGGAAGCTACGAGTGGCTCATCCACTGGCTCGGAGAAGCGAGGAAGAGGCAGGAGAAAATCCAAGCCGTGCCCATCGGTGACAGCAAGGCTCTCAAGGAGCAGCTGGCAGAGGAGAAGGTATTGTAAAAGAAAAGAGGGAGCTGTGTGGGGCAAAAGGAGGTGAAGCCATTATACCCTCTGCTGGTCACACTGTGGCACAGATTTAATAAGAGTGCACTTTACTGATTTGAATTACTGTCATAGTAATGATAATAAGAGTAGTGACTGTGGCCTTGCCTTTTTTTGGGTAAAAATATATATTTTGAATTGTGAAATGTCTGTTTTTCATGTTTTTATTTATACTTTCAGAATCTCCTGGATGAGATTGAGAAAAACAAGGACAAGATTGAAAATTGCCAGAAAAATGCGAAAGCTTACATCGATTCAGTCAAGGTATGTACTGAAATTTTCAGTTTTACAATTTTTTTTCTTCTGGCTTGATTAAGATTATCTTATTCTTGTTTTAGGATTACGAGCTCCAGATTTTGACTTACAAAGCCCTCCAGGATCCCATAGCATCTCCTTTAAAGAAACCCAAAATGGAGTGTGCATCTGATGATATCATCCAAGAGGTAAGTTAATCACACATCACCTGAGGAGAGCAAAGACATGCATGCCTCCAGTCTGGACTGAATGTGGCTGTCTGCCTCCCATTTTATCATTACTGTGGTAAAAACTGCCTTCTAAGGGAGGTTGTACGAGGTACTTCTCCGTAATCACTGTATTACCTACAGTAGATGATGGTCGGCACAACCCCAGTTTAGAGAAACAGACCAGAGCAGGAGCAAAGCCATGAACTGATGTGGACGGGGGCAAAACCAAGACGTATTTTAGACACCTAAAAACATCAGTTAGTGTACGCTATGTTTACAATATTTTCATAGCTTGACGTTGCTGTCAGACGGCCCTTTCTGACGGGGAACTGAAGCCGTTGTATCCATCTATGCTCTCTTCAAAGCCACCAGAGTCCTTTGACAAAACATGGCATTTTACCGCGGTCAACACGGGAGTTGCCGGTCTACCGTTGCCTCCATCGGTTAGTTTGTGTTATTGTGTGACTTTGGTGTTTTAAAGCGTTAGCTCAGATTCACCGAAGTCCCACAATAACAAGTAAACGAACCACACGAGGTAGCAGTAGACCAACAGCTCCCATGTTCTGCGGGGTAAAATGACTGTTTTTGTCAATGGGGTCTGGTGGCTTTAAAGAGAGCTAGATAGATATAACAGATTCAGTTCTCCATTGGAAAGGGCTGTCTGACAAAGCAGTGACATATTATAAATATAGTGCACTCAAACTGATATTGATTATTTTAGGTAGCTAAAATATTTTTGCTGCTGCCCCCGTCGACAGCAGTACATTGCTGTGTACTCCTGTGTGCTTCTCCAAACTGGGGGCATCTCGACCATCATCTACTGCAGTTAATACACTAATTATGGATAAGTACATCTACAACCCAAACTATCCCTTTAACTATTTATATACATAATCCAGGGAACTAAATGCATATAAAGAGTGAGAGAAAATGCACATTTTTAGGTCAAATAAACACCCTGCATTTCTTTCAGTACGTTACGCTGAGAACCCGCTACAGTGAGCTGATGACTCTCACCAGCCAGTACATAAAGTTCATCATAGAAACGCAGCGCCGCCTGGAGGATGAAGAGGTAATCACACACAAACTCTGAAGACATACAGCAGCAGGTTTCTGTCAAAAAGTCCCGCTAACACCAACAACACCACCCTTACCTGTTAACTGATTGATGTATGGGAAATCATTTGTCATCAATTAATACAAAATGTTGGCACCTGAAATTTAGGGTTACTCACAGTGTTCAGTGGTGAAGCAAACAGTTTCATCCTAGCGTTTCAACACATCACATCCCCACTACAATACAGTATACTGTATGTCTGTCATTCCCCTACACTGTGTATTTAGTCTAATCATGCCACATAGTCTGTACATATGAGTCTGATTTGGCTGCAGGCATCAGCCCTGAACTCAGTCATATTTTCCAACTGCTTGATTCAATATTTGCTTCTTTGTTTCCTCTTGAAATCATGCACACTACCTGCCTCCTCAAGTTATTATTATTAAGCTATTATTTTTCACTCTACCTTACCGTTTACTTTCTCTCCCTTTTCTTCTTTTCTAACCTTCTGTTGTGTTTGATCCTTTTGACCTGCTCGCCAGCGCTTTATCATGATGAGTATTAATCACACGCTTAAGAGATGAATAAACCCCAAAGCACCAGGTATTTAAAGAACAGACCCTCTCAGCTCATGTCATTCGTCTCTACATCAGACCCTTGTCTGTAGTGAAGGGAAGGTTCAGGATTTTTCGGAGACCTTTCATAACTGAGCCCGTTCGAGTTCATTCAGAAGTCTCGCGCCTCAGTTGGCATCAGGTTCCTGTTAGCATGCTTTGCTTTGCTCGCATAAATGTCAACTTTTAAGGCAAGCTATTATTTCTGTTGTCTTTATATAATAATGTGACAAAACAATTTTTGAAGGACGTATCTGGATTTGTATCAATAGTGTTTAGGGTTGCAACTATTTATTTAAATAAATCTTTTAGTCGACGAAATGAAAAATAGTTAAAATCACAACTTTGCAGAGCTGTCGTTAAATATCTCGTTTTGTTTGACCACAAGTCAAAAACCCAAAGAGTTTCAGTTTACAAATCTCAAATGTTTTTCCTCTATTTCTGCTTGATTATTAAAATAGTCGGCAGTTATTTTTCTGTCAGTCGTCAATCGATTGACTATTTATTTCAGCTCTAATACTGTTTTTTTGTCTTTCCACTCATTTGCACTAGCAAATAAATACAGGAGGCCGATGCAAATGTACCAGAAATATCTGTCCTGAACCAGACTTTAATTGGAGATCAATATGACAGGTTTCTGAAGGGTTGAACCTTCCCTTTAGGTGTGAAATCACCTGTACAATTACACAATGCAGTCGCCCATGTTACTAAAGAGTAGAACTCATCTCTTGATGTTTGCCAAGCTGTTGTCAGAGTTACGTGTACCGTGATCTTGGATTTACATCCTGTTTCGTACATTTCAATCCAAGCTGACTTTGTGTTTTCCATCAAATCATGCTGTGTTCGCTGCATCACCATGCTATTCAAATTGAACTCTGACTTCCTGTGTTTGGTATCTTTCCCACTGAGCTTCATACTTTTTGCATGCTGCTATTTATTTATTCCCTCTCTATTTCTTCTTAACCCTTGTGCATCCCTTTAAAAAAAAAATTGCTCTGATGTCGTTAGAGGACAAAAATGTTTGTCAGAAACTGCCATAAAATTAAACATGTATTATTTTGCACTTTCAGAGAGTTAAATCATAACTACCAATTATTGATTAATTTTCAGAATTTCAACCATTCAAAAGCCAAATATTTGTTTACGTTATGCCACTGTTGGTTTTTTTATTTAAAAAATGATATATTCTGTATGCTAAATGCTAGGAGGGTTTTTCTTCCCATAGTTGGGGATATATCAATGATTAGCAACAGCATCTATAATACAGTGGTGATGTTCCTGGTGGGAACCATGAAAATAGCATGAATTTGCCTCATAGGGGAGAAAATGGTTCAGTCTGGTGGGAAATAGTAAAAACTACACTGCCCCAAAAAATTAAGGGAACACTTAATTATCCCAGTTAGTTAAACTTCAGGGATGTCAGCCTGTCCATTTAGGAAGCACCAGTGATTGTGAATCACTTTTACCTGCATTGGTGAAAATGAAAGTGACAACAGGTGGAATGGAGAGACAACAGCAAGACGACCCCCATAAAGGGGATGGTTTAACATGTGGTGACTCTCTCCTGATCCTTCCTGGCTGACTCTTCTCTAGTGTCCTTGTCACTACTTGTAGCATGAGGTGGTACCTGCAGCCCATCAAACAGTGTGGTTGTAATGGGTTTAACTGGAGATGTTTTTATGTTTGTATGTTGGCTACACAGTTTATTATAGACTTATTATAGGACTGAGGAGGAACTTCCAACATTAAAAAACAAACCACCCTTGCCAACATTTATGACATATGCAATAACAAAGTCAAAATGATAAAAAAAATTAAAAAGCCAACATGTCCTTAGTGATGCACAAGGGTTAATGACTTTAAACATTTTACAAAAAGCTGCTGTATTTTAAGAATATAAAGACTGACACTAAATATTGAATGGTGATTCAATTTAGCAAAAATGTTAATGTTTTATATATATATATATATATATATATATATATATATATATATATATATATATATATATATATATATTGTTAATGATTAAGATATTTGTAAATCTTTAAGAAAATGTTTGTGAAACATCTATAAACAATATTTAGGTAGATAATATGGTTAATGGTTAATAATTGGCATCTCTCTATCTGTCATGTTCACAGGTGTTTTCCAAACAATTTCTTTAAGGTTTACAAATCATCTGGTAATCACTACCAAATACTTCATATAGTATATAAAATGTTAAAATGTGTGTAACAATAAACTGATAAGTTTACAAATGTAATCAGAATATAATTATCGTCTCTTATCAGCTATGATACAATATTTAACTTTTTAACTAATTATTTCATATTACACAAACTAATGATAAAATAACAGAAATTATATCATCACTTATTATTAGCAAACATTCATTATCATGTTATTAGTAAGATAACTAATTTTAATTAACTTTAATAATTTTACCATTTATAAATGATGGTTATTATGTTACCTGTTAGAGCAGCAACATCACACCTTGACAATACTTATACTGAGTTTGCTATCATTGCTACTACATGTTATTTTATATTTATATTTCTAACAAGCCCATAATATACAATACTGATCAGGCTTTATTACAGATTATATAAAACATCAATCAGCTAAAATACCTTGACTGCATGAATGCAAAGTGTATTTCCGTGCTGTGCTGTTGTGAAGTAAAGTGTCATTCTGTGTGCCACACATTAAATGAACATGACAAGCATTTCCCAATACAGTATTTTCCCTCCAGTTAACAGAACTGCTGTAGATAATTAACATATTCTCATGTATTTACATTTTGATGTACCTACATGGACTAGAACTAAAGTACTTTCACATTGAAGTTTTACTTTGTAGTCTAACACCTAACATTTCCCTTTACTCCCTCTTTGCTTCTACTAATACAGAAAGCTTCTGAAAAACTGAAAGAAGAGGAGAGGAGAAGGATGGCAGAGATACAGGCTGAGCTAGATAAACAGAAACAGTTGGCCGAGGCTCATGCTAAATCTGTGGCCAAAGCAGAACAAGAAGCCCAGCAGCTGAAGCTGAAGATGAAAGAAGAAGCCAGCAAAAGGCAAGATGTTGCAGTGGATGCTGAGAAACAGAAGCAGAACATACAACATGAGCTGCATCATCTCAAGAGTCTATCTGAGCAGGAGATCAAGTCCAAGAGTCAGCAGCTGGAAGAGGCGCTAGTCAGTCGGACCAAAATTGAGGAGGAGATCCACATAATCAGACTCCAGTTAGAGACGACAATAAAACAGAAAGGCACAGCCGAAGCTGAGTTACAGCAGCTCAGAGACACAGCTGCCGAGGCTGAGAAGCTCAGGAAAGCTGCTCAGGAGGACGCAGAAAGGCTCCGCAAGCAAGTGGCTGAAGAGACTCAGAAAAAGAAAAATGCAGAAGATGAGCTAAAGCGTAAATCCGAGGCAGAGAAAGAGGCTGCCAAGCAGAAGCAGAAAGCAATGGATGACCTGCAGAAATTCAAAATGCAAGCTGAGGAGGCAGAGAGGCGCATGAAACAGGCTGAGGAGGAGAAACTGAGGCAGATCAAGGTGGTAGAGGAGGTGGCACAAAAGAGTGCTGCCACACAGCTGCAAAGCCATTCCGTGTCGTTCAACGAGAAAGCAACAAAACTGGAGGCATCCCTCAAGAAGGAGCAGGGCACTGTTCTTCAGTTGCAGGAGGAAGCTGAAAAACTCAAGAAGCAGCAAGAGGAAGCTAACAAAGCAAGGGAGCAAGCAGAGAAAGAGCTTGAAACATGGAGACAGAAGGCCAACGAGGCCCTCCGCCTGAGGCTACAAGCTGAAGAGGAAGCTCAAAAGAAGAGTCAGGCTCAAGAGGAAGCAGAGAGGCAGAAAGTTGAGGCAGAACGTGATGCCAAGAAAAGGGCTAAAGCTGAAGATGCTGCTCTTAAACAGAAGGAGAATGCAGAGAAAGAATTAGAAAAACAGAGGAAATTTGCAGAACAGGTAGCCCAGCAAAAACTGTCTGCAGAGCAGGAATGCATACGACTGAAGGCTGACTTTGATCACGCTGAACAACAGAGGGGCCTGCTGGATAATGAACTCCAGCGTCTCAAGAATGAGGTGAATGCTGCCGAAAAGCAGAGGAAACAACTGGAGGATGAGCTGGCTAAAGTCAGAAGTGAAATGGATGCTCTTTTGCAGATGAAGATTCAAGCTGAGAAGCAGACACTATCCAACACTGAAAAGAGCAAGCAGCTTCTCGAATCTGAAGCACTGAAAATGAAACAACTCGCTGATGAAGCAACTAGACTGAGATCAGTCGCTGAAGAGGCAAAGAAGCAGAGGCAGACCGCAGAGGAAGAGGCAGCTCGGCAGAGAGCTGAGGCTGAGAAAATACTTAAAGAAAAACTGGCTGCCATCAACGAGGCAACTCGTCTGAAGACGGAAGCTGAGATCGCTCTGAAAGCTAAAGAAGCAGAAAACGAAAGACTGAAAAGAAAAGCTGAGGATGAAGCCTATCAGAGGAAGCTGCTGGAGGATCAGGCCGCTCAGCATAAACAAGATATCCAAGAGAAAATCACACACCTGAAGAACTCATCTGATTCAGAGCTAGAGAGACAAAAAACAATCGTGGAAGAAACTCTGAGGCAAAAGAAGGTAGTTGAAGAAGAAATTCACATCATTAAGCTGAACTTCGAGAAAGCATCAAAAGGAAAGTCGGATTTGGAGGTGGAGTTAAAGAAGTTGAAGGGTATTGCAGAGGAGACGCAGAAGAGCAAACTCAAAGCCGAGGCAGAGGCTGAGAAACTGAAAAAGCTCGCTGCAGAGGAAGAGAAGAAAAGGAAAGAATCGGAGGAGAAGGTGAAGAGGATTAGTGCAGCAGAGGAAGAGGCAGCTCGACAATGCAAAGCCGCTCAGGAAGAAGTTGAACGCCTCAAAAAGAAAGCTGCTGAAGCAAACAAGCAGAAAGACAAGGCTGAGAAAGAGGCAGAGAAGCAGGTGGTTCTGGCCAAAGAAGCAGCGCAGAAATGTAGTTCTGCAGAGCAGAAAGCCCAAGACGTTCTCAGTAAGAACAAAGAGGACAGCCTTGCTCAGGAAAAGCTGAAAGCTGAGTTTGAAAATGCTAAGAAACTTGCACAAGCAGCAGAGAAAGCCAAAGAGAAAGCAGAGAAAGAGGCTGCCCTGCTCAGACAAAAAGCAGCAGAGGCTGAAAAGCAGAAAAAATCTGCAGAGGATGAAGCTGCGAAACAGGCCAAAGCTCAAAAAGATGCAGAGAAGTTGCGGAAAGAGGCAGAAGAAGAGGCCTCCAAGCGAGCAGCAGCTGAGGCGGCGGCTCTAAAGCAGAAAAAGCAGGCTGATGCAGAAATGGCCAAGCACAAAAAAGAAGCAGAGCAAGCACTGAAGCAGAAGTCTCAGGTTGAGAAGGAGCTTACGATGGTCAAACTGCAGCTGGATGAAACTGATAAGCAGAAAGCTGTGTTGGATGAGGAGCTTCAGAGAGTTAAAGGTGAAGTGAATGATGCTGTCAAGCAAAAGGCGCAGGTGGAGGATGAACTGTCCAAAGTCAAGATCCAGATGGATGAGCTCCTGAAACTTAAACTTAAGATTGAGGGAGAAAACAAGCGCCTCATGCAGAAAGACAAAGATAACACACAGAAATTACTTGCAGAAGAAGCAGGGAAAATGAAGAGCCTGGCGGAAGATGCTGCCAGACTTAGCGTCGAAGCTGAGGAAGCAGCCAGACAGAGACAGATTGCTGAGTCTGACCTGGCTGAGCAGAGGGCACTTGCAGAGAAAATGCTAAAGGAGAAAATGCAGGCCATCCAGGAGGCTACAAAACTGAAAGCTGAGGCAGAGGAGCTCCAGAAACAGAAGAACCAGGCACAGGAAAAGGCTAAAAAGCTACAAGAGGACAAACAGCAGATCCAGCAGCGCCTTGATAAGGAGACAGAGGGCTTCCAAAAATCATTAGAGGCTGAGCGAAAGAGGCAGCTTGAAGTTTCAGCTGAAGCAGAGAAACTGAAATTGAGGGTCAAAGAGCTCAGCGACGCTCAGTCAAAAGCTGAAAAGGAGGCTAAGAAATTCAAGCAACAAGCAGATGAAGCCAAAGTGCGTCTTGAGGAGACAGAAAAACAAACTACAGCAACTGTTGTGCAGAAGCTGGAGACACAGAGGCTGCAGAGCACCAGAGAGGCTGGTGACCTGAAGGAAGCCATCGCTAACCTGGAAAAAGAGAAGGAGAAACTGAAAACAGAGGCGGAGGAGCTTCAGAAAAAATCTAAAGAGGTATTTTGGCATTAATTAATGCCACTAGTCAGTTTACACAACCCTCCCAATTAACATAGTCCTGTTAAATACACTAACTACAGTATTTGTAGAAGCACATGTAACATTTCATGTAAATTGCAGAGACTTAAAGTTACATCCAGCAATTTATATGACGTGTCTTTCAAAACACAATACTGCAGAGTTCAAATGGTCACAAGGAAAACATTGGATGACTTATCAGGAAATACTACTTTCTCGGCAAGAGTTAGATAAAAATATAAAATAAATAAAATGAATATGAAATGATATTGATGATATTGATGATACTGCTCTCATGTCTGTAAGCTGAATGTGAAACTACTGTGAGCAGACGTTAGCTTAGCATAAAGACTGCAAATGGCTAGCCCAGCTCTGTCAAGTTCAGCTTCAGTTTTTGTACAGATTTAACAAATGATGTTTCATAAATATAGGCATAACTAGGGATGCTAATTTTGAAAACAATTCTTGACCGATAACCAACTCTCGTTAGCCGATCATTTATCAGCTGCAGTATATGAGCATAACAGACAACTGTGTCAACAGTTCACCATCAGGAGAGTTACTGTAGCAGCTACGGTGCTGCATTCACTGTCTCCAGTTCACAGTCCGGGAGCATTAGCAGCCATGGTGCTGCGTTCACTGTCTCTAGTTCACTGTCCGGGAGCATTAGCAGCGACGGTGCTATGTGTATTGTTGCAGACATGCAGCCATTTTCTCAGTAACAGTCTCCACCCACATTTTGTTTAGTTTAGAAGGTTGTCAGTTGTGTATCTAACCGGATTAACAATAGCGATTGTCCGACAAACAACGTGCGTGTTTGTGCTATGTTAGCAGCTGCAAATGTTGCCAGTGTTCGTGCCCACCATAGCGAGTTTCTGACAGACTGTGTGTGTGGCGGCGGTGAGTGTGGGTTTGTCGGTTGCGTTGCAGCTGCGAGCGTAGCTGTAGCAGACAGTTGTGTACAGATTATTTGTCAGTGAATAAATGTTACAAGGCTACAAGCTACAACTCCTCAGCTGGAAGTCCAGAGCCAACTTCCTGTATCTGCGCCAGCTCTCTCGTAAGTGACGAGCTGCTCCTCTGAGTTTTTCTCAGCTTAGCGTTAATCGGTAAAAATGCTTAATGTCAATTGTTGGTTGAATGGTTAATTATTGGCATCCCTAGACGTAACTCAATTCTGCACAACTTGACTTGATGATGCCTTTATTCGCAGTGCCAAAGCTCCAAAAAATCTGCCATGTTCTGGAAAAAAAAAAGGGATGCTTTTTTGCTACGTAATATTTGTGTTCTGTGGAAAGTATTCATGACAAAAAACAACAGTTCAAACAAATATATTGACATGCAAATTGATCACACACAAAAAAATTGGTGTGTAAAGGCCTTTAGAGCTGCTGGTAGGTGGCCAGGCACATTCACAGAACTCGCTGTGAGCCTGCGGGGATTGCTAGCTAGCGAGCTGGCCAGCTAACGGTGAGTTCTGTTAGTGTGCCCTGTCAGATCTCCGTAGACACAAGCTCTCTGTTGCACCAGTGTGTAGAGCATCTCAACTCCAAATATATCAATAAATTTTTGTACAACTGTCAATATTCTAAATCTACACCGTTGATTTCCTACCTCAGGAGTGAATTTAATGATGAAACAACATACTGGCATTCAGACCACCTACATTCTAGCATCATAGATAGGCTTCCTACAGTTAGCGTTTAGATTTAGAAGCCAGTAGCAAATCAGAGTTGGGCCGGATCATCCAGCAAGGCATACTGGGTAGGAGTGCCCGAACATGCGCAGAATGAATTGAGTAGCCGGAACGGTTCTGGCACGGACATCGCTGGTTTCAGTCTTTATGCTAAGCTAAGCTAAACTTCCCAATTCTCACCAAGAAAGTATATTTCCAAAATTGTTGAACTATTAACAAGTTACATGCAATGACTGACATTTCACTGATTTTGTTCTTCTTTTTCCAAATAGATGGCAAATGCACAGCAAGAACAAATTGAGCAACAGAAGGCCATTCTTCAGCAGACCTTCCTCACAGAGAAGGAGCTGTTGTTGAAAAGAGAAAAGTCTGTTGAAGATGAGAAGAAGAAGCTGGAGAAACAATTTGAGGATGAAGTGAACAAGGCCAAAGCTCTCAAAGATGAACAAGAACGTCAGCAGAAGCTAATGGAAGAGGAGAAGAAGAAACTTCAGGCCATTTTGGATGAAGCTGTAAAGAAGCAAAAGGGGGCTGAAGCAGAGATGAAAAACAAGCAGAAAGAAATGGAAGTGCTTGAGAAGAAAAGGCTTGAGCAGGAAAAGCTCCTGGGAGAGGAAAACAAAAAGCTCAGGGAGAAACTTCAGAGCCTTGAGGTTGCCTCCAAACAGGCTGCCTCCATTACGAAGGACATTAAAGTCCAGACTGATGAGGTTCCTGAGGAGCAATTAGTCACCGTAACAATGGTGGGATCAACAAAGAAAGTTTTCAATGGCTCTGTGGAAGTGGACGGAGCGAAGAAAGATGCAATATCACCGTTTGCATTTGATGGAATCAGGCAGAAAGTTCCTGCTGAAAGGCTTCACGACATAGGTGTCCTGACCAAAAAAGAATTAGACAAATTGAAAAAGGGCAAAGTCTCTGTGCAAGACCTCGGAAAGACGGATAAAGTTAAAGCATGTCTTCAGGGTCAGAGCTGTGTCGGAGGTGTGTTGACTCCATCCAAAAAGAAAATGAGTGTCTATCAGGCTTTGACAGAGAACAAGATCACTCCTAACACTGCCACAATGCTCCTGGAAGCTCAAGCAGCTTCTGGTTACATTGTAGATCCAGTGAAAAATAAACTCCTCTCTGTGGATGAGGCTGTTAAAGAGGAGTTAATCGGCCCTGAGCTACATGACAGGATGCTCTCTGCAGAGCGAGCAGCCACTGGCTTCAAAGATCCCTACACTGGAGCCAAGATCTCTCTCTTTGAGGCCATGAAGAAGGGACTTATTGAAAAGGAGCAGGCCACTAAATTCCTAGATGTGCAGCTTGCAACTGGTGGCATCGTTGACCCCATAAATAGCCACAGAGTGCCACTTCAGACTGCCTACAAGCAAGGGCAGTTTGATGCAGACATGAACAAGAAACTCACTGATCCCAGTGATGATTGCAAGTTATTCATTGACCCCAGCACTCAGGAGCAACTCACCTACAAACAGCTGCTGGAGAAATGCACAAAGGATCCAGAGACAGGACTGCTGATATTACCAGTAACAGAGAAAGCTGCTCAGGGCGAGAGAACATACACGGATGTGGAGACTAAAGAAGTGTTCAGCACATCAAATGTCATTGTGCCTTTTGGAAGATTCAAAGGCAAAACAGTCACCATTTGGGAAGTCATAAATTCAGAATATTTCACCGAGGAGCAAAGAAGAGAACTGATTCGCCAGTACAAGACTGGAAAGATCACAGTAGAGAAGATTATCAAAATTGTCATTACTGTTGTGGAAGACAAGGAGAAGGATAATGAAAATGTGTTTAGTGGCTTGAGGGCTCCGGTCTCCGCCAGCGAACTGTTAGAGTCTAAGATTATAAACAAAGACTTATTCAACAAATTGAGTAATGGCAAGGTAACCGTGAAAGAGATCTCTGAGATGGAGCCTGTGAAGAAGGCACTGCAAGGAACGCCGAGTATTGCCGGACTGTTGGATGAATCAACCAAGGAGAAAATGCCTTTCTACCAAGCTATGAAGAAAGAACTGATGTCGCCAGAGACTGCTGTGAACCTTCTTGAAGCTCAAGCAGCGACTGGGTTTGTAATCGATCCTATCAAAAATGAGAGGGTCCCCGTTGATGAAGCTGTTAAGTCGGGTCTTGTGGGCCCAGAACTTCATGAGCGACTTCTGTCGGCAGAGAGAGCTGTCAGCGGCTACAGAGACCCATATACAGGAAAGAAGGTGTCTCTGTTTGAAGCCATGAACAAAGGCCTTATCAAGAAAGACCATGGCATCCGCCTGCTTGAGGCACAACTCTCAACAGGTGGCATTATTGATCCTGTTAACAGCTATCGCATCCCACATGAAGTTGCCTGCAAGCGTGGATATTTTGATGAGGAAATCAGCAAGACCTTGAACAAAAACACTCCTGACACAAAGGTGTTTTATGATCCTAACACACAAGAGGATTCAACCTATGCTCAGCTCATGAACAAATGTGTCACCGACAAAGACACTGGACTCCCACTGCTTCCTCTTTCAAAGAAGGCTGCAAAGCCAAAAGAAGACAAACAGATTACAGAAGCTAAGACAAAAGAGGCTTTGAACCATTCAACTATGGAGCTGGAGTATGGCCCTTTCAAAGGCAGAAAAGTCACAATTTGGGAGATCATACACTCTGAATACATCACTGAGGAGCAAAGAATCGAGGTGATTCGCCAGTACAGAACGGGGCAGGTGACAATTGAAAAACTGATAAAGATTGTGATAACAATGGTTGAGGAAAAAGAGGACAAAACAAAGGAAGAAGCCTGTTTTGAAGGCCTCAGAGCACCAGTCACTGCTAGCTCTTTGCTTGATTCCAACATCATCGATAAGGCTACATTTGATGAAATCCAACAGGGCAAAAAGACACCGAAAGAAGTTAGTGAAACTGATAAGGTACAGAAGTACTTGCAGGGTACGGACCGCATTGATGGCATCACTATGGAAGATTCAAACGAGAAGTTAAGCATATACCAAGCAATGAAGAAGAATATTTTGCAGCAGAACACCGGGCTAGCACTACTCGAGGCCCAAGCTGGAACTGGTTTCATAACTGATCCGGTCAAAAATCTGAAATACTCTGTAGATGACGCTGTGAAGGTTGGAGTTGTTGGTCCAGAGCTTCATGAGAAACTTCTTTCCGCTGAAAAAGCAGTGACTGGATACAAAGATCCATATACAGGTAATAAGATTTCTCTATTCCAAGCCATGAAGAAAGAGCTTGTCCTGAGGGAGCATGCAATTCCTCTCCTGGAGGCTCAGTTTAGTACAGGAGGGATCATTGATCCAGTCAGCAGCCATCGTGTTCCCAATGACGTGGCCATTCAGCGTGGCTTTTGCAGTAAACAAATGTCCAAGTCCTTCAATGAACCCTCAGGCGATGTTAAAGGCTTCACCAATCCCAACACCAATGAAAGTGTCACTTATAAGCAGTTGATGGAGAAATGTATGAGAGATCCCAACTCTGGCTTGTGCTACCTGCCTCTGTCAAAGGTTGAAGCTCCTGCTCCAGTTGAGAAATCTTATCAGTTCACAGAGGAGCAAGCCCAAACAGACCTAGCCAACACTCAGATTGAGATCCCTCATAAGAGTTTTGCTGGAAAGACTATGACCATTTGGGAAATCATGAACTCAAATATGCTTCCTGAGGAGGAGAGGCGTCGCCTCATGGAGCAATATCGCTTGGGGCAAATCACAAAGGAAAGAATGCTAATCATCATCATTGAAATCGTTGAACAAAGGGAGACTCTGAAGTCTGAGCAGAGCATGTCATGTGATGTTATCAGAAGGAGGATCACCATTGACGAGCTATACAGTGCACGAATTATTGACTTGCACACATACAACCTTTTGAAACAAGAAAAGATGACGATTCGTGAGGTAATGGAAATGCCATCAGTCAAACAGTACCTCTTTGGTACTGGTTGCATTGCTGGAATCATGTCAGACAATCCTCCAAAGATCAGCATTTACCAGGCTATGAAGAGTGGACAGATTAAGCCTGAAGCTGCTTTGAATCTACTCGAGGCCCAAGCAGCGACAGGATTCATGATTGATCCAGTGAAAGATGAACTTCTAACCGTTGATGAAGCTGTGCGCAAGGGGCTCGTGGGCCCTGAACTTCATGACAAGCTTCTCTCAGCTGAAAGAGCGGTTACAGGTTACAAGGATCCATACAGCGGGAAAGTGATTTCTCTCTTCCAAGCAATGAAAAAAGACCTCATTCCTGAGGATTATGCCTTGAGGCTTTTGGAGGCCCAGAATGCCACCGGTGGATTAATTGATCCTGAGTACTACTTCCGCCTACCAACAGATGTTACCATGCAGCGAGGATACATCAACAAGGAGACGCTTGACAGAATATCTGAACCTACTGAGGATGTGAGAGGTTACACTGATCCAACGACAGATGAAAAACAGTCGTACGCCCAGCTACTGAAAAGATGCAGAGTTGATAAAGAAAGTGGTTTGCGGCTACTTTCGCTGGCAGACAGAAGACTTCTCTTCAAGGGTCTCAGGAAGCAAATCACCGTGGATGAGCTGCTCCGTTCACAGATTATCAGCCAAAAGACATTCAACGAACTCACTGAAGGTAGCATTACAGTGGAGGAGGTCAGCAGAGACGTGAAGAAATACCTGGAGGGTACCAGCTGTATTGCTGGTGTGTATGTTGAGTCTAGCAAAGACCGACTGTCTATTTACCAAGCAATGAAGAAGAACATGATCAGACCAGGGACTGCCTTTGAGCTCCTTGAGGCTCAAGCCGCCACAGGGTATGTAATTGATCCTATTAAGAACCTGAAACTAAATGTCAGCGAAGCTGTTAAGATGGGCGTTGTTGGCCAAGAGTTTAAAGATAAACTCCACTCAGCTGAACGAGCAGTCACAGGCTACAAGGACCCTTATTCTGGCAAGGTCATCTCACTGTTCCAGGCTATGAAGAAGGGCCTCATTCTGAAAGACCACGGCATTCGTCTGCTAGAGGCTCAAATTGCCACTGGTGGAATCATTGACCCACAGGAGAGCCATCGCTTGCCTGTTGAAACAGCATATGAACGTGGCCTCTTTGATGAGGAAATGAATGAAATCCTCACTGACCCATCTGATGACACAAAGGGCTTCTTTGACCCCAACACTGAGGAAAACCTCACCTACCTGCAGCTGATGGAGAGATGTATGATAGACCCAGAAACAGGCCTTGCTCTTCTACTACTCAAAGAAAAGAAGCGTGAGAGGAAGACATCATCCAAGTCCTCTGTTCGCAAACGTAGGGTCGTCATCGTCGATCCAGAGACAGGCAAAGAGATGTCTGTGTATGAGGCGTACCAGAAAGGGCTCATTGACCACCAGACCTATCTCGAGCTTGCAGAGCAGGAGTGTGAGTGGGAGGAAATTACTATCACCTCCTCAGATGGAGTTGTGAAATCCATGATCATTGACAGAAGGTCTGGTCGGCAGTACGACATTGATGATGCAATCTCAAGGGGCCTGATTGACAAGTCAGCTCTGGATCAGTACCGTGCAGGAACTCTGTCCATCACAGAGTTTGCAGACATGCTCTCTGGAAACATGAGTGGTGTGAGATCACGCTCATCCTCATTTGGCTCCTCTTCATCTTACACCATGAGCCCAGTACCTTCCATAAAAACACCAGCAACCACATGGAACGACCCAACTGAGGAAACTGGCCCTGTGGCTGGAATCTTGGACACAGAAACACTGGAGAAGGTGTCCATCACAGAGGCCATACACAGAAACCTTGTGGACAATATAACAGGTCAAAGGTTGCTGGAAGCTCAGGCCTGCACAGGAGGCATTATTGACCCAAATACTGGAGAGAAATTCGCTGTTGCAGATGCCATGAATAAAGGGCTTGTGGATAAAATCATGGTGGACCGCATCAGTCTAGCCCAGAAGGCGTGCAATGGATTTGAGGATCCCAGAACCAAAACCAAAATGTCAGCTGCCCAAGCTCTAAAGAAAGGCTGGCTGTACTATGAGGCCGGGCAGCGTTTCCTTGAAGTCCAGTATCTCACTGGTGGATTAATTGAACCAGACGCTACTAGCAGAGTCTCCATAGATGAGGCTGTCAAGAAGGGCACCTTAGATGCACGCACTGCACAGAAGTTACGAGATGTTAGCGCATACTCGAAATACCTCACATGCCCTAAAACCAAGCTTAAGATCTCTTACAAGGATGCGATGGAAAGAAGCATGATAGAGGAGGGGACTGGTCTACGACTACTTGAAGCATCATCCCAGTCAAGCAAAGGCCTCTACAGTCCCTACAGCATCAGCGGGTCAGGTTCCGCTTCTGGGTCACGGTCTGGCTCAAGATCTGGTTCTAGGTCAGGCTCCAGAAGAGGCAGCTTTGATGCCACGGGATCAAGTTTCACAACAACCTTCTCTTCCTCTTCCTACAGTTCACCAAGCTATGGCCGCCGATACTGATGAATCTGAGAGTTAAGGAGTTATTTTCTAAGGGAAGGATACATTATAAAGCCACAGTGCTCACCAGATGCCTACTTCTCAGCGGAATAAAGACTGCCTTTATTCTGCTCTGCATGTGGTTGTTAAAGGACTTTTAATATTTAATTTTATACAAGTTGAATAATTTTCTTTATTGAATGTGTCACATTTACTTTTACCGATTACCGTACTGCAGCATACGCTAAAGCTGTTTATTATTTCCAATATCTATCCCAAAACTTTCAAGTGTACATGATATTTTTTTTTAAAGTTCAAAATCATAACTTGCTGTTCTACAAAAAGGATTCTACTTGCAATATTGTGCATATTACACTACAAACAAAACTGTTCATAACCATTAGCCTGATTGAACCAAACATATGTATATGTGTATATTTCTGAATATGGGGGGGAAAAGTTAGCTAAAGAAAGATAAATGCCACTCTGCAGAGCAGAATAAGGAGTCTCTCCTGAAGAGGAATAAACACCAAGAGTGTCTGCTTTAAGAATGCCAAGCTTCAAGATCTTTTTTCTCCTGGGCTACACTGCCACATATACTCTCCCAATATCTACTCTATTCCCAGTTGTCTGTCCTATAACCTTGAGTTACAGCAACATGCTAACCTTGTAAAGTGAACCTCAAATAGCAAACTCCCAGAAATGGAAAGATTATATAGCCTGTTATGACCATTAGCACCATCTGACAGTTCTGGACAACCAACCTCAAGACCAACACATACAAGTCCCAGCCTTCCTGAACACTTTAAAGAGGTAAGTTACACAAAGTAATCATGGCTCAATTTAGTGCAGTTTCTTGTTATGTTTGTTTCAGTTAGTTTCTGAATTCCTAAAGTCTAATGTTGTTCAATGTGGATTTTTTTCTGTTTCAGATATTCTCTCCACAGTTCATCTCCAGCTCTTTGCCCAGATGTCTTCCAGAGACCCACGTGGTCTGTGGCCTTCACTGTAATCAAGGATTTTATGCAACAGTACAGAAACACACTCGCTCATACAACATTTCATCAGATTCTTTTAACTGTGGACCATTTTGAAACTTCATTTGAAGGCCTAAACTATGCTTTGTAAGTGCCTGCAAAATACTTTAATGGGATGTTGAGTATTCCTGTATAACATGGTGCAGTGGTTACACTGTGGCTGATGCATGACTGAAAGAACAACGCTACCCATAATGGTATGATTACTGTGTTATCAGGTAAGCCTTTTTACAGTCCAACTACAGTATGTCACAGTCTAACAGTTCATTTCAATGTTATAAATCTGGTAGTTAAACAGGGCTAAAATGTATGGTTTGAATATTTAATGGCTAAGATTTGAGTTGTTCCCCCTACACAGACAAGTAATGTAATATATGTACTGTAGATTGATGATTGTGTAGAACACTATTGCTATAAAAGCCATGAATTAACATTTTTTGAGAAAGATCTTTAAGCTTTGCCACCAGACCCAGTATTTGTATTTTCCACACATATACTTGTTTTGATTTGAATTCTCCTTTGTAAAGCAACACATATGATCTATATCAATTAATTTCTGTATTCTATATATTTCTGCTTTGCATGATTTACTAACATTTAAAAGGTGCAAAATGAAATAGTTGTATCCATGAAAGCATTTGTTTTATTATTACGTTTCAAAAGGTTTGAAGGATGTATTTTAATGATGGTTGTCAAGCCTTGTTGAAAAGGGTGTATTTATAATAAAATGGTGACAAGGAATTTTATTGTAACACCTTACGCTATGTAAATAAACATGGAAAATTAATTTTGTTCTCAAGTTTATTCATTTCTAAATTTTGATGAAAATAGGTATTTAAAGACCAGTTTACTATCATAGTACATATAGTATAGTATATTGAAAAAAAGTCATAGTATAGTACATCGGCAAAAAAGCCATAGTATAGTATGTCTGGAAAAAAAAAGTCATAGTATTGTATGTGGGAAAAAAGTCTTAGTGTAGTATGTTGAAAAAAGAAACATCATAGTATAGTATGCTGAAAGAAAACATTACAGGATATGTCTGGGAAACAAAGTCATACGAGTGTTTCAAACAACCTCATAGTATAGTATGCTGAGAAAGTATAGTATGTTGAAAAAAAGTCATAGTATTGTATGTTGAAAAATAAATACACAGAATAGTCTGTCGGAAAAAAGTCACAGGATAGTATGTTGAAAAAAAGTCATGGTATAGAATGTTGAAAAAATTCATAGTATAGAATAAATAAAAGAATGAAGAAATACATTCACAGGATAGTATGTCGTGAAAGTGTATGTATGTGTAAAAAAAAAAAAAGTCATAATTAGTATGTTGGGAAAAGTGTCATAGAATAGTATGTCAAAAAAGTCATTGCATAGTATGTCGGCGACAAGTCATAGTATAGTTTGTTGACATAAAAAGTCACAGGATAGTATGTCGAAAAAAGTCAGTATAGTATGTTGAAAAAAAGTCATAGTATAGTATGTCAAAAAAAGTCACAATATAGTATGTCAAAAAAAAGTCACTATAGTACGTCGCAAAAAACGTCATAGTATAGTATGTTGGAAAAAAGTCATAGTATAGTATGTCGAAAAAAGTCAGTATAGTATGTTGAAAAAAAGTCATAGTATACTATGTTGAAAAAAGTCATAGTATAGTATGTTGAAAAAAGTCACAGTATAGTATGTCAAAAAAAAGCCATAGTATAGTATGTCGAAGAAAACATCATAGTACAGTATGTTGAAAAAAGTCATAGTATAGTATGTTGAAAAAAGTCACAGTATAGTATGTCAAAAAAAAAGTCATAGTATAGTATGTCGAAGAAAACGTCATAGTACAGTATGTTGAAAAAAGTCATAGTATAGTATGTCAAAAAAAAGCCATAGTATAGTATGTCGAAGAAAACATCATAGTACAGTATGTTGAAAAAAGTCATAGTATAGTATGTTGAAAAAAGTCACAGTATAGTATGTCAAAAAAAAGTCATAGTATAGTATGTCGAAGAAAACGTCATAGTACAGTATGTTGAAAAAAGTCATAGTATAGTATGTCAAAAAAAAGCCATAGTATAGTATGTCGAAGAAAACATCATAGTACAGTAGTAAAAAGTCATTAGTATGTTGGAAAAAAAGTGACAGTATAGCATGTCAAACAAAGTCACAATATAGTATGTAAAAAGAAAAACTCATAGGATATGTTGGAAAAAAAACATACACAGTATAGTATGTCAAGAAAAGTCATTGTATACCGAAAAAAAAAATTCATAGTATAGTATGTTGAAAAAAGTCATAGTAAAGTATTTCGAAAAAAAGTCATAGTATAGTATGTTGAAAAAAGTCACAGTATAGTATGTTGAAAAAAGTCATAGTATATAGTATGTTGAAAAAAGTCACAGTATAGTATGTCGAAAAAAGTCATAGTATAGTATGTTGAAAAAAGTCAGTATAGTATGTCAAAAAAAGTCATAGTATAGTATGTCGCAAAAAACGTCATAGTATAGTATGTTGGAAAAAAGTCATAGTATAGTATGTTGAAAAAAAGTCATAGTATAGTATGTTCAACAAAAGTGACAGTATAGTATGTCGAAAAAAGTCAGTATAGTATGTCAAAAAAAGTCATAGTATAGTATGTCGCAAAAAACGTCATAGTATAGTATGTTGGAAAAAAGTCATAGTATAGTATGTTCAACAAAAGTGACAGTATAGTATGTCGAAAAAAGTCATAGTATAGTATGTCGAAAAAAGTCATCATATAGTACGTCGAAAAAAAGTCATAGTATAGTATGTTGAAAAAAGTGACAGTATAGCATGTCAAAAAAAGTCATAGTATAGTATGTCAAAAAAAGTCAGTATAGTATGTCGCAAAAAACGTCATAGTATAGTATGTTGGAAAAAAGTGACAGTATAGTAGGTCGAAAAAAGTCATCATATAGTATGTTGAAAAAAAGTCATAGTATAGTATGTTGAAAAAAGTCAGTATAGTATGTTGAAAAAACTCACAGTATAGTATGTCAAAAAAGTCATAGTATAGTATATAGCAAAAAACGTCATGGTATAGTATGTTGGAAAAAAAGTCATAGTATAGTATGTCGAAAAAAAGTCATAGTATAGTATGTTGAAAAAAAGTGACAGTATAGTATGCCAAAAAAAGTCATAGTATAGTATGTCGCAAAAAACGTCATAGTATAGTATGTTGAAAAAAGTGACAGTATAGCATGTCGAAAAAAGTCAGTATAGTATGTTGAAAAAAGTCACAGTATAGTATGTCAAAAAAGTCACAGTATAGTATGTTGCAAAAAACGTCATAGTATAGTATGTTGGAAAAATGTCATAGCATAGTATGTCAAAAAGTCATAGTATAGTATGTTGAAAAAAAGTCATAGTATAGTACGTCGAAAAAAGTCAATATAGTATGTAAAAAAAAAAGTCAAAACTCATAGGATAATATGTTGAAAAAACATAGATAGTATAGTATGTCAAGAAAAGTCATCGTATACCGAAAAAAACATTCATAGTATAGTATGTTGAAAAAAGTCATGGTAAAGTATTTCGAAAAAAAAGTCATATTATAGTATGTTGAAAAAAGTCACAGTATAGTAGTCGAAAAAAAGTCATAGTATAGTATGTTGAAAAAAGTGACAGTAGTATGTCGAAAAAAGTCATAGTATAGTATGTTGAAAAAAGTCATAGTATAGTATGTTGAAAAAAGTCTAGTATAGTATGTTGAAAAAAGTCACAGTATGTCAAAAAAGTCATAGTATAGTATGTTGCAAAAAACGTCATAGTATAGTATGTTGAAAAGAGTCATAGTATAGTATGTCGCAAAAAACATCATGGTATAGTATGTCAAAAAAAAAGTCATCATATAGTATGTTGAAAAAAAGTCATAGTATAGTAGGTCGAAAAAAGTCACAATATAGTGTGTAAAAAAGCCAAAACTCACAGTTTCGTATGTTGAAAAAAGTCATCATATAGTACGTCGAAAAAA
Source organism: Pterois miles (assembly GCA_947000775.1). Lineage (NCBI taxonomy): Eukaryota > Metazoa > Chordata > Actinopteri > Perciformes > Scorpaenidae > Pterois > Pterois miles. The sequence goes on from CAMQGK010000638.1 coordinate 2,508,928, forward strand.
AGTCATAGTATAGTATGTTGAAAAAAGTGACAGTATAGCATGCCAAAAAAAGTCATAGTATAGTATGTCAAAAAAAGTCAGTATAGTATGTCGCAAAAAACGTCATAGTATAGTATGTTGGAAAAAAGTGACAGTATAGTAGGTCGAAAAAAGTCATCATATAGTATGTTGAAAAAAAGTCATAGTATAGTATGTTGAAAAAAGTCAGTATAGTATGTTGAAAAAACTCACAGTATAGTATGTCAAAAAAGTCATAGTATAGTATATAGCAAAAAACGTCATGGTATAGTATGTTGGAAAAAAAGTCATAGTATAGTATGTCGAAAAAAAGTCATAGTATAGTATGTTGAAAAAAAAGTGACAGTATAGTAGGTCGAAAAAAGTCATCATATAGTATGTCAAAAAAAGTAATAGTATAGCATGTTGAAAAAAGTCATAGAATAGTATGTTGAAAAAACTCACAGTATAGTATGCCAAAAAAAGTCATAGTATAGTATGTCGCAAAAAACGTCATAGTATAGTATGTTGAAAAAAGTGACAGTATAGTAGTCGAAAAAAAGTCATAGTATAGTATGTTGAAAAAAAGTGACAGTAGTATGTCGAAAAAAGTCATAGTATAGTATGTTGAAAAAAGTCATAGTATAGTATGTTGAAAAAAGTCTAGTATAGTATGTTGAAAAAAGTCACAGTATAGTATGTCAAAAAAGTCATAGTATAGTATGTTGCAAAAAACGTCATAGTATAGTATGTTGAAAAGAGTCATAGTATAGTATGTCGCAAAAAACATCATGGTATAGTATGTCGAAAAAAAAGTCATCATATAGTATGTTGAAAAAAAGTCATAGTATAGTAGGTCGAAAAAAGTCACAATATAGTGTGTAAAAAAGCCAAAACTCACAGTATAGTACGTTGAAAAAAGTCATCATATAGTACGTCGAAAAAAAGTCATAGTATAGAATGTTGAAAAAAGTGACAGTATAGTATGTCAAAAAAGTCATAGTATAGTATGTCAGAAAACGTCATAGTATGTTGAAAAAAGTCATAGTATAGTATGTCGAAAAAAAGTCATAGTATAGTATGTTGAAAAAAGTGACAGTATAGTATGTCAAAAAAGTCATAGTATAGTATGTCAGAAAACGTCATAGTATAGTATGTCGAAAAAAGTCATAGTATAGTATGTTGAAAAAAAAGTCATAGTATAGTATGTTGAAAAAAAATCATAGTATAGTATGTTGAAAAAAGTCACAGTATAGTATGTCAAAAAAAGTCAGTATAGTATGTCGAAGAAAATGTCACAGTACAGTATGTTGAAAAAAAGTCATAGTATAGTATGTTGAAAAAAAGTGACAGTATAGTATGTCGAAAAAAGTCACAATATAGTATGTAAAAAAAGTCAAAACTCATAGGATAATATGTTGAAAAAAACATAAGTCATAGTATACAGAAAAAAAATATTCATAGTATAGTATGTTAAAAAAAGTCATGGTAAAGTATTTCGAAAAAAAGTCATATTATAGTATGTTGAAAAAAAAAGTCATAGTATAGTATGTTGAAAAAAGTGACAGTATAGTAGGTTGAAAAAAAGTCATATTATAGTATGTTGAAAAAAAGTCATAGTATAGTATGTTGAAAAAAGTCTAGTATAGTATGTTGAAAAAAGTCACAGTATAGTATGTCAAAAAAGTCATAGTATAGTATGTTGCAAAAAAACGTCATAGTATAGTATGTTGAAAAGAGTCATAGTATAGTATGTTGCAAAAAACATCATGGCATAGAATGTCGAAAAAAAGTCATCATATAGTATGTTGAAAAAAGTCATAGTATAGTACGTCGAAAAAATGTCATAGTATAGTATGTCGAAAAAAGTCACAATATAGTGTGTAAAAAAGTCAAAACTCATAGGATATGTTGACAAAAATATACATAGTATAGTATGTCAAGAAAAGTCATATCGTATACCGAAAAAAATATTCATAGTACAGTATGTTGAAAAAAGTCATAGTAAAGTATTTCGAAAAAAAGTCATAGTATAGTATGTTGAAAAAAGTCATAGTATAGTATGTCTAAAAAAGTCATAGTATAGTATTTCGAAAAAAAAAGTCATAGTATAGTATGTTGAAAAACAAGTCATAGTAAAGTATGTCAAAAAAGTCATAGTGTCGTATGTCACAAAAAGTCATAGGATAGTATGTTGGGAAAAACAGTATTAGTATAGTATGTTAGTATATACAGTATATATTAGTATAGTATGTTAGTATATATATATATTATATATATTAGTATATATTATTCTATGACTTTTTTCAATGCACTATACTATGACGTTTTTTCAATATACTATACTATGACTTTTTTTCAACATACTATACTACGACTTTTTTCAACATACTATACTATGCCTTTTTGCCGACATACTATACTATGACATTTTTTAAAATAGTATATTGAAAAAAAGTCATAGTATAGTATTTCGGAAAAAAAAGTCAGTATAGTATGTTGAAAAAAGTCATAGTATAGTATGTTGAAAAAAGTCATAGTATAGTATGTTGAAAACAAGTCATAGTATAGTATGTCCGGAAAAAAAGTCATTGTATAGTATGTCATAGTGAACATGTCAAAGTATTGTATGTCATAAAAAAGTTGTAGTACAATATGCCATAAAAAGTCATAGAACAGCATGTCATAATAAATGTCATAATATAATAAGAAAATGTGGCAATATAGTATGTCATATATAATTATATATATAAAATTATATGTATAATAATATACTATGTCAGAAAATGTCATAGTATAGCATGTAATAAGAAATTTAAATGTCACAGTATTGTCAACAACAGTCATAGTATGGTATGTCATGAAAAAATGTCATCATGTCATAAAAACTGTTAGTATCCTCCTAAGACCTGGAGATGACATCACATTTTGGGTCATATAAACATAATACTTCATTCTACTTAACTGGGGTCCTGTGTACACGTATGGGGATACACCACTGTCTAGTGGTGTCAGAAGAGTACAACATACTACCAGTAAAGTTCAAGATGGCGGCCAGCACAGGGGACAATTCAGGTGACCACTCCAAAGCCAAACATCGACCAGGTAGGAAGTCCAATCAAATTTCATGGCTTATTCTTGTTCAGATGCATAATTGCATTGAAAGTTTGCCATGACATGCAAATTTGACAAAAGTTAGCAACAGGAACGATCGACTATGCCGCTAAACATGATGGGCACGTATGTGGATAGAGGTTTGTACAATTTATAATGAATAAACAATTACTTGATTGAATGAATGAAAAAATAGATAAATAAATACATAAATAAGGATTTGTATTTGATTTTTGGCAAGTTTCCATTTCCATTTCCTGCCTGACAGCGATGATGAAAATGAAAATGAAGGTGAGCCAAGACCCAGGCCCACTGCCAGATCACGCCATCCTGGACGCCACGATTGGACTCAGCAGATTGAAGCTGATGGATCAAGTCATGGCTCTGAAGCAGGTCAAAGAACCAGAGGGTCTTGGTTTTAAGAAGTTTGGTTGTCGATCGTCTATGTCAAACTCTGCATCGTGGCACAAAGCTGTATTGTGACCGGTTCTTCACAACCATCCAAGGATGAAGAAAGAGCTGTACATGACTGGTACAGTCATGAGGAGCCAGGTCGCTGCAGCAGTGCAGAAGTTACCTACTGAAAACCATGAAAAAGGCCAGAAGAGGTTCCTCAGCAGAAGTTACCACTGAAGATGGAAAGATGTGCATGGTGAAGTGGTACAACAACAAACCAGTACTGATGATATCTGTTGTTCATGGTACACGGCATGGATACGATGGGACTAGAAACTCAAACAACACTGTATGTGGCCATCTCGCAACCAAGCATTGTCTGTTTATACAACTTCAAGATGGGTGGAGTCGACTTGGTTGGCAGAATGATTAGTTACTGTCACATGAGCATCCATACGAAGAAGTGGACAATGAGGATGCTAATGCACTTCACGGATCTGGCTTTAGCTATCAGCTGGCAAACCTACCACAAACACCTTGCTGTTTGTGATACACCAAAGAAGAGCATCATGCAGTTCCTGGAGTTCTGCATGAAGTGGTGAAGATCTTCTTGGCGACGCAAGAAGACGAACTGGCAGAGGACGAAGAACTTTGGAAACAAGAGAAAAAGCATCCAGTGATGGCAGTGCCCCATGTCTTAGTCTGCACGAGGGCTAATGCTCATCTCCCAGAGATGGTCAGGCTGAAGAACACAGCACGCTGCTAAATACTGACCCTACAACTAAATACTGACCCTACAACTAAATACTGACCCTACAGCTAAATATTGACCCTACAACAAAATACTGACCCTACAACAAAATACTGACCCTACAGCTAAATACTGACCCTACAACTAAATACTGACCCTACAGCTAAATACTGACCCTACAACAAAATACTGACCCTACAGCTAAATACTGACCCTACAACTAAATACTGACCCTACAGCTAAATACTGACCCTACAACTAAATACTGACCCTACAACTAAATACTGATCCTACAGCTAAATACTGACCCTACAACTAAATACTGACCCTACAGCTAAATACTGACCCTACAACTAAATACTGATCCTACAACTAAATACTGACCCTACAACTAAATACTGATCCTACAACTAAGTACTGACCCTACAACTAAATACTGATCCTACAACTAAATACTGACCCTACAACTAAATACTGAGCCTACAAAAAAATACTGATCCTACAACTAAATACTGACCCTACAACTAAATACTGACCCTACAGCTAAATACTGACCCTACAACTAAATACTGACCCTACAACTAAATACTGACCCTACAACTAAATACTGACCCTACAACTTAATACTGACCCTACAGCTAAATACTGACCCTACAGCTAAATACTGACCCGACAACTAAAAACTGACCCTACAACTTAATACTGACCCTACAACTAAATACTGACCCTACAACTAAATATTGACCCTACAGCTAAATACTGACCCTACAACTAAATACTGACCCTATAACTTAATACTGAACCTACGGCTAAATACTGAACCTACGACTAAATACTGACCCTACGGCTAAATATTGACCCTACAGCTAAGCACTGACCCTACAACTAAATACTGACCCTACAGTTAAATACTGAGCCTACAGCGAAATACTGACCCTACAGCTAAATACTGACCCTACAACTACACATCTGTAACTCTCTACTTGGCTCTGGTTAACAGAGCCAAGCCTGTAGTTGGCAAATAACATCAGATATCAGCATGTCAAGAGATAATTGTTACACCTTATGTATACCTGGGGTGCAACTGATATCTAAAACAGTGATGAAGATGGTGAATGAAGTATCATGTTAGTTTTTAAACACAATACAACATCGCTATTTGATTTATCCACATTCCATAGCACAAGTTTATAGGCCTAAATCCGAACTATAGAAATGTAGTCAGACGAAAGACAGACATTTGGACAAACTACCCTGCTGGCATCTCGTCATATTTTATATAGCGTATAATCCCATCACACGGCAGCGTTTTGGTATTGGTCTGTTTGTAGGTCATAAGGTGACAAAGACCAGGGTCAGACCAGTGAGCTCTGGAGTGGTCTCTCATTGGTCTCTCATCGGTCTGTCAGTGGTCTCTCATTGGTCTGTCAGTGGTCTGTCGGTGGTCTCGTTGGTTTTTCAGTGGTCTCTCAGTGGTCTCTCATTGGTCTCTCAGTGGTCTCTTATTGGTCTGTCATTGGTCTCTCAGTGGTCTCTTATTGCTCTCTCAGTGGTCTTGTATTGGTCTGTCATTGGTCTGTCATTGGTCTCTCAGTGGTCTCGTATTGGTCTGTCATTGGTCTGTCATTGGTCTCTCAGTGGTCTCTTATTGGTCTATATGGGTATCTGGGTCAATAATGTCAGTTGTCTCTTATTGGTCTCTCAGTGGTCTCTCGTTGGTCTGTCATTGGTCTCTCAGTGGTCTCTTATTGGTCTATATGGGTATCTGGGTCAATAATGTCAGTTGTCTCTTATTGGTCTCTCAGTGGTCTCTCATTGGTCTCTTATTGGTCACCCAGCAGCGTTTTGGTATTGGTCTGTTAGTAGGTCATAAGGTGACAAAGACCAGGGTCAGACCAGTCAGCTCTGGAGTGGTCTCTCATTGGTCTCTCATTGGTCTGTCAGTGGTCTGTCGGTGGTCTCATTGGTTTCTCAGTGGTCTCTCAGTGGTCTCTCATTGGTCTGTCAGTCATCTGTCAGTGGTCTCTCATTGGTCTGTTAGTGGTCTGTCAGTGGTCTCATTGGTTCTCAGTGGTCTCTCATTGGTCTCTCAGTGGTCTCTTATTGGTCTCTCAGTGGTCTCTTATTGGTCTGTCATTGGTCTCTCAGTGGCCTCGTATTGGTCTCTCATTGGTCTCTCATTGGTCTCTCATTGGTCTCTCAGTGGTCTCTTATTGGTCTCTCAGTGGTCTCTTATTGGTCTCTCAGTGGTCTCTCATTGGTCTTCATTGGTCTGTCATTGGTCTCTTATTGGTCTCTCAGTGGTCTCTTATTGGTCTGTCATTGGTCTCTCAGTGGTCTTGTATTGGTCTGTCATTGGTCTGTCATTGGTCTCTCAGTGGTCTCGTATTGGTCTCTCATTGGTCTCTCAGTGGTCTCTTATTGGTCTATATGGGTATTTGAGTCAATAATGTCAGTTGTCTCTTATTGGTCTCTCAGTGGTCTCTCATTGGTCTGTCATTGGTCTCTCATTGGTCTCTCAGTGGTCTCTTATTGGTCTATATGGGTATCTGGGTCAATAATGTCAGTTTCTCTTATTGGTCTCTCAGTGGTCTCTCATTGGTCTCTCAGTGGTTTCTTATTGGTCCCTCAGTGGTCTCTCATTGGTCTCTCAGTGGTTTCTTATTGGTCCCTCAGTGGTCTCTCATTGGTCTCTCAGTGGTCTTTTATTGGTCTATATGGGTATCTGGGTCAATAATGTCAGTTGTCTCTTATTGGTCTCTCATTGGTCTCTCAGTGGTCTCTTATTGGTCCCTCAGTGGTCTCTTATTGGTCTCTCAGTGGTCTCTCAGTGGTCTCTTATTGGTCTATATGGGTATCTGGGTCAATAATGTCAGTTCTCCTCTCATGGAAATGATACATTTTACAGGGGTCAGACGGGGTCATAATAAACTGTAGCTGTCAGTCCTAACAGGTGTGAGAGGAGGGGGTTCTTGGTTGTCAGCCACCAGGCGGGTCAGTCCTGATCCTTTTACTTATAGGGGAAGTCATTGCTAGTCAGCAACTTCAGCCGCTGAAGAGAGGGTCAGTCCTGGATCCTTTTACTGTACTGTAGAACAATGATTGATTAGGACCTGTCAAGGGTGAAGCACCCCTCCCCCAATAAAGATGGGAAGGACCACCAACCCAAAACAATCGGGAAGGATGGATGGATAGATGGATGGTCTGTATGATCGACAAAGCAAGCAATCTGAAGATGTCCACTTTTTTTAATGTTTTCATTTATATAAAAATCGTATGAATTGATTAGAATCATTAGTTGCGGCCCTACTAATGTTGTATGTATATACTCGTAGTTTAGAAATGTTGTTGACTCTGAGAAACCTCCTCCCTTAAACACCTTAACTCTTAAACAGTCTAAAATAGAAAGCAGCTTATAATGTCTCACCTTTCCTTTCAGGTGCCCCTCACTCTGGTCCACCTCTGCCTGCTGTTCACTTCCCGTTTAGGATGTCAGGTCATCGCAACAGCAGTTTTGTGCCGTGTTCGAACCTCCTGTTCAACGTGCCGTGGTTTCCACCCGTCCCTGCTCCGCTTCTGTGGCCCCCAGATGTTCCCCCACTTCCAGCCCGGACCTCCTGCTGTAAGTGTCTGTCCCTCTTTGCTGTAAAATGAAAAGAAACTGCTATTATGACCTTATAAAAATGTGTGCATTTATTTAATATGACATGATTGGGTCTTCACCCTTCAGCCACCGCCACTTCCAGAGCTCCCCCAGGAGGAGATGACGTCCAGGCAGCATCCACAGCCTCCTCGGTTCGGACAGCTGGACTTGAAGCACCGTGACCAAGATGGCACCACGACTAGATTATAAGAACTGAGCTGTTTCCTCCAGAGTTTGTTGCAGTTTGTTGGCAACCATTTTTGTTTTCCTTCTGTTTTGTATTCAACAACACGCATGGACTGACAACGGTTCTGTTAAAAATGTTGGCATTTCTGCACACTGTTGGTTATAATATATTGATAAAAGAAGCCCGCTGATAATTACAACTGTTTTGTATTTCTAGCTTTAGAATTGATAATATGTTTGTTTCCAAAGAAAAATAAAAGTTTGTTGGGTTTCTCTTTTAATATCCATCTTTTTTTGGCCCGACCGTTTTTTTTTAATAAACCCTTTATTGACAAATAGCAAAGTGAACACAGAACAAATACAAGATAATGTCAGAGGAGCAGAGCACTGACAGAAATCATTAATCAATCAATACAAATTTTATACAGGGTCCATACTGTTGAATTATGGTTTTGACAGCCTCACTGGTTTTAGTATAAAGGACTGAAGGCATGTGTCTGAGTTGATGTTCAAACATGAAAAAGGATGGTTTATGATTGGAAAATTTAGATTTATGAATATGAGATTTTGCAAGTAATATGATCAAATGAATAATATACTAATTTGCTCTGGTAGATGGGTAAAAAAAGAAGCCAAACAATGCATATTCAACAACAGGCTCCAGTGGTGGTCCAGTCATTTCAAAGCATAACAAAACGTCAGTCATTGACGTGTGATGACGTCACATGATTGGCTGACCAAGTGCTGGCGTTTCCTCATTGGTCGCTGCTCAAAATGCCAGACTTTGACTGAGCTGTAAAACTAGCCGATAATTGTAAAATTAAACTGGACTCAGCAGTGACAGAGCCGATTTCTGGCTTTAAATGTTGTCAGAAGTAGATTTTGGTGGATTGTTTAGACAGAATAACAGAGTTTAGGAGCAGGCCGCCATGTTGTTTCCTGTTTGGCAAACAGAAAACCAGGAACCGATCAGATACATGCCTGAACAACCAGCTGAGTGGAGCAGCGTGTCCCCTAGTGTCCTCGCTGGACCTGGTGGACATGTACCACTAGATTTAACATTAAAGACATGACCACTGAATATCTGTTTAACAATTTATCCATAAATTCACAGACTGACTATACACGGTCCAGACGTGTACTCGGTTTTCGGATTCACTTTTTGTCACATGCTGGGCTGCAAGGAGTAAGACCCAACAGCAAACAACAGAGTGGACGGGAAGAGTTCAGGGATCTGGAGGTAAACAAGCTTACCAAGGCATACGACAGCCGAGGGTCAAAACCAGCAGGAAGGTGGTCTGAACTGGCAAACTCATCCAGAGACGTCAGATAGAGAAACATCAGTCCATGGATCAGTCTGGCTGGGTGGTCCTGATGGTCCCGGTGGTTCTGGTGGTTCTGGTGGTCCTGATGGTCCTGATGGTCTTGGTGGTCCTGATGGTCCCGGTGGTCCCGGTGGTTCTGGTGGTCCTGATGGTCCTGGTGGTCCTGATGGTCCCGGTGGTTCTGGTGGTCCTGATGGTCCTGATGGTCCTGGTGGTGCTGATGGTCCTGGTGGTCCTGATGGTCCTGGTGGTCCTGATGGTCCTGGTGGTCCTGATGGTCCTGGTGGTGCTGGGCTGACTGCAGGGCTAACTAGGGGAAGTGGAAGCAGGTGTGCAGGTGGATGAGGGAGTCATATGACTGGAGCAGGAGGGAAAGTGTGAGGACATCTGATGGACAGGTAGAGGCACAACATGATTATTTTTTTTTTATCATACTAATAATGATAGGGCTGTAAGGTATTTATTCAATATGTGTTTCACCAATAAAGTTGACTCTCACTCTTTCTAACCTATAATATATCGTAATATTGTCAAAACTAAAAATAGTTTAGAAAAAAACCAAACTTTTATTTTTAAATAAGCGTAATTCAATAATTTGCCTTCATTTCTCTTCTGTTTTTCTTTCCATCAACAGTTTAACTACTGTCTAATTAGTACAATAAAACTACTTTATTAATAATCTACCTACTAATGTCTGGTTTGTCACTTTATTTCATATTTAATCTTTTTAATGGTAACCCATAACTCTTTTATGGAGCATTATTCATCTGGTCATTGCTAACATTGAAATAGACACGTCACATTATATCATAATTGTGCCATACCTATATTTCATGTCATATTGATGACTAAAATTTTCATTTAAAACATTTTCCTTACTTTTGAAATTCTATTAACTAATGGATTTATCTTATCTTACAAGACTGAAATTGACCATTTCAGATTATGTTCTTTGGAAAAAATATTTTCATATCTATATTTGTGCACATGGTGAAAATAAAAAGCTCGTACTTTCTGATATTGCATTATGGCTACTGCAGGAATAGTTATACTTAACTTAAAATTTCACCTTTATTAAAAAACTAAGGCTCTTTAAGGGTGGATTTCATGGGGTTTACTTAATTCTGAGGTTGCTTTTTACTTCCAGTCCTTAATATACAAATTTGTACATCCATGGAAGATATTTAAAAAGGATTTGGTATTACAGTGACCTGTAAAGAAAAAGGTAACACATGCACAGTAATCCACGCCACAGTATTTCTACTGACTACATTTGTATCCTGCTCGGATCTTCATCGGGTTAAAGTGTGTAAAAAGTGGAAACTACATCCATATATATATATAACAAACACCACCAAGCTCTATGATGGCAGGTGTAGTTCATCCAAAACACCAACGTGATAAAAACATCAACAAACAATTCACAGTTTGATCAAATATATAAAAAAAGGGTAATACAAAAACTTCTACAAATCAAACATGTTATTTATAAACATAATGTCATATTCATCATCACATATGTCAGAAAATCCATTACCTACGTTAAAAAATATTACATTAAGGTAAAGGAAAAAATAACTGGGATTAACTTTATAATTAATTCAATTAACTTCTAAATCTACATCGAATCCCAATATGGAAAAAAGACACAACTACTGCATGACATTTTTTCATTTTTACAAATATGTGTCAGAATACGTAGGCATAACTGTAAACAGAGGGAGAGCCATCATAGTACAACTACCATGAATTAGCTTTAGTGAAAATGTTTGATGTGATAGTGATTCAGACCTTTAGGTGTGAGAGTCTGGAGAGTAAGAGGGTTTAAATCACCTGTAGTGAGCTCCCATCTCATCATTTTCATTTCCTAAAGCAACAGATTACACACAGGACAGCTCTGTAATCCCAACTGTGATGTGCATTTTGTAATAATGTCCACCAGAGGGAGACGGCACAGTTCCCTTCACAAAGTCTGTCAGTCCCAGTACCTCCACTGGTCTGTCAGGCTGACACTGCTCCATCTGCACATGGAATAATAACCTAAACATGGACAAACACAAACACAGTTAGTTTTTGTTTATTTTGTGTTGTAGATTTGACTTTTACACATTTAGGATCTGTCATAGTCAAGAGAGGTCTTACATCAAATCCCCACAGAGATTAAAACAGTGAAAAGAAACTGAGATTAATTTGAGATGAAGCTCACTACAGTGTGTTTAGTTTATTCATAACAAATAAAAAGTAATTAATCAATTCAAATTAACTGTGAATGAATATTAAGATAGAAGTATATGATAGCCATCCCCGTGCGCTGTTATGTCTCATAAGTTGTTGCAGCAATTTTTGGGTTGATACCATTTGTTACACAGATTGGGTGCTAAACTTAACCATTTTTTACCACTCAAGATTTAATAACAATTATCAATAATCCCTCCAAAGTAAGTGTTAAGACACCAACATCTTGAGGAACACCATAGAAAAAGTCATGCTATGACATTTGGAGATTTCTGCAAGAATTGCATTTTTTCGGTAGTTGAATTGTGGGCACTTCTGTTATGTAAACTGCTCAGAAACCCTCTTATTGTTAATCTAGCTAGTAAAGCCATCCATCCTCTGAATGCTCCAGGTCTCTAGTTTGTGGCTGTAAAGTTTCATGAGGCTGTGATTACCCTAGAGGTCACCACAGGTCAGTTTATACAGTGAGGTCTAATTAAAAAATATGGTCTCACTACAATGAAATGGCTCCTATGGGAACTAACAGCATCACACATAAATTTAATTGGGCTCAGTGGATCTACAAGAGTCTCAGCTTTACAGTGAAACCTTCATTTATGTAATTCAACACTGTTTAGGGACCCCAGCATGCAGAAATAATTCATACACATCATTTCAGAACATACGGAAATCACATTTATACCGCATTCAAAAAACTCCATATGATTATCATAAAGTGGGCATGTCTGTAAAGGAGAGACTGGTGGGGACCCAGAGAACCCATTTACATTCACACATCTTGAGGTCAGAGGTCAATGTATAGTAGGACATGGTTGGTACCAATGGATCCCTTCAGTATTCTAGTTTCATATGACACCAGTATCTTCTACCTTCAAATCTGAGCCTGCTACAACCTCTGAAAGACCACGTGGTGGCCGGGCACACCGATGGGCAGATTTTACATTTAAGAAATTAATGATTACAATACATTATTATATATATTAACAAAGTGGTTCCTAATCTTTTGGGTTATGATCACGAGTTGTTTCAACAAGGAGACGTTTCCCCTCTAAACTCCTCAGATGGTTTAATTAAAAAAAAAATGTCTCTGAGAGGTAAAGCTCAAATAATTTACACACAAAATCAAAGATTAAAGAAAAGTACAAAAAAATTACAAATTTGTGTTACAGTACTTTTTTTCTTCTTTTGTACCCCATTAATAAACTCCCGTCTCTTCAGATTTATCTTGTGACCCTTTAGAGGGATCCTGACCCCTATGTTGGGAACCACTGGATGAAACTACCTAGTGTAAAGTAATTACAGCTACAACAGTAAAATACTGCCTAAGCATTGACACATCAATATGAACAATGTAATGATAATATATCAGTCATTGTGTGTTCTCTGCAGTACTTTTATTTTTGATACTTTATGTACATTTAGCTGATAATACTTCTGTACTTTTACTAAAGTAGGATTTTGGAATGCACGACTTTTACTTGTAAGTAAAAGTAAAAGACCCTAGTATTTTTTCCATCCCTGGTAATCACATTGGACCTAAATATGGATGCGGAGCAGATGATGCACAACGCAGCAGTAGTCTATATCCCAGTGTGCTGGTTCCTCGCTGATATTTGTCACTAAAGTGTTGGAGCTTAATGAGGGATTCCAGGAGGAGGCGTACGGCGCGACACCGCACCCCTCTTGCTTCTCCATGCTGGTGGGATTTTCATCAGACTGATTCATGCTGGCATCAGCAACCTCCAGGAGGTCACTGAAGAGCAGCTACCACGAGGTGAGGATTGGTGTTTTTAGGCTTCTGAATTCATGAGAGTACTTTGACCGAATGAATCACTTCAGCTCTCTCCCTCTGTCTTTGATTGTTGTAGCCACATCTTTGCTAGTTTTAGTAAACGCTGTCTCCGCCGTCTGTCTGCAAGGCTACAAGAAACAGGTGAGTCAGGTGTGACAAAACTTCATACTGCATGAACTGCCAGCAACTCTATGAGGCTGCACTGAGGCACATCTGTGCTTTGAGCTAAATGCTATCGTCAGCTCATGAGCATGATACGATGTTTAGCAGTCGTGTCTATATGATGCCCAACAGAGAAACTCTCACAAGATAGTTAAGGTTAGGCAATGACCTTTAACGGTTAAAGGATACCTTTTTCAACCTGAGGCCTGTAACTCCAGGATTAATTTAGGGTTTCCAGGTGGTTCACTTCTTATCGTGGTAGATCGCCATGGTAACTGATGTTGAACACCTATCCTGCTGCTCACGATAACAGCTCATTTGAAAGCATCACCCACTCGTATGGTAATTTTACACAAATACAAAGAAGTTACAGTCATAATCCAGGCTGAACACAGTTTAAACTGATAAATGCAGAAAGGAAAGTTGGATTTATGCTGTGGGTGCCTACCGGTTTGACTCTGTTTTTATATTTATTTATTTACTTGTTCTCGAGTCCGTTTCACACCACCAGAGACGGGGACGCAGCTGAAAGAAGGCTGAAATAGTCACACAGGCTACATCAATGCTAAAAAGGCCATAATACAGAGTAATCCATTCATCCATCATACTTTATATGTATATATCACTGCCCCATCCAGATGACTATATCTGACTTTAGAGTGTACCATTAAACTAATAAGCCTAATTTACACATTCACACATCAGCATTTTTTTTCTTCTCTTCAACTGTGTTACTTTTAGTCTAGATTATGTGTTTAACTTCTTTGTACCTGTCTAATACAGTTTGCTCTTCCTTTATAATATGTTTCACTGTCTGTCTGCAGACTTGTCTATGTTTGTGATTGGTTGGATGCTGCAAACACTGGCCCGATCATGGGAACATGCTCATAACCAGACTCAGAAAACCTGTTGGTTTAGCGAGTTGATAACCAGAGTCATAGGACCGCTTAGCAGGATCTCATATGTTAGGATTTTCTGGGTATGCTGAACTCACTGTGTAGTACGGGCCTCTGGACCCTATTTAAAAGTGACTAATGGGGACAACGCTTCTTGAAACTGGTCCAGTATTGAGGAGACAGCTGCAGCCACCAGCCGCTAACCAAGCTGTAATGTAATCATTAGGGGCAACCTGGTACCGCCATGGACGTCATTCATTTTGCTGATATTTACTCACAAACACACCGATGTGTGTGATATAACTTGTGGCTGTATGCTTTCTGTTTTAAAGTACATTGCGTTGTTTGTATTTTGGATTATCAGTCGTTCTTGTATACGCTCTGCGCCTTGATATTGTGTTCTTTTGTACTGAGGTTATTGTTAAGCACATTGTAACCTGTTTTTAAACAGGTGCAATACAAAGTTTGACTTGCGTACTTCCATTCGGGGAAGTTCACCATGTTGAATGAAAAACATAGCACCCGCGTGACTCAAGTAGCAAGCACTTGCTGCATTTGATGCATGACTGTGTGCATCTACTCAACCTACTCGAGTTTGCAGCTATGAAATGTTGAGATATTTCACTGGATAAGTGAAAACTTTGGGGATTAGAATAGAGGACACACTGAGGAGGACAAAGAAAAGAGCCCCCATCAGTCAGCACAGACTAAATGCAACATAAAGCAAGTCAGCACTGGTCTTTGTGTGAATGTACGTTTGCAGAAGAAGTCCCAGAGTCCGACGCCACCCCTACCTGCCTGGGCCCTGACCTTCAAACAGTAAGAGGATCTCTGTCATCACTCTCAGTAGTTTGTACAATATGCTCTATAATGTAAGTGAAAAGATAGCAAACAAATGGGTCTGGGAGTTGTTACTATCTTCTCCCGAGTTTCACATATGACCTTGTACAAATTTTCAACCACCTCCAACAACATTCAGTTGTTGAGTCCAGATTCCAGGTGGACTATATGTAATATGTTACATATCACAATACACCAGTCTGACACTCTGGATGGGAGAGATCTCAATCAATAAAACATTTCTATTTTCTATTGTGGTCTGCTTTCACTAGCAGTACAGACTGTGCACTATTTCGAAGATCAGTCAGCCAAATCAGGACTAAAGTCAGAGTTTATAATGTGCAGAACGTTCCCAGATTTCGGCCTAATATAACAAGTAAAGACATGCCAACACAAGCCAGTATGTGCTGGCATACAGACAAAGTATATGACTGCATATATATTTTCTGGCTTGTGCAAGTTCTGAGGGAAGTCATAACTTCAGAGAGGCTGCCATGTCAGCATCTTATGTAACTCTCTTAACAGAACACAAAAGCAGCTTAGAGGAGCTGGTTCTCATTTTATAGATGGCTGAAGCTACTGTAATACTCCCAAAATGTTTGGCAAACATTTCACTGCTTTATTTCTGCGAAGGGTGAGCCAGCCACAGCTTTAGTCCTTACAAGCCCCTGTCTACCCATAAAGTCTTTCCAGACCAAACCTCAGTGGTGGAAGAACGATTCTTTCCTTTAGTATCGTCAGCAAACTGCATTAAAGTATCAGAAGTGAAAGAAGTCATTATGTAGAAAAATGGCCCCGCCATATGTACAGTATATTCTTATAGTACTGGATTGTGAATCATTAAAGGCGACATATGGACATTTTCAAAATTCATACATATTGTTCCTATGGTCTAAGATGGTCAAAACGTCTCTCTCCCAAATCCCAAAACAAGAGCGCTAAAACTCAAACTTGTGATGTCTTGAGGTATAAAGTGTGGAGCTGCTCCATAGACACTGAATAGAGAGAGATGCTCTGGATGACACTGGGTACATCCAGAGGAATGTTCTGCGTATATGGGAACATTTTCTGTTTCACAGCTGGGATCACTACAACACAACAAATCCAACTTAGGTATAAAAAGAAAACTAATCTCATTCATTGTCTGTGGAGCAGCTCTCGACTTTATGCTGTAACAGGAGTGTCAAACTCAGTTTCATCTCAGGCCACATCAGCATTCAGCGACTAAACTGACTGTGATTATCATAAAGTGTCTGTAAAGGGGAGACTGGTGGGGACCCAGAGAACCCATTTACATTCACACATCTGGAGGTCAGAGGTCAAGGGACCCCTTTGAAAATGACCATGACAGTTTTTCCTCTCCATAATTTAGTGTAAATTTGGAGCTTTATTTAGCCTCCTTTGTGACAAGCTAGTATAACATAGTTGGTATCAATGGGTTCCTTAGTTTTTCTAGTTTCATATGATGTCAGTATCTTCACTAGGTTTAAAACTGAGCATACTACAACTAAAAAATTGCAAGTTGTATTAATGCCTTAAAGAAATAAGTGGCATTAAAACAAATCTGTGTTAACGCGTTATTATCGCGTAAACTCAAAGCCCAGTTCCTAATGTGAAACTCACCCCTGAGGAACTGAGAACCAGTCGCAAAAATCTGGCTGCACAATCACAGAATGGACATACTGTATCTCTGTGATATGGATCGACAGCAAAATTTAGCATTAACCTTTTCTGTAGCTTCTGTCCCTGAACCACATTGATGTCACCTGTTGCTAACGTTCACCTTCAGTTTCACTGTACTTGATTCTTGAGAACACTCATAATCTGTTGACTGCTGAAACAAGATCCGAACAACATGCCCTCAGACGTGGTTCCTCATTCCAGGACCACACTGGATAAGTTTTCTTCCCCATCCTGATGCTCGGTTTGAACTTCAGCAAGTTGTCTTGACCACGACTACATGACTAAATGCACTGAGATGCGGCCATGTGATTGGCTGATTAGCTATTTGTGTTACGAAGAAGAAGAAGAAGATCAACCTTTATTAGTCCCACTAGGGGAAATTCAATTTACACTCTGTTGTTTAACACACACATGCACATACAGGACCCATATACATGCATCAATGGAGAGATGTCAGAGTGAGGGGGCTGCTCCTGACAAGCGCCCCGAGCAGTTGGGGGTTTGGTGTCTTGCTCAGGGGCACCTTGGCAGTGCCCAAGAGGTAAACTGGCACCTCTCCAGCTACCAGTTCACACTCAGTTCTTGGTCCATGTCGGGACTTGAACCGGTGACCCTCCGGTTCCCAAGCCAACTCCCTACAGACTGAGCTACTGCCGCCCCCTAACAAGCAATTGAACAGGTGTACCTAATTAAGTGGCCGGGGAGTGTTTATGCATGGACGTAGACACAAAAATACTGTATGTGGGCACACACTTCACATTTCTATGTGTTATTACAACATATATCCAATGACTTTATGAGATTAAGAAACCCTCATCATTACTCATCCATCAAAGAGCAAAATAATTGTCAGGTAAATAATAAAGTCTTTTTTTTACCATCACACATAGTTTTTTTACTATCAAACACAATTTATTACATTAACTTTGTTTAACTTTGTGGCCGGAGTTGAGAGGGACAGAACTATAGTATTATGTTTCAACAGCTGATCTGCTGAGATCGTGTGGTAGATGACAGTGGTCATTGCAAGCCCTCGTGGGCCACATAAAATGAGGTGCCGGGCCTAATTTGGCCCGCGGGCCTTGAGTTTGACGTGTGCTCTTTAACATCACAAGTTTGAGACACTTCTCTGGTTTCTGGCTTTGAGAGAGGAGCTCTTGTTCACAAATATTGCTTGAACTGCACTAGGTCATGGAAATAACACACTGCAATCCTTAATTTGGGTGGCGTAAACAGCATTTTAAAGGCGCCCTGAGGACTTTTCTTGTAAACGTTTCTGTTTACATTCAGTGGCTGAGCAAAAAAGTGTGACCTTTAGGCCTAACAAACAAATCAAATGCATTTTCTCCCTAATACATTTTTTTTAAAAACATTTTAGTTTTAAAACTTGCCTTGTCTACATCCAGGTTTGCTTGCTAGCAGTCATCATTTTCTTTCCTTCCTTTGGCGGTCCATCGCTGCTTTAGTTGCCCCGTCGCCGCCACCTTGCACAGAACAAACAAAATGGAGACCAGTTCATAAAATGCTTCATGCCTCACAGAGCTCCTCGTGGTCAATAACTCAACACGCTGCCTTTAATGGATATCAGTGGGTAGTTCAATATTTAAAATTACATCATATATTACATACTGATTGCATGTTTTGAATAGAAAATCTTAAAGACAGCAGAGCGCTCCGGGGATGACTTACATTTGCAGGCAAACCAGGAAGTCAGCATCACTCTGGTTCCCTCAGACCATAAACCAGTGGGATTTTTCCATTGGCTTTTGGATTATTGCAGAAAATTAGCTCTGTGGAAAACATGTTCATGATACTTGTTTTCACGTATGTACGGATGTTTGTTACATTTTTTTAATCTTCACAAATGAACATTACTTCTATGATTTTAGGTGTGAATACAATCGCCAGAAGTAACGTTGGGCTATAAAGGAACTACACCACGGTCACATGAACACGAGTATACACAACGAGGCTGTAAAGACATACAAGTCAGTGTGATGGCGTTCAGGACTCTCATTTAGCCACTTGTTAGCATCTGCCTTTTTGGCATAAAGACTTCAAAAGTCACGAGAGGGCTATTTATTGATGTCTTAAAATCTCTTCAGCTTGTGTCAACCACACACCTTATTTCAGGCATCTAAATTAAAAGCTAATAAAAAAAAACCTCACTTCCAGAGAAGGGCACCAGAAGTGCTAATTTACGGGTGTTACGTCTCATTCCTGTAGCACTTTATAGACCTCGAAGTCTCACTTATTTTGTCAGGTTGGCACAGGTTGTCAGATACCTTGTTGAACGAAATGCAGTTTGCAGCTTGTATTAAATTACTCACAGCTTGCCAGATAAAACCTGACATCTTACCAAAACACTTTAAAATGACCTTTAAGGTACTTGCCTGAAGGAAGCATGCACGTAGGAAAAATTGTTCCCCAGAAGCTCCACCCTGCTGTGTTAGTGATAACAATCAAAATCATACCAAACCTATCATGTAAACTGTTCCACACAAACTAGTTTGGTTTGCTTTCTTAATCAGCGCAACCATGACGAGACTTGTGCAAGTCGCTTCTTGTTATTTTGGGGGCGGCAGTAGCTCAGTCCGTAAGGACTTGGGTTAGGACGCGGAGGACGCCGGTTCAAGTCCCCAATGGACCAAGACCAACTGGTTGCTGGAGAGGTGCCAGTTTACCTCTTGGGCACTGCCAAGGTGCCCCTGAGCAAGGCACCGAACCCCCAACTGCTCTGGGCGCTGGTCAGGAGCAGCCTCCTCACTCTGACATCTCTCCATTGACGCATGTATATGTACTGTGTGAACATCAGAGTGTAAAACTGAATTTCCCCACTGTGGGACTAATAAAGGAATATCTTCTTCTTCTATTTTACGTATTTGTCGGCAGGAACTGGCAGGTGTATATAAATTGAATCATATTGCACATTTACTCAACTATTGGTAAGAAAGCGAGATAAATGAATTTCTCAAAAATCTTGAACTAATCCTTTAACAGTCATGCCTTATATCACCAGCATTTATTATTTGATGCTTCTTTTTTATTACACGGCTGTTTAATTCTCGATTCTCATTGGTCAGTTACAGCGTTTTAAGGTCTGTTATTTCTTTGTAACAGGCCGTTGGTATGGGCGCAGCTCTGATGTCGGACTCTGGTGGACCGTTTTTGTGTTATTGATTTATTAAATAAGTGGCCATGTAATACGCAGAATAACGCATAGTGTGTTGTGAAAGAAACCCAGACAGGGTGTCTCATTGCCCTACATTATCTGCCCCTTCAGGGTGATGAGAGTGGCATCACCCTAGAGGTTTGATAATGAGCGGCGTGCTGCACATTATCCCTTACTGATTATTATAGCAGCAACTTAGTCAGGGGTATATAACACACACTGTGTGCCCGTCCGTCCCTCCGTCCGCTGTTGTTTCTGGAGCAGAAATCGAAAACTATTTAACTATTTGACTAATTACCTCCGCCAAGGAGGTTATGTTTTTGCCGGCGTTTATCTGCTTGTCTGTTTGTTTGTTTGTTTGTTTGTCTGTGTTCAAGATGACTCAAAAACTTATGGACGGATTTTGATGAAATTTTCAGGGTGCATCGGAAATGTGAAGAGGGAGAACTGATTTAATTTTGGGGGTGATCCGGTAGAAATCCTGGATTCTGGATCACTTTGAAATTTTCGTTAACATTGGGGTAAATGGGACCCAAAAAATTGTTTCTCAATATCTCTGGTAATTGTTGCCCAAAGCTCATGAAATTTGACTCAGGGATTTACAATGTGTACTTCTATCAAATCCCAAAGGCTGATCCAGATCTGATCCAGATGGCGGATTTTATAGCAATTTATATAAAAAATGGGGGTACTCTTACATTTTGGCCTATTGTGCATTTAATATTAGAGGTAGAGATTTCTAACAAGCAGCATCGTGTAGCTGAGACAATTCTGCATCTGAAGTATGTCAACGAATTTGATCTAGCTTTAATACTCCAGGAGATAGATCCAGAAGAAACCGCCAGGGGGGAAACTATGGTGCTTGGCGGAGGTCTATTTAATTAACTGGTGTAGTTTTTTTTTTTTTTTTTTTTAATTTTCTCTCAAAAAAGTGATTATTTTCAACTTTTATTTTATCTCCTTAGCAGAACTCAAAAACTGTTTAACTATTTAACACGACTGTTCTCCACTACACCCTGCTTTAATGTTTTCAGTTATCTCACCTCCAACAGGGTGGTGTCACCTTGATGAAGGCAAGAGTGAAAAAATTGAAAAAATTGAATTTCCCCTCGTGGGACAAATAAAGGACAACTCTTCTTCTTCTTCTTCTATAGCATGAAGATTTAGTGGATAAAAGTAGTTACCGATTAGTTTTATGTTCATACTTCCACAGTTGAGCACATCTGGCATGTGTAATCAAGTAGGGAGCAAACCGCTCACTGTCAGGGTGCCCAAAGCTGTCAGACCTTTTGTTCACTATTGATTCATGAGAAGAGACAGACTGGGTGTGCCAGTAAAAACACCTGCTGATAAAACTTATCCAGTGTGGTCCTGGAATGAGGAACCACGTCTGAGGGCATGTTGTTCGGATCTTGTTTCAGCAGTCAACAGATTATGAGTGTTCTCAAGAATCAAGTACAGTGAAACTGAAGGTGAACGTTAGCAACAGGTGACATCAATGTGGTTCAGGGACAGAAGCTACAGAAAAGGTTAATGCAAAATTTTGCTGTCGATCCATATCACAGAGATACAGTATGTCCATTCTGTGATTGTGCAGCCAGATTTTTGTGACTGGTTCTCAGTTCCTCAGGGGTGAGTTTCACATTAGGAACTGGGCTTTGAGTTTACGCGATAATAACGTGTTAACACAGATTTGTTTTACGCCACTTATTTCTTCGCATTAATGCAACTTGCAATTTTTTGGTTGTAGTATGCTCAGTTTTAAACCTAGTGAAGATACTGACATCATATGAAACTAGAAAAACTAAGGAACCCATTGATACCAACTATGTTATACTAGCTTGTCACAAAGGAGGCTAAATAAAGCTCCAAATTTACACTAAATTATGGAGAGGAAAAACTGTCATGGTCATTTTCAAAGGGGTCCCTTGACCTATGTGAATGGAAATGGGTTCTATGGATACCCACAAGTCCCCTTTACAGACTACATGCCCACCGACACACTGACGGCTGTTGTTGCCTGTTGGGCTGCAGTTTACCATGTTATGATTTAAGCATATTTTTTATGCTAAATGCAGAACCTGTGAGGGTTTCTAGACAATATTTGTCATTGTTTCGTGTTGTTAATTGATTTCCAATAATAGATGTACACATACATTTACATAAAGCAGCGTATTTGCCCACTACCATGCTGATAAGAGTATAAGAGTAGAGAGTATAAGACAAATCTCCCTTTAACCCTCTAAGACCCACAGTCAACCTGTTTTTGTCTTTTTTAGAGGGGTGGAGGGGGTCTTTAGGGGGAAATCAACAGTAGATGTCACAGAGAAGTGGTGAACATCATCTAAAAGCTGAGAGCCTGAAGATTAATTTGAGATGCAGCTGAGCACTGAGTGTCAAGTTATTCTAGTTCTACGTGTATGACGTTGTATGTTATATATGAAGTTGTTGCAGCAATTTTTTTGGATAATACAATTTGTTACACAGATTTGGTGCTAAATTTAACCATTTCTTTACCCGTAGAGAAGTGATCAGAATGATCACTACTTAAAAAAAAAAAAAAGCCATACTGTGATTTGGTATCAAAAACTTTTGATATTTTGAGATAACTGCATTTTTTGGCGATTGGATAATGGGCACGTCTGTTCTGGAAACTGCTCGGAAACCTCCTTATTGTCTATCTACCTCGGCAAGCCATCCATCCCCTGGCAACAGGTTAATAGTGTGCTGACTTGACTATGACTTACCCAAAACTGCATGTGATTATCATAAAACATGTCTGTAAATAGGAGACTTGTACCCATAGAACCCATTTTCATCCACATATCTTGAGGTCAGAGGTCAAGGGACCCCTTTGTTTTTCTTCACTAAAATCTAGCCAAACATTGGACCGTAATTTAGTCGCCTTTAGGGTTCAATTTAGAGATCATATGATATCTGTAGCGTCACTCTAGGCCTAAAACTGAACTTGTGACAGCCTCTGAAAGACAGTAAAGTCGGTCAGGGTCACCTCAGCCTTGTGGGTCTCTTAGAGTTAAAGGACATTTTGAACAGATATAAAGTGTGTGATTAATTTGCAGTTAACTCCAATTAACTAGGGTTGATTCATGAGAAGAGACAGACTGGGTGTGCCAGTCAAAACACCTGCTGATAAAACCTATCCAGTGTGGTCCTGGAATGAAGAACACCACATCTGAGGCACGTTGTTCGGATCTGCAAGTAATTGCGGTTAAACATTTTTAGTTGGCAATTTACTTTTCAGTGCTTCTAAAGAAAAGTGGACAGATGTTAATGAGATGAGGCAGTCAGAGTGAGCTGGGTGTGTTGCTGGCAAGAACGGACAACGGAAAAACATTCCTGGCCTGGTGCATTAGTTGCAGGCAGACTGGGAAAACACTGAGTAATATCCTGCAGGAGCTTCAACACTGTGGACAGTTCAGGAAGAAATATCCTGCTCAAAAGTGGGCAGTGACATTGTTGGAACTGTGCCTTGATTTGCACAATAGGGTTTATTTCTATAAAAAAATATGGTATGTTAATTTAGTGGGGTTTTTTGTTGTTTTTTTTAATAGTTCAGTTTAATGTGCAGCTTCCAATTTAAGCCCCATTGACTCAGTTTCAGAGCAGTGACAGGGCCTCTGGCTGCCAAAGTACTTAATCTCCATCAATATTTTCTATATTAGCAATGGTTTAATTGATTATCTGTGTAATATGGAAGTAATATGGAGTCTCTCATAGGGATGAACCCACAGAGAAGCACCACCAAACCCTGCAGCTCCCAACAGCTTTATAGAAGTTTGTTTTAGCCCCTATTGGCTCATTGTTTTGGTTTTTCAGACCCACTGTACGTTACCCAGCACCAATCAGACAACGATAGAAATTAGTTGAAGAATGTTCAAAAGCTCTTCTTTCCAGCTGCATGAAAACATAGTTTTTAAAGGGGACATATCATGCTCATTTTCAGGGTCATACACGTATTTGGGGTTTCTACAAGAACATGTTTACATGCTTTCATGTTTACAAAAAACACTATTTTTCACATACTGTCTGTCTGAAATGCTCTGTTTTTAGTGCCTGTCTCTTTAATACTTCCTCCTGAAAAGCCCAGTCTGCTCTGATTGGCTGTGAGAAAACTATGGTGCACCTTTGCAAAGGTAGCTCTCAAGCCGCCGTAGAGATACTCAGATGGGGGGCAATATATGCAAATGAGCCTGCATGTGACATAGGAAGGGGAGCCAAATCTGAATGGCTTAGTGAACCACATTTTCTGATGTAGGCAGCACACAAAACACTGACTGGGTTGTCTCATTACACAGTTTGTGGGTTGGTAGGAACTCTAGATATCCAAATGATGTGCAAAAGCACCGACAAAGTTTTTCATGGTGTGTCCCCTTTAAATTGCAAATTTGGTACCAAACAAATATGGTAACTGGACATTAGTTAGTGCTCAATTTGTGTGACGTAAACCAACATGAAGTAAACCAAATTTAAATGCACGATCAGTCAACCTTCCTGTTATTTTAGATTTTCATACATAAATATCACTTTTATATTTTTCCTTGCGTCGTAAAAAATGTAATTTATGGCTACCTGGATAGAGATGAAGAAGAGTCACGACTTGGGAAACAGAGCAAACAGGATTTTTTTTTTTTTCATGCAGACAGAGGAGTCTTCAGAACCAGGGAGGCACGGTCCTGATACCTAGACTTTGGGTATTGGGCGATACCGAATCTCGATCCGATACCAGAGTTTAATTGATAAGCTGTAGCCTCACTGTGTGGAAGTAACTGGGATCATTCTTTTATGTTTGAGGCAACATCAGGCCTGACTTGAACATTGCTTTCCTAACTTTATAAAACTAAATGTAACAGTACATAGATATAAATGTACTGGATTATTTATTTTTAAAATAATAAATCATACGCCAGAAACTTAAAAAAAACATAATAGTAAAAAAAATCTTCAAAATTACAGGAATTATCTACATAAATTATAATTCAAGTCTAAACATTTTTAATGCAACAAATTGGTCAAAACTTAAACAGGAATTAAATTTCAAGCATATAATGCATAAATATAGTATATAAACATTAAATTGCATTAGATCGATTGGCCCCATTGTCACGATATCCGATCCAGCTATTTAAGTCAGTATTGGCACAATATCTGATCTGATCGGTATCGGTGCATCCCTGTTCCGAACAGCGGACAGTGGTGTTAAATGGTGTTTATTTTTAAGTGAAATCAATGATTAGCTCTGTGACTTGTATACAGCTTAATGTTAATACACCAAAGGCACAAACTGAGGCTGGTGGAGACCAAAACTGAGATCAAATTAAGGTAAATATTGGTCTTTCATGCATCAGCTCCAATAAGGAATTGTCTGCTGACAGATTAGTGTCCTGAAATAAATACGCACATAACATGACTTCAATGTTAAACTGAACCATACGTTCATGTACTATATTTGTGAATGTATTTTTTGGCCTGATGATTGAAAGTAGCATCTGTCTTCTGCAAAGTTAATTATTAGCTTGTGCCTGAGAGACAATTCACCTATTTAAAACCTGTCTGTGTGCTTTACAGTTCAGTGGAAGCATGCAGGATGTTTGGCAAGTAAAAGTGAAAGAAATAAATGGTTCACTGATAAGGGCCATGGCATCGGCACTGGTCTATTCATGTTTTTGGAAAAGAGCTGTCAGGGTGTAATATGACGCTATCAAGTTACTCACTCATTTAGATAAAGCATGTGGGGCTCAGCACTTTAAGGTTGTATTTATGCATGGTGTCATAAAACAAAGTACTTAAGCAAACACTAAAGCATGTTCCTCTTTGTGTGAAAGTATAAAACATTAGCCAGTGTGGTTCAGGATTGTTTAAACAGTAGGTGAAGATGTGATGAGTAAAGTACTGTGTTTTAGTACATGAGTTTAGTAGGATTAAGAGTGAGAGTGAAACAGAAAAAGCTCTCGTTCATCCTAAAATTCTGTTAGCAGTGCCCAGCAGTGAAATATAACAAAGTACATTTACTCAAGTACAGTTTTGAGGTACTTGTTCTGAAGTATTTTGATTTCATGCTACTGAGATGCAACATTTCAGAGAGAAATATTGGACTTTTCATTCTTAGCTATACCTCAGCTATCGTTATGTAGTTTGTAGTTTTTAATTCAAGAAACATTGGATTAAATTGCCCACAAGAATCTAGACATATAAAGCAGTTATTTAGCTATATGTCACTATTTCCTGACAGTAGTGACCTGTCAGCTGCCAGCTGTCAATCACTTCTCGCAAAACTCAGCATCACTGATCAAATATGAATCAATATTCTGTTACTGTAATGACTATTTCTCTCCTCAAATGTTTCCATAAACATCTTGTAGTTACTGTTTAGCTGTAAAATGAGAAAGTTTTTTAAATACAAATGAACAAAGCAACAGCAGAGTCCATGCTAGCAGCTCTGTGATGCTGTTCTTAGTCACAGTCGTGCTTTGAACTAAATACTAACATCAGCATGTTAATAAAATCAGACTGTCCATGCTAACATCTGCTGCTATCGTAGCTAAACCTACGTTGGCAGCCGGTTACAAGATTGTAGACAACCGTTGTAATCAACATAGATGTCGCATTAGTTTGTACATTCTTGTTGACTATACTAGACCCCTGCAGAGTCCAACCACCAGATACCATTATCACGACATATTAGTATGAGATTTGCTTACAGTATTATTGTCAGCTGTTATAAAATGGGTAATGTTAGATGATACTGTAAGTGTGATTTGACTTGAAGGACCACGGTCTGTTCGGTTGACACTCCGGTCAGAGTTCAAGTTACGTGAGTCGCTCTTTATGGCCACCGCCTGACACTTTTTCCTTAGTGATTGCTCAACAGGTATAACGTTGATATAAAACTGGAGACTTGTACTTTGGTCTTGTTATTAGTACAACCAGCAGGTGAGCATCAACATTAGAGCCCTGACGGCTCTCTGTTAAATAGCATGTTGCTGGTTGCTCGCTAGCGTTAGCAGTTAGCCCTCAGTCGGAAACCTTACACCCAAAAGTCAAAGCGCCATTGCTGATATGTCTAATTCAAATTTAAAAGAATGTTAGCTAATGTTAGTGTCAATGACTGGTTGTTGTTGAGACAGTGGGGGAGGAGGAGCTTTTATGTAAATGTTCATAGTGGCTAAACAGTTAAGCCCCCAGGAAGAGTGCTGGCCATTGATCCCAATGTTGGTAGTGGCCAAACGGTGGTAGTACAACTTCTGTATCTGTCACGTGACGACATTGGCACCAAAAAGACTTTTTCCCATAGACTTACATTGAGAAAGAAACATCAGCGGAAAATTATTTTTGAGGTGAATCAACTCCCAAGTACGAACATTCTAATAATCCTAATTTAAATCATTAGGTCCTAAAAGTTGTAGAACGCACTACTATCCAAATCCAGAGTTACTTCCTTCCTCTGTTTATGTCTATGGAGACCCAGACTGTGACGACAGCGCAAGCCGTGATGTTGAGACCCAGTGACAGAGTCATGTGACCAAGTGGACGCTACTGTACATATCAGACATATGCAGTAGGGCCCAGTAAGACCCGGAAGACCCCAGAAGATCCAGGTACCATTTTGGCTTCATGCACCACTGAATAACTTTCATAGGAATGAACGGGGCCCCGCCTCCAACGCTGTATACAGTTCTCTTTATACATCCATGCAAACAGTGGTGCTACAACTTCTGTGTAAGTCACATGATGCCTTGTAAAATGGACTGATAGCTGAAGCCAGGGTTCATGTGAATGAGACCCTGACCGTGGCTGGAGTGAGGACTGGGAGGTGAAGGAACCACTACTGCTCCTGCTCCTGCTCTACGGTCACAATGGATGCGGAAGTTCGCCGGATGATCCAGTACTTTATCTCTTGGCATTCAGGCCATTTTGGCTTCATGCACCACTGAGCAACAATAATAGGAATGAACCCCACCCAGGAGGCCAACCTACACCGCTGTATCTAGTTCTCTTTATACATCCATGGCGAGGAGGAGCGGCTGCCCCGGTAGACTACCAGACGTCTTCCCTTCAAAATGTAACCTTGCAGCAATTTCAAACCACAAAGTCTTGCATCAGTTTAAGGCATAATTGCTAGATATACTGTATAGAAATATTTCCATAGAGTGTGGGTTGATCAACCTGTTGCTGATCAGTTCATTTTTATCAATCTGCGGAGCGTGACAGCTCGCCATGACCACCCACAGTTTTGTTAGTGCTGTGACTTGAATGCTTTTGCCCATCAGGCCTGGATCTATAATCTCCTTCTGTTTTCACCAAAGGCATGTGATCCCATCAGAATATTAAATATTTTGAATCTTTTTCTGCGGCTGGTACAGTTTACTACACAACTCTTGATATCTGCTAAGGCACGCCGTGCTTTCTGGCCTCTGGCTGTGCGCAGACCTGTGATGACACAGATTCCCGTCTAAAATCCCTGGTAAGACTTACTCAGTGTGACCTGTGGAGCTTTGCTGCAACATTTCAATTATCCCATGTGTCCTGTCCACTATGGTCTTCAATATGTCAGTTTATTACCTGACGAAGTCTACTATACAGTACAACTACAGACTGGCATGATGAGTGCACTTCCAGCACTGGAGGAGTCTGAGGCAGCTACGTAAAATATGCTTTGTAGTTTATGAATCATGCTGCAAATTTGTTTTCATCTCTTTTGCCAGCTTTTAAATGTTAGCTGACAAAGCCAATCCCTTTACAATTAGTTCACTCTTGGGCTACAAAACAAATCTTCCCTCAGAGCAAACAACCGAATGTCGGAGTGGGACTCGCCCTGTGACCTGTGAATCAGTTCCATCAGTTTCATGTCACTCAGAGGTGCGTTGCTACATGTAATCCTCATTCCTGTGCTTTTCACAAATCCTCCCATCTCCTGAACCTTATGGCTACCACGCCTTGCTTTAACAAAAGCACCCTGAGTCTGATGATTCAGGGAGACAAATGTGAGAACACAGGTAAAGAAAGCGCTTTGCCAAAAACGCATTGCCTTGATTAGGTATTATGTCCTACTCACTTGATTACTCACACTTGATTGACATCTGTCAGTTTCAGAGAAACACAATCATGGCCCATGAATCAGCTAATGAGTTATTTTAAAGGAGCTGTTTGTTTGAATTACTAACATAAAGTACTCTCACTAGAGCTGTCAATCGATTTATACATTTAGTCACGATTAATCTCATGATCGGCCATAGTTAACTGCGATTAATCACAATTTAATTTCTCAAGTATTTAATACTCTTATCAACATGGGAGTGACAAAATATGCTGCTTTATGCAAATGCATGTGTATATTTATTATTGGAACTCGATTAACAACACAAAACAATGACAAATATTGTCCAGAAACCCTCACAGGTTCTACATTTAGCATAAAAAATATGCTTAAATCATAACATGGTGAGCTGCAGCTCAACAGACAGCAACAGCTGTCAGTGTGTCAGAGTCCTGACTTGACTATGACTTGATCCACACCAAGATTTGTGGGTACCCATTGAACCCATTTTCATTCACATATCTTGAGGTCAGAGGTCAAGGGACCCCTCTGAAAATGGCCATGTCAGCACATTTGGAGCATTATTTACCCTCCTTTGGTGACAAGCTAGTATGACATAGTTGGTACCGATGGATTCCCTGGGTTTCTAGTTTCATGTGATACCAGTAAATAAATAAATAAAACTGAGCGCGCTGCAACCTCCGAAAGTCCAATTGCATTGATGCGTTAAAGAAATTAGTGATGTTAAAAATGTGCGTTAACGTGTTATTATCGTGAAAACTTTGACAGTCCTCGTCCTCACGCTAGACTGAATGGAACTTTGTTATCACCTGTTGTAGTTGTCGCCACCTGCACATTACTCACTTAACAATGTACGACTCTGGTGTCGTTATTACTATGTGACTAAGGTCTCTGCATCTGGTTTATGCCAGTAAAAGCAAATGTTTTCTGTACAGATTGTCTGTTGTGTGACGCAATTGATTTTTGACTGTCTTGTCATGTCTCGTTATTCACACTTGAAAACCTGCCAACCCCGAGGGAAGTTCACTCACTAAAACAAAGCTCTGTAATCAACCACACGTCCGGCTCCGCTTGTCACAACCTGGCTGGTTAGATAAGGAAGATAAGCGTCTGCATAGCTGCTCACTTTTAGTTCTGTATGTAAAAGAATAATCATTTACATGTACATCAATAAAAGACAAAACGGGTTAAGACCCCTGTGTTTGACCAGAATAATAATTCACACCTCTAACGATATTTTGTGTGAGTTTTGGTTATGTGATTGTCAGTTTCAGAAATCTGCTCACCTCTAGTACAGTAAGAAAGGCTCAGTGCTTGCTTGTTATTGTTTAAGAGCACAATGGACAAGCTCTGAGGAAACTGACTGCAGGAATTTCTGGCATCCTGAGCTCAGAGCAAAGAGATCTCCGGCCGTTACTCCCTCAGGTCTGAGGAGAGGAGGCTGTACCTCGGGAGGGGAGGGACTTAACAGCTGGACCTGCTGTATATCTGACCTGTGAGCACAGATGACTACCGCTGAGTTACTGGGAGCGACTTTAACAATCCAGTTACTCTCTCAACCAGCTGAAAGCACCTGCTAGCCAGCTCTAACCAGAGAGAAGCTTTCATCAAACGCCAGGTAAGAGCAGATTTCTTTTTTGTTTGGTGATTGAAAATGAAAATCATTTCTTTTATTTGTTTGTGAGGTGCAAAGAAAAGGATCACTCTTCTTCTTCTTTAGGTGAGGGTGTCGTTTAATCCAAAGTTAAAGCCCATTTAAACAGCTTAGTTTCTTTTGAGTGGAACCGAGATAGTACTGAAATAATCAAAAGACAGAAAGGAAACAACTCTGTGAGCCAGCTCTGCACAGCCAACACCCATCTGATAAAAAGGGAAAGGAAGCATTCCTCACCGATTAACTCAGGCCACACTTGTTAAAATAATGTTTTAGGCCTTGCCTGTGCAGTCACAGCAAAGGCTTCTGGCAAGACTGTACACTGTTTCGCCATCATCCTCGGGGCTGTTGACACACGAACAGAAACATCTACAGAAACTATTGCACTACAAATGATGCAGCACTGTCTCATTCATTGCTGTGTCTTTTATTGCTGAGACAGTGTGGAGAATGCAATCGGAAACACCTGAGCGTCATAGATATTATGCAACAGGCCGTGCATACCAAGCCAAAGGTGAGAACAAATAGGCAATTTGCAGCATGGTGTTGATCTTACGATTGGGCTAGAGCAGAGATGTTTCACAGTGCGAGTCTGTCCAAGGGAAGGGGCTCCAAACTGAGCCTCAGGGGAGGTGAAAACATATTACATTCGTAATTACTAGGGCTGTCAACTGATTAAAATATTTAATCTAGATTGTCCAGTTAATTGTGTTTATAATTGCAAATAAATCACATTTTTTTATCTGTTCAAAATGTTCTTTAAAGGGCGATTTATCAAGTATTTGATACTCTAATCAACATGGGAGTGGACAAATGTGGAAATGTGTGTATATAATAATTATTGGAAATCAATTAACCATACAAAAAAATGATAGATATTATCCAGAAACCCTCACAGGTTCTGCATTTAGCATAAAAAAATATGCTCAAATCATAACATGGCAAACTGCAGCCCAACAGGCAAAAACAGCTGTCAGTGTGTCAGAGTGCTGACTTGACTATGACTTGATCCAAACTGACTGATTATCGTAAAGTGTCTGTAAAGGGGAGACTGGTGGGGACCCAGACAACCCATTTACCTTCACATATCTGGAGAGGGACCTTTGTGAAAATAGCCATGTGAGTTTCCTTGCCAAAATTTAGTGAATCTTTGGAGTGTTATTTAACCTCCCTGACAAACTAGCATGACATAGTTGGTACCAGTGGATTCCTTAGGTTTTCTGGTTTCATGCGCTGCCATGTCATATACTGTATGTGCCATATGATCATTACTCTAGCTTTAAAAATGAGACTGCAAAAACCTAAAAATTGCAAGTTGCATTAATGCTTTGAAGAAATTAATGGTGATAAAATGATTAAAATGTTGCTATCGCATTCAGTGTGACAGCCTGAGTAATTACGTTAGTTATTAAATGAAGGTCACAGAATAGCTTAAATGTGTGTGATTTGATTGAAGATTTTCAGTTCAGAGATCCAGTAGTTTTGGGTGAATCAATAAGTGCCATAGGACATACCTGTTTTTATGCATCTGGCGTCATCTGTTACATCAAACAGTAATATTAGTGTAATCTTGTGGTGTCACATAACATATTCACGATTCCTTAGACATTCATGACTTGAGCGAAACTCAGCAAGGTGGTGAGGGGGCTTTGTCTGAGGGAAGGCTCAGTCTCAGACTGGTCTACAACGCCTTCTTCAAGACACAGGTAGCAGGTCTGCTGGTTTGTCAGCAGTAACTCTTTCTATTTAGAGAGATTGAGGTCATCTCTGGTCTTCTCTAAGTTGAAGCTACATTTGGAAGGTGTTTATCACATTCAGACAAGTAGGCGTAACATGTCATTATGCAGTCCTTAAGAAAATATTATAATAAATAGGCATCAGTGAATCAGTTTTTTTCATAATGCATTATAATCTGCTTAAATCACTATAATTATAATCATAAGCCAATTGTCATGTAATGTAATACTGGTTATAAATCACTGTAAATAGTCACTGTTTGCTTTAAGTGAAAAAAAAAAAAAACAATTTGACAATTTTTTGATGATGAACAACTGAATGATGAACATTTACATTTCCCTAATGTAATGCTACCCCAAAAAACTCACTCTAAACAATACACTGACTCAGATAATGTGCAGTCATACACAGGTAATACAGGTAAAGTAGAAATTGTTTCAGGTATTATCTATATTTTGAGTAAATGGAGTCTTAAGAGAGAGTTTTTTGGAGAAACATTATATTAGTGAAATGTAAATGTCCATCATTCAGTTTGAATGAAAAATTGGTGTCAGACTGGAATACTCAGTTTCTGTTGTGACCTATTGAACAAATACATTCATTTTATGTCTTTCTGTGTTGTTTTTGCATAGATGTGATGGCAAATAATGACCACTAACAGTGACCTCTAACCAGCTTTAATGTATTATATCTGCCATTACCTCAGGGGTTTCATTACTTTACACTGATAATGCATTATAAGTGTTTAGATTGCATTATAAAAAGAGCAGAATGTATAATAATTATGGGAATTATAATACACTATGGTCCTTGCAAAAAATGTCAGTGAGTTACCAATTATGAAGTATTAAGTATAATTGATCTTATACGTTATTATGTGTTATGATTATTGTTGAAAAGCACTGAATACTTATGAGTGCTTATAATTATAATTATAGAGTGCTGTAAGCAGATTATATGTATGTTTATAATGCATAATAGACATGGGTGCAATATATAAAGTGTATATATAAAGCACGTTTTCCTTATTAAACTACTGGTATGTAGAGTAATGTATTTTTAAAAGTCATCAATGTCATGAAAATGTCATGACATTTAGCCGTCTCATGCCCCGTTAAAAGTAACGGTGGTACCATTACAATCTGAGCTGTACGATCCATTGACTAGTTGATCCACAGGAAAATAAGTGTTTTGCATTAATTTTTCAAGCAAAAATGCCCAACATTACCAAGCTCCAGTCTCTCAGTTGTGAAAATGTTCTGCTTTTCGTTATTTATCATTATGGTCAACCAAATATATTTGGGTTTTTGACTGATGGTCGGATAAAATAACTTACCTGAGGACGTCACACCTCAGGATCTAAGACAGTTGCGATGGCCACTTCTCCACTCTTCTATTGACCAAACATTGAATTAGGAACATAAGCTGCAGACTTAGCATTGGTTGCAGCCCTAATTAGAGTAGATTTGAAATGGATAACGAGGTGTAACTACACAGTCTAATGCAAGCCCATACAGCTGCCCTGTGATTGAGTCAACTTTTATGACGCCTATAATATCCAGTTTTTATTGCCACTGTCACAGAGGTGTGAATTAAATGATATGTTTTAATGCTGTTGTGTTACTGCATTATATTTAGAGGCGTTTCTAATTTTGTCCCTTCTCATGTATGTACATGGCAGGGACAAAAAAATAGAAACACATCTCAATGTAATGCAGCATTGTTCCAGACCACCTGAATATGACCTCAGTCACAACATAACTGAATGTACATGTTTCTGACAATGGCAACAGAAGCAAAACACGAGTTTTGAGCTTTGAGTACCTAATAAAGTGGCTTCTTCTTTTTGAGACAAAAACAAGTGTTTACACTAAGTTTACTGTATTATTATTATCTCCTCCAGGGCAGAAAAGTGAGTTTGATTAAGTACTCAAAGCAGACTGTGAACAGTAAACAGTGATGCCACAGTATGTCAACAGTCTTGAACTTCATGTAGGTGATGCATTTACTTTTACGACATGATAAGCAAACCCGCGGTGTAATGAATGTAAAGTGCATGTTCAACTTCTGAACGATCAAACATTTACAAAGTGGGTGACGGTTTCAAACAGCGCGCTCAGCAGCTGCAGGCAGAAATACTGAAGCACCGCATGACTGATTTTGTACAAATACAGTTACGACATACCCATGATGTTGTAACTGCAGCATAGTGACCTCACAGGTGTTGCATTGCATGTAGTGAACACACCTTAAGTCCACAGAGATTAGACATGACAGGAGAGCCCAGTTTTTAACTCCTAGGTACTCACAGGCCTTTATGCATGACGCTTGAATGACAGCTGAGTGATTTTCATCTCATCCAATGAAGCTAATTGAAGTCATTTTCTGACAGGATTCCCACAGAAAGTAAAATATGGAAGTAAAATTGAAAGAATAGCACCTTGTCTAGATTTACTCTCTGAATAACTTGTACATTAAAACATGCCAAACACGTCATGGTGGTGTTCCCCTCCACACCCTGTTTTCTGAGAGTGAAACATTCACTTCTGCTGGAGGCAATGAAGTAATCTATCATATAAAACAGTCATTGACCTATCAACAGAGAGGGTGGAAAAAGCCACTGGGTGCACTCCTTACCACTTAATTGTATGAGGTAATTTAACAGTATTGGCAGAGTTGAAACTGTGTTTTAGAGTTGGATTTAGATTTGACTTTATTGATGTAATTTATTGACAAGCCATTGCACCTACCTGTTTCCCCTTCAGCATTAAGAGGCTATAACCTATATTTTTATATTAGTAATGATTGCATGACTACTTGTACGCGAAAGGACGTGCTCTCAGTAAACATTAGCAGCTCTAAGGAGCATTTTAGCATTTTGTTGTGGTTCACTTTCCCTGCTCTTGTTGTATCAGCAGCAGCAGCAGGCATGTGTTTTCACCCAAAATAACCACTGCATACTACCTGCCCAGTGCTAAACAGCAGACAGACAGTTAGCCACAAGCTGGTGAACACAGAGGAGCTTTTAGCAGCTGAAGAGCCAGATATTTTCCTCAGGAGGTGGTGGAGACCAAATACAGAGGGTAAAAAAG
Organism: Pterois miles; assembly: GCA_947000775.1. Lineage (NCBI taxonomy): Eukaryota > Metazoa > Chordata > Actinopteri > Perciformes > Scorpaenidae > Pterois > Pterois miles. The sequence goes on from CAMQGK010000638.1 coordinate 2,544,679, forward strand.
GGTGTGAGTTGTAATGATGATGTTTAAAGGGTTAAGAATTGCCGTGTTTGTGTTTGATGCCTGTAGTTACAACACAGGTTATCTGGCTGTTCCAGTTTCAAAGCATTACGTCTTGTTGTTCCAAAGCAAATACCTGATGCTTGTGAAACAAGTTCATGAACTGGCACGGAGTTCATTTAATCAAAATTCAATCTGAATTACAGTATATTTTTAATCTATGAGCACCATGCACCAATGCAGGAATTACACAAATAAAATATTTGAAAATATTTGTAGTAAGGGGCATAAATTCTGTAAGTTACGTAGAATACAGGCCTCAGTTTGAATGTAGTCACAGTTACTGGGTGGTCACCAGGTAGACCTCTTTTTTATTGAATTAAAAACTTTCAAATAGTTTTGAATATATTCATATGTCCTACATACATTACCTTTTATATCTACACAAAACGAAGTGTGTACTGTCAAAGAAGAAATACCATTTGTCTCAAAAAAATCATTTATCATTTTTGTTAGTTGGGTAATTTACTTTTGTGGCAAAAGAGCCAGATTTGTATTGGATTGAGTGTAACGTGTACAGAGCCAGTATTGTATCAATATCACCCTTATCATGATCTTGTTTTTTCTTTGTTGATACCTAATCTGATATCTGGTGTGTGTCAATTGAATTTTATGGTGTTGCTTTAAAACAAGTAAATAAACTAGGTGAACAAGGGAAAAATACTTAGAGTGCATGATAAAAAAACAAAAATGTATCATAATATAACAACAGATAAACATGCTTTTGAGGAAGACATTTGATAAAACAAATTTCACTTGCCTTATCTCTACAGGAACGGAGCTTCATCGCCCTGGGGCTCTGACCATAAAAGTCCTTTGCTCTTCATCCTGGACTTTGGAAAGGCCCGGACCACTTGAAGATCAGAAACTGCCCACAGACTCATACGGAAACTAAAAGGTTTGGAAGACAGATCATACAGTATATTGTAGAACTTATCTTATCCATTATCTTATCCACTTCTCTGCCTTTCAAGCTGCAGTTGGTAACTTCGTGCAAATATGATTAAAAAGTTATCTTTTCTTATAAAACTGTTGCTATATCCTGACAGTAGTGGATAAGACAGATAATCTGTGAAAAAAACAGTGTTCCTTTGTGTCTTCCTCGTACTCCTAATGGCATTTGCAACTTTTCACTGTGTCCAAAATAAAACAACCAATCAATGCCAAGGGGTCTCTAACACAGCTGTCAATCACTGCTTGCCAATCTGCAGTCAAACTGTCAAACTGGGCAGTGCTGATCAAATATGAATCAATATTCTGTTACTGTAAAGCGTCTTTCTCTTCTCAGATGTTTTAAGAAACATCTTGTAGTTACTGTTTAGCTGTGAAATGATAGTTTGCTCAGGCCAGTGGGCGGTGCTTGGTTTTAACTTGACCGTTTTCAGCTACAGCCTAGTCACAACAGTACACAGTTGTGCACAGTAGTGGATGTAGTCAGCTTGACATCACCCATTGGTTTGTGGACTCTCATTCTGAAGCCTTGAGTTTGGCATTTTGGCTGTCCCCATCTCATTTTTTTGCAACCAGAAGTGACAAGAGAGGGTGGCGCTACACACACAAGTGTGGATACAGTAAGTACAATAAGACACATTTAGGTGACCAAAATCAATAAATCAAGTGGAGAATTACCGGTAGGTTCACTTTATCATTGACTTCTACACAGTCAGACTTCTTTTTGCAACCAGAAGAGTCGCCCCCTGCTGGCTATTAGAAATAATGCAAGTTTGAGGCACTTCCGCATTAGATGCACTTTTCAAACTGGGAGGTTGCAATGTTGAAGCACCTGTCAGTGTAACACAACTCAACAGATCAGCAGCAATGACCATAATACAACAGTAAATAGACTCTGGATAAGAATCTTTGTATCTATATAATTTTATAGAGGAAACAAAATATTTTAATGTTACTTACAGATAATGCATAACATATCAAAACCAATTCAAGCAACTGTTTCTGTATTACACAGCTCTTTAGGCCAAGATGGACTCTGAGCAAAATGGACATACTAAAGTCCACGGACCTGTGGCTGGCATATTTCTGGAGAAAACAAAGGAGAAGATAACCATATATCAAGCCATGAAGAAACGTCTTCTTAAGCCAGGAACAGCATTAGCCCTGCTTGAAGCACAAGTTGCCACAGGAGGCATAGTAGACCCAATAAACAATCGAATACTTCCTGTTCCAGATGCTGTGAAGGAGGGAATAGTTGGACCAGAGATGAGAGAGAAACTCCTCACAGCAGAGAAAGCTGTCACTGGCTATGTAGACCCCTACACCAACCAAATGATATCTGTATTCCAAGCTATGCAAAAAGATATAGTCCCAAGAGATTATGGATTGAGGCTGCTGGAAGCACAGACTGCCACACAAGGCCTGTTTGATCCGGTTGAGAAGTCAAATATTACAGTTGAGTCAGCCATTCAAAAGGGCTACTATGAAAAAGGTTTGCTCAATGACCAAATGTCAGAGCTCAAAGTGTTCTACAACCCAAGCTCACAAGAAAATCTTAACTACCGAAACCTACTAGAGAAATGCACTGTGGAGCCTGACACAGGCCTTGTGCTCCTTCCAGTCTGCATCACCTTCAAAGGTCTACGAAGAGGTATTTCCTCCACTGAACTCCTTGAATCAAAGATCATCGACAAAGAAACATTTGATGACCTACAGAAGGGAAAGACTACAACACAGGATGTGATGTTGATGGAAACAGTGAAAGAGTACCTGCAAGGCAAAAGCTGTATCGCAGGCATCGTTGTGCTCTCATCCAATCAGAGAATGAGCATTTATGAAGCCATGAAGAAGAGTATAGTTATGCCTGGAACAGCACTAGTTCTCCTGGAGGCACAAGCATCAACTGGATTCATGATAGATCCTATAGAAAATAAAAAGTTCACTGTGGATGAGGCCATCAAAAACAAACTTGTTGGCCCAGAATATCATGCAAAGCTGCGTTCTGCTGAGCGAGCAGTAACTGGATACAAAGACCCATACTCAGGCGAAACTATATCCCTGTTTCAAGCACTGTCAAAAGACCTCATAGTTAAGGAACATGGGATCCGCCTACTTGAGGCACAAATTGCTACAGGTGGAATAATAGACCCGATCAACAGTCACAGGCTACCAACAGAAGTGGCCTATAAGAGAGGTTATTTTAATGAAGAAATGAATGCCATACTGCAGGACTCAGGGGATGACACAAAGGGTTTTTTTGACCCAAACACAGAAGATAATCTAACTTATCTTCAGCTAATGCAAAGGTGCGTCACTGATCCCATTACTGGACTGTGCCTCCTCCCGCTCCATGGCACATCAGACAGGCTGAATTTCAACTTCATCGACTACCAAACTAAGATGGACTTCAAAAAGGAGAAGGTGAATGTGACATGTGGGAAGTACATGGGAATGACAGTATCTTTGTGGGAACTCCTGATGTCAGAATACTTTGATGAACACCAGAGACGAGACCTCATTCAAAAGTACAGAGAAGGTAAGCTCAATATCAAGATGATTATCACAATGGTTCTGGAAGTCATAGAAAAATCTGTGAAAACAACTAATGCCATCTTTGAAGGCATCAGAGAAACTGTCACAGCCAAACAGCTTGTGGAAGCAGATATCATTAGTAAGGAGGTTATGGAGGATCTGAAAAAAGGAAAAATGTCAGTCAAGGAAGTGATAGAAGATGAAAATGTAAATGTGTACCTGCAGGGGAAAGACAGCATTGCAGGCATTTTGCTTCCTGATTCTCGGATCATGACCATCTACCAGGCCAAACAAAAAGGAAAGCTGATGCCAGGAACTGCTCTGATTCTACTGGAGGCACAGGCAGCAACAGGGTTCATAATTGACCCTATTGGAAACAGGAAGTTTTCAGTGGATGATGCTGTCAAAGCAAAGATTGTGGGGCCTGATGTGTGTCAAAAGTTGCGCTCAGCAGAGAAAGCGGTCACTGGGTACAAAAATCCATATGATGGGAAAATAATCTCTTTGTTCCAAGCCATGCAAAAAGACCTCATCCTACCAGACCATGGAATTCGACTCCTGGAGGCACAAATTGCCACTGGTGGGATCATTGACCCAGTGAATAGCCATCGCATTCCTGTCCATGTGGCTTACAAAAGGGGATACTTTAATGAGGAAATGAATGAGATCCTGAGTGATCCAAGCGATGACACCAAAGGATTCTTTGATCCCAACACCCAGGAGAACCTGACATACTTGCAGCTCATGGCCAGATGTGTCACAGATCCCAGTACAGGTCTGTGCCTCTTACCACTCAAAAGCAAAAGTAACAGAATTAACATAGATGATAATATTAGGGAAACATTCAAAACAACAACAGTTACTGTTAAGTATGGCAGGTTCAAGGGCAAGTACACAACATTGTGGGATCTTATCAATTCAGAGTATCTAACGGAGGACAGAAGACAGGAGTTTTTCAAGCTTTTCAAGTCAAGGAAAATCACAATTGAGCACCTCATTATCACCATATTAGAGATCATCGAGAGTAAGGAGATAAAACGGCAAGCAGGGCTGAACTTTGATGTTCTCAGAGGAGAGGTCTCTGTGGTGGACCTTTTGCAGCTTGGAATTGTGGATGAAAAAACATACAACAGTTTGATCGATGGAGAGATGACAAGCACTGATGTAATGAAAATGGACAGTGTGAGAGCCTACCTACAAGGAAAAGGCTGTGTAGCTGGGGTGATACTGCAACCGTCCAATCAGAAGCTAAGCATCTATGAGGCACAGAGAAATGGCATTCTCACACCTGGCACTGCCCTCTGCCTCCTTGAAGCACAAGCGGCCACAGGGTTCATCGTTGATCCTCTGAAAAACAAAGAACTCACAGTGGAGCAAGCTCTCAGAGAAAAGGTGATTGGTCCACAGATGCTTGAAAAGCTTTTGTCTGCAGAGAGGGCGGTCACTGGTTACAGAGATCCATACACGGGTCAAAAGATCTCACTTTTCCAAGCCTTGCAAAAGGATCTAATAGTCAAGCAGCATGGCTTGCGTTTACTTGAGGCCCAGATTGCTACAGGTGGCATCATTGATCCTTTGAAATGTCTTCACTTACCCCTGGAGGTTGCATACAGAAAAGGATATTTTGATGCAGAACTTAATCAGATCCTATCAGACCCAACTGATGACACAAAGGGCTTTTTTGACCCGAAGACACAAAACAATCTGACATACATGGAAATGTTGGGTAGATGTGTAAAAGATAAAGAAACAGGACTGTTTCTTCTGCCACTGAATGACAAACCAGTAGCTACTGGAACAAAGGCAAAAATGTACACTGATGCAGAGATAAAGCAAGAGTTTGAAAAGACAGCTGTGAACATATCAGTGGGACGCTACTCAGGGAAATCAGTTTCTCTATGGGACTTGATTCACTCTGGGTACTTTACTGAGGATGAGCAGCTTGAATTCTTTGAAAAATACAGAACAAGGAAGATTACCACAGAAACTATAATCACATTAGTGATTACCACCATTGAAAAACTGGAGAAGAGTGAAACTCCCAAAATGGTAATGGGCCTGAGAAAATTGGTCTCTACACAACAACTACTGGATTCTGATATCATTGATGCAGATACATTCAAACAGGTAAAAGACGGAACACTCACTCTTGAAGCACTAATCCAACATGAACCTGTGAGAGGATACCTGAAGGGAACCGGAAGCATTGCTGGAATTAAAGTTCATCCATCCCAGAAAGTAATGAGCATATATGAAGCAAAACAAGAAGAACTGTTGACACCTGGTGTTGCACTTGTACTGCTTGAAGCACAGGCTGCAACAGGATGGGTCATTGATCCTCTCAAGAACAAGTTCTATGGTGTTGATGAAGCAGCAAGAGAGAAAGTAATTGGGCCAGATGTACATGAGCAACTTCTCTCAGCTGAACGAGCCATCACTGGCTATAGAGATCCCTACACAGATGCAACAATATCACTGTTTGAAGCCATGGATGAAGAGCTGATTCAAAGAAGTGATGGCATCCGTCTTCTTGAGGCACAGATAGCAACTGGGGGAATCATTGACCCAATTCAAAGTCACAGGCTACCTGCTCATGTTGCTATTAAAAAGGGATATCTGAATGATGAAATAAGCAAAACCCTGTTGAATCCCACTAATGACACAAAGGGATTCTTTGACCCAAACACTAAAGAAAACCTCTATTACCTTCAGCTGATAAAGAGATGCGAGAAAGATCCTGAAACGGGGCTACTTCTTCTACCCTTGTTTCAAGAGGACTCCCATGTATTTCACACAAATGAGCAAATAGAGCTTGCATTCAAAAACAAAGTTATTGCCATGAATGCAGGGAAATTCAAAAACAAAGATGTGTCATTGTGGGAAGTGTTGCTCTCTGAATACATATCAGAACAAAAAAGGGAACAGCTCATACAACAATACAAGACAGGAGCCATGACAATAGAGGAAATCATTGAAATACTCATGGTTATCATTACAGAGGTATCATCCAAAGAAAAAAAGTTTAAAGGACTAAGAAAGCAGGTCTCAGCCAGTGAGTTATATGAATCAAAAATTATCTCAAAGGAGCTTTTCACAAAGATTATAAAAGGGGAAGTAAGTGAAGAGAATGTTAACAAAATGGAATCAATTCAGAAGTACCTTGGAGCTACAAACTGTATAGCAGGTGTCAGAGTTGAATCTACAAAGAAAGTGATGAGCATCTATGAAGCCAAAACCAAACACCTGCTGACCCCTGGCACATCTCTTGTACTGCTGGAGGCACAAGCTGCAACTGGCTTTGTCATCGACCCTGTGAACAATAGGAAACTCTCTGTAGAGGATGCTGTGGCTCAAAAAGTGGTTGGCAATGAGTGGAAAAACAAACTGCTTTCAGCAGAAAGGGCAGTTACAGGATACAAAGATCCCTACACTGGAGACACAATTTCGTTGTTCCAGGCCTTGCAAAAAGATCTCATTGTGAAAGATCATGGAATTCGTCTCCTTGAAGCACAAATTGCCACCGGAGGCATAATTGACCCAGTGCACAGTCACAGAGTGCCTGTTCAGGTGGCATACCAAAGAGGTTACTTTGATGAAAAAATGAATGAGATTTTGTCCGACCCTGATGATGACACCAAGGGCTTCTTTGACCCCAACACACAAGAGAACCTCACCTATCTTCAGCTGATTGAGAGGTGTGTCACAGATCCCATCACAGGCCTTAACTTACTGTCCATTGTAAAGAAAGGTGAATTCTATTTCTTTGTTGATGAGGCAACAAAACTCATTCTGAAATCTACAACAACAACCAGAGCAGGAGGGAAATACCAGGGAAAAACTGTATCTCTGTGGGATCTGCTATACTCCAAATATATCACTGAGGACAAGAGGAGAGAGCTTGTGCAACAGTACAAGTCGGGATCAATCACAATTGAACGTTTCCTGGAAATCATGCTGACTATCATTCAGCAGCAAACCCCGACAATCTCTTCGCCATCAATTGTCATGTGCCAACCACCAGAAACAAAAGTGGACAGCAGCACAACAAAAACTACCATCACTACAGTCACAGAGACAACAGAAGTTCAAAATTTCCATGGAATCAGAAAGGATGTCACTGCTTCTGAGTTGCTTGAATCAAAAATCATCAATGAGGACCTCTACAAAAAACTTAATGCTGGAAAGGTCACAGTGACAGAAGTAAGTGAAATGGATTCAGTACGTAAGTACCTGGAAGGGACCAACAGCATTGCAGGAGTGTACCTACCGTCCACCAAAGAGACCCTGAGTATCTATGAAGCCAAAAGCAAAGGCCTGCTGACTCCTGGTACGTCTTTGGTTCTGCTGGAGGCTCAAGCTGCCACTGGCTTTGTCATTGATCCCGTGAAAAACAAGAAACTTTCTGTAGAAGAAGCTGTAGCTCAAAGAGTGGTTGGCAGTGAGTGGAAAAACAAACTGCTTTCAGCAGAAAGGGCAGTTACAGGATACAAAGATCCCTACACCGGCAACACAATTTCGTTGTTCCAGGCCTTGCAAAAAGATCTCATTGTGAAAGATCATGGAATTCGTCTCCTTGAAGCACAAATTGCCACCGGCGGTATAATTGACCCAGTGCACAGTCACAGAGTGCCTGTTCAGGTGGCATACCAAAGAGGTTACTTTGATGAAAAAATGAATGAGATTCTGTCCGACCCTGATGATGACACCAAGGGCTTCTTTGACCCCAACACACAAGAGAACCTCACCTATCTTCAGCTGGTTGAGAGGTGTATCACAGATCCCATCACAGGCCTTAGCTTACTGGTGATTGTGAAGAAAGGCGAGTTTTATTTCTTTGTTGATGAGGCAACAAAACTCATTCTGAAATCTACAACAACAACCAGAGCAGGAGGGAAATACCAGGGAAAAACAGTGTCTCTTTGGGATCTGCTATACTCCAAATACATCACTGAGGAGAAGAGGAGAGAGCTTGTGCAACAGTACAAGTCGGGATCAATCACAATCGAACGTTTCCTGGAAATCATCCTGACTATCATTCAGCAGCAAACCCCGACAATCTCTTCGCCATCAATTGTCATGTGCCAACCACCAGAAACAAAAGTGGACAGCAGCACAACAAAAACTACCATCACTACAGTCACAGAGACAACAGAAGTTCAAAATTTCCATGGAATCAGAAAGGATGTCACTGCTTCTGAGTTGCTTGAATCAAAAATCATCAATGAGGACCTCTACAAAAAACTTAATGCTGGAAAGGTCACAGTGACAGAAGTAAGTGAAATGGATTCAGTACGTAAGTACCTGGAAGGGACCAACAGCATTGCAGGAGTGTACCTACCGTCCACCAAAGAGACCCTGAGTATCTATGAAGCCAAAAACAAAGGCCTGCTGACTCCTGGTACGTCTTTGGTTCTGCTGGAGGCTCAAGCAGCCACTGGCTTTGTCATTGATCCCGTGAAAAACAAGAAACTTTCTGTAGAAGAAGCTGTAGCTCAAAGAGTTGTTGGCAGTGAGTGGAAAAACAAACTGCTTTCAGCAGAAAGGGCAGTTACAGGATACAAAGATCCCTACACCGGCAACACAATTTCGTTGTTCCAGGCCTTGCAAAAAGATCTCATTGTGAAAGATCATGGAATTCGTCTCCTTGAAGCACAAATTGCCACCGGCGGTATAATTGACCCAGTGCACAGTCACAGAGTGCCTGTTCAGGTGGCATACCAAAGAGGTTACTTTGATGAAAAAATGAATGAGATTCTGTCCGACCCTGATGATGACACCAAGGGCTTCTTTGACCCCAACACACAAGAGAACCTCACCTATCTTCAGCTGGTTGAGAGGTGTATCACAGATCCCATCACAGGCCTTAGCTTACTGGTGATTGTGAAGAAAGGCGAGTTTTATTTCTTTGTTGATGAGGCAACAAAACTCATTCTGAAATCTACAACAACAACCAGAGCAGGAGGGAAATACCAGGGAAAAACAGTGTCTCTTTGGGATCTGCTATACTCCAAATACATCACTGAGGAGAAGAGGAGAGAGCTTGTGCAACAGTACAAGTCGGGATCAATCACAATCGAACGTTTCCTGGAAATCATCCTGACTATCATTCAGCAGCAAACCCCGACAATCTCTTCGCCATCAATTGTCATGTGCCAACCACCAGAAACAAAAGTGGACAGCAGCACAACAAAAACTACCATCACTACAGTCACAGAGACAACAGAAGTTCAAAATTTCCATGGAATCAGAAAGGATGTCACTGCTTCTGAGTTGCTTGAATCAAAAATCATCAATGAGGACCTCTACAAAAAACTTAATGCTGGAAAGGTCACAGTGACAGAAGTAAGTGAAATGGATTCAGTACGTAAGTACCTGGAAGGGACCAACAGCATTGCAGGAGTGTACCTACCGTCCACCAAAGAGACCCTGAGTATCTATGAAGCCAAAAACAAAGGCCTGCTGACTCCTGGTACGTCTTTGGTTCTGCTGGAGGCTCAAGCTGCCACTGGCTTTGTCATTGATCCCGTGAAAAACAAGAAAATTTCTGTAGAAGAAGCTGTAGCTCAAAGAGTGGTTGGCAGTGAGTGGAAAAACAAACTGCTTTCAGCAGAAAGGGCAGTTACAGGATACAAAGATCCCTACACCGGCAACACAATTTCGTTGTTCCAGGCCTTGCAAAAAGATCTCATTGTGAAAGATCATGGAATTCGTCTCCTTGAAGCACAAATTGCCACCGGCGGTATAATTGACCCAGTGCACAGTCACAGAGTGCCTGTTCAGGTGGCATACCAAAGAGGTTACTTTGATGAAAAAATGAATGAGATTCTGTCCGACCCTGATGATGACACCAAGGGCTTCTTTGACCCCAACACACAAGAGAACCTCACCTATCTTCAGCTGGTTGAGAGGTGTATCACAGATCCCATCACAGGCCTTAGCTTACTGGTGATTGTGAAGAAAGGCGAGTTTTATTTCTTTGTTGATGAGGCAACAAAACTCATTCTGAAATCTACAACAACAACCAGAGCAGGAGGGAAATACCAGGGAAAAACAGTGTCTCTTTGGGATCTGCTATACTCCAAATACATCACTGAGGAGAAGAGGAGAGAGCTTGTGCAAAGGTACAAGTCGGGATCAATCACAATCGAACGTTTCCTGGAAATCATCCTGACTATCATTCAGCAGCAAACCCCGACAATCTCTTCGCCATCAATTGTCATGTGCCAACCACCAGAAACAAAAGTGGACAGCAGCACAACAAAAACTACTATCACTACAGTCACAGAGACAACAGAAGTTCAAAATTTCCATGGAATCAGAAAGGATGTCACTGCTTCCGAGCTGCTTGAATCAAAAATCATCAATGAGGACCTCTACAAAAAACTTAACGCTGGAAAAGTCACAGTGACAGAAGTAAGTGAAATGGATTCAGTACGTATGTACCTGGAAGGGACCAACAGCATTGCAGGAGTGTACCTACCGTCCACCAAAGAGACCCTGAGTATCTATGAAGCTAAAAACAAAGGCCTGCTGACTCCTGGTACTTCTTTGGTTCTGTTGGAGGCTCAAGCTGCCACTGGCTTTGTCATTGATCCTGTGAAAAACAAGAAACTTTCTGTAGAAGAAGCTGTAGCTCAAAGAGTGGTTGGCAGTGAGTGGAAAAACAAACTGCTTTCAGCAGAAAGGGCAGTTACAGGATACAAAGATCCCTACACCGGCAACACAATTTCGTTGTTCCAGGCCTTGCAAAAAGATCTCATTGTGAAAGATCATGGAATTCGTCTCCTTGAAGCACAAATTGCCACCGGAGGCATAATTGACCCAGTGCACAGTCACAGAGTGCCTGTTCAGGTGGCATACACAAGAGGTTACTTTGATGAAAAAATGAACGAGATTCTGTCCGACCCTGATGATGACACCAAGGGCTTCTTTGACCCCAACACACAAGAGAACCTCACCTATCTTCAGCTGGTTGAGAGGTGTATCACAGATCCCATCACAGGCCTTAGCTTACTGGTGATTGTGAAGAAAGGCGAGTTTTATTTCTTTGTTGATGAGGCAACAAAACTCATTATGAAATCTACAACAACAACCAGAGCAGGAGGGAAATACCAGGGAAAAACTGTGTCTCTGTGGGATCTGCTATACTCCAAATACATCACTGAGGACAAGAGGAGAGAGCTTGTGCAACAGTACAAGTCAGGATCAATCACACTCGAACGATTCCTGGAAATCATCCTGACAATCATTCAGCAGCAGACCCCGACAGTTTCTTCATCATCAATTGTCATGTGCCAACCACCAGAAACAGAAGTGGACAGCAGCACAACAAAAACTACCATCACCACTACAGTCACAGAGACAACAGAAGTTCAAAATTTCCATGGAATCAGAAAGGATGTCACTGCTTCCGAGCTGCTTGAATCAAAAATCATCAATGAAGACCTCTACAAAAAACTTAGTGCCGGAAAGGTCACAGTGACAGAAGTAAGTGAAATGGATTCAGTACGTAAGTACCTGGAAGGGACCAACAGCATTGCAGGAGTGTACCTATCGTCCACCAAAGAGACCCTGAGTATCTATGAAGCCAAAAGCAAAGGCCTGCTGACTCCTGGTACTTCTTTGGTTCTGTTGGAGGCTCAAGCTGCCACTGGCTTTGTCATTGACCCCGTAAAAAACAAGAAACTTTCTGTAGAAGAAGCTGTAGCTCAAAGAGTGGTTGGCAATGAGTGGAAAAACAAACTGCTTTCAGCAGAAAGGGCAGTTACAGGATACAAAGATCCCTACACCGGCAACACAATTTCGTTGTTCCAGGCCTTGCAAAAAGATCTCATTGTGAAAGATCATGGAATTCGTCTCCTTGAAGCACAAATTGCCACCGGAGGCATAATTGACCCAGTGCACAGTCACAGAGTGCCTGTTCAGGTGGCATACACAAGAGGTTACTTTGATGAAAAAATGAACGAGATTCTGTCCGACCCTGATGATGACACCAAGGGCTTCTTTGACCCCAACACACAAGAGAACCTCACCTATCTTCAGCTGGTTGAGAGGTGTATCACAGATCCCATCACAGGCCTTAGCTTACTCCCCTTGCACAGGTGAAGGAAAAAAAAAAGCGTTTCATAAGCATTTGATTGTTTCGCTGACATTATCTTTTTTTTTTCTCCGAGTTTTCTCAGAGTTGTACTATTTCTTCTCTTAGTCACAAAATAATTTTACATCGTGTTTTTTAAAAATGCATATTAGGTTGCTAAGAAAGCCTGAGGAAAAAAAATGCATGCATACTGTACTGAATACTGTTAGCTTTCATGGCTGAAAAAGAGAGCTAGAAATGGATCAAAGAAATTGGTCTATTCTATTATAGGAAAAGGTGCTTTGGTTACAAGTTTTGGGCACCATGTGCAGTGTATTGCAGTGTGTTACTCATTATTAAACACCCTAAAATTAACTCAGTCTGTAACAATTAAGAATGAATAGTCTCTACGTACAGGGACTTTAATGCTTTTAGTTATACATGTCAAATATCTGCTGTGAAAAATAAAAATTGTGAACTTATATGAGCTAACACTGAAAAAATACAGTATGTGTGGCCTCTGTCTTTTTCTTGTTTTCAGTGTTACTTAATTCTGATTTTCTGATTTGACTACATACATGACAGTAACTGCGGTATCAACTTTTTTAGGATTTGCTATTTGCTTATGCCTTGCTTATTTTCAATGTTTTAATGTTGTGTCATGTTATTTGTGAAATGTCAGGATTTGTTTGTTTTTAAATTGATTTAACTAGACAGGGTTCAGCTGAGCTTACTTTTACGTAGCCAATAGAAACTGGACTTAGTTATGTTTTTCATCATTTGTGCAAAAGTTATTCTTTCTGAAATGTTTTGTTTCCTTCGTAAACTTGCCTTGACCTCATCTACAAGCTTACTTATTGTTTTTTGTATGATTGTAAAATATGCTCAGACTGCTTGTGTGGCCCAATAAACAAGTGAGATATGAATATTATATTGTCTTTCTTTCAACAATATTGTTAGAATTTGATGTGTAGAAGCTCAGTACAACACATTTTGTAAAATGGCTTCCTAGTTGAAGAGTCCTCACCTGGGTTGGACAACCTTTAGAGCCCTTAAAGCACACATACCGGTTTAACAACAAAAAAGCAAATTAAATGCAAGCTTTTGCAATTTAAAATAAGTATGTAATACAAGTATGTCTCTAATATGGAAACACTTGAATATATGTCCTTAACAACTGAATGAGTGCAGAAAGAAAGTGTTTGGTCATTCTGAAAATGTAGCTTGACGATACAGCTCTATCTAGTGGTAAGAAAGCATATGCCAAACTTCATAGTGGCATGTTGAACCTTTATTATTAACGTCAAATATTTCTTGCCAAGCTTTTGTATGTTATTATTGTAGTTGGTGTAAAAATGTATAAAAAGACAGTGTAGACAGTGGTCTTACCTCGTTAACACAATAATACAGCAGCAACAGGTTTTCTCACTGGAATCCAAACCCTTGCTCTCTAGCACAACAAATGCATATAAACATGCATATAAACAACAAGTGCATATAAAACAATACTCACAAAAACACCTGTGGGTAAAATATCCACATTGCTTTCAGAACACATACCACAAAAAGGTGTTTTAAGACTGCAGGAACCATTTTTGGAAGCAAATGAATATGACAACTACTCCAATTTGTCCAGCAGCTGGCGAATGTCTTCTTGGCCTCGGTAAATCCTCTTCATTCCTCTTGGAAGGTAACGACAGGCTGAAAGGTTGAGGTAGCTAAGAGCAGTCATTTGGCTGATGACTTGCCTGCAAAATAAAGCACAGGCACCAATTTGAAATCCTTGGAAAGGTAATGGCAATGCAAAAACTTCAGTGGTCATGATTCATGCTCACTTCTGCATGCCTGCAGACTGTCTCTGAAAAGTGTTGGTTCATAGTTTATTCGACTATTTGGCCGGTAGAGTTAAGAAGGAAAACGATGAATTGAGTACCTCAGGGCAGGTGGGGTGATCCTGGTCCCACTCAGGTTTAGTGAACGCAGCGTATCTGCCTCTGTGGCCTGAGCAAGGTGACTCATCGCTATCTCCAAGTCCTCCTCGGTGAAGAGCTGATTTGCAATGTCAAGCTGTTGCAGCGTTCGACTCCATTTCTGGGTCAACACGTGAAGCCCCTTCTTAGGTGATGACAACCCAACATTGCTGCTGAAATACTGTCCCCAGAACAGACACTCAAGCTCTGCCAAATCACAGCAAAAGAAGGTAGGGTTAATTAATAAATGGGTTTTAAATGCAAATTCAGATCACTGATATCAACAGCTGGGTATTTTATTGTAAATGAATTATAAATAAATAAATTATAAATTTCAATAATTACTATAACTTTGTATAAGAGCTCAAAAGCATTAAGTATAAAAAAGAGCAAAAATAAGCATTTCTATGCCCTAAATAAATGTTCAGGTCATTGTGGATTAAATATGAAAAGACCAAACTAAGCTTTTCATTATGGGCCTCAAAGTAGGTCCCATTTTAAATCATACTTAAAGGACCAGTGTGCAGCATTTAGGGGGAGCTATTTGCAGAAATGGAATATAATAATAATAATAACTGTATTTTCTTTAGTGTATAATCAATCACCTGAAAACAAGAATTGTTGTGTTTTTGTTACCTTAGAATGGGCCGTTTATATCTACAGGAAGAAGAGTGGGTCCTCTTCATGGAGCCGGCTGCCATGTTTCTATAGAGGCCCAGAACGGACAAACCAAACACTGGCTCTAGAGAAGTTTTCTCTTGCGTAAGCCACCATAGTCCTCCTACACGCTTGGCACACGGGAGAAGTTTCAGCTGGCTGTACTCTGCAACCTCTCTGCTAGATGCTGCCAAATCCTACACACTGCATCTCTACGTAACTTAATAACTCTAAATTGACCAAAATTATAGATCGCACGAGTTAGGCCTACCAAGACAGGGTAGTGCTGCGAGACCGGACGGTGTGATTCGAGAACAGCCTCGCAGGTCCAACACCCGAAGCCTGGTGGAGCCAAAGAGGATGTCCCACAAATCTTTGTCCGTCAAATAGGAAAGAGATGTGGTTGCGATACACAGTTCCTCCAGTAACGGGAAGCCTAACGTTGAATCGGCACCATGATTACGCATCGTCTTATGCAGAGGTGTGACATTCAGCATCCGGAAGGTCTGATGGGAAGTACAATAGATGTACAAGTTTCACAGGTAAATAGCGCACGCACACAGTACACTGACTCGTAACATGGAAATTGAAAAATGTTTCACTGACAAGAGACAAGATCAAATTTAGGGCTGTAACTAATAATTATTCTTATTGATTACCCTACTGCTTATGATTATTTCCTCAATTAATCATTTTGCTTATAAAATGAAAATAGTGAAACATGTCGATGTTATGTACTTGCACTGGCTCAAGGTAACTTTCACATTTTTTGTTTTGTCCGGCTAACAGTCCGAAACCCAAAGATATTCAGTTTACAATGATATAAGGCAAAGAGGAGCATCAATATCTGAAAAACTGGTATCAACTGAAGTTTAGCATTTTTACTTAAAAGTTACTTGAACGATTAATCTGTTATCAAAACAATTTCATTTTCTTTCGATCGACAAAGCGAATAATTGTTACAGCTTTAAAAACATTACACTTCATATGTACATAAGAGCTGAAAAAGTAATTATGACCAGTTTTCAGTTTTGCAGTGATCCACCTCCTAAGCAAGGAAATTGCAGTGCCAGATACATAAAACATTATTATACAATTACCATCGCAATTCAGTCACATTCACATATAATCCCAACAGGCACACTGACATAGAAATATTAGATAATAATAATATTAGATTCTTTTTTTACCTTAAGTTTAGGACATGCCAGCTGTAGTGCCTGAATGCAAACGGGAAGCTCACAATCTTTTCTGTCGAGCTTTGTGTTGACCTCCAACAACTCCAAATCTGGACAGCAACCCCTCTGAAAAGACAAATACGATATGATATGATATGAAAGAGCGTACCAAGTTTATCTGTCCTGAGATGTGTGTAATGCAATCATTCAATAACATGCAGTTTGGGGGGCTTACGGTGATGGCAGTCAGAAGTCTGTCATTCTTTATTCCATGCGTGAACAAAATTTGCTTGATCTGGCTCCCATGACTTTCAAGGTACTCCAGGAGTCCCTCAACCTGAAACTAAAACAACTACAATTACCACCTTGCGGTTGTATGCCTTCGCCTATCTCTCAAGATGCATTTTACATCCCTGTCTGTCCAAAATGTCATCTCTTCATCATTTTATCTTACCAGGCATTTGTGTGAAATTGTCATAATTAGCATATTAAATCCTGGGTCATGACTAAAAATGTGTTTAATGAAGTCACGGTGACTTTTGATCTTTGACCACCAAAATCTAATCAGTTCATCACTGAGTCCAAGTGGATGTTTCATCCAAACTGGAAGAAATTCCCACAAACTCCCTGGCAAAAGAGGGTGACCTGCTCTCATTAGAACAGCCTGGATGAATAAAGGTTGATTGAATGAATGAATGAATGAATATCCTGAAACTGTCCGGTTTTAAACTGACAGTGGCTGATTTATTTTAGGATTTAGTGTTTTTTACTGACTACTAAAACAGCTGAGCTAGTTTTTGATGTACCTCTGAATGCTGGAGGTCCATGCTCTGCAGAGACTGGCCGTGCAGGCCAAGGCTGTGGAAGGCGGCCGCTGCCAGGCCTGTACAGTAGGAGAGCTTGAGGGAGCGAAGGTGAGGGCACAACTGTGCCACAACCTAAAATTGATCACAACAAAAGAAGAAAAAGACATATGGTAAATGCAAAAGGTGACAATATTTTGTTTAAAAAAAAAAAAAAAAAAACTTAAGACATTATGAATCTCTTATATTAGAACAATTTTTTCTTTAAAAAGTCTGATTATAATTTCCCAAAGCTGATGTATTCAGATTGTCAAACACCCAAACTATTTATTAGTTTTACATGTATGACAAAAAAAACAGTATGAAATCTTCTCATTTGAGAATCTAGAACCTGCAAATATTTGGCATTTTTGCATGAAAAATAACAGAAACATGATCATCAAAATAGCTGCGTGACTCTGTCCGATCAGTGTTGGCTAATTTTTAAGTTCAACATCTTATACAGTAAAATAATAGTTGAAAAGCACAAATATCTTATCTTGATGACTTACCTCGACTGCGTAAGTAGCATTCTTTGTCCAGTGACACAGTGAGAAGTCTCGTAGCTGAGAGAATCTACAGGACAAGATATACAATTTATAATTTCTTGTTCAAGGTATTAAAAATATAAGACATCTAAGCTCAAAGTAGATCACAGTCCACACTATGTTAATCTCAAGCCTAGTCATGAAATTAACAATATAGACCTGTTCTGTGTCAGCCAGTGAAAAGTGTTTTTAATCTTCTTCTCAGTTTTAGGTAGCTGTGTTTTCCCTGGTGCAATCCAGCAGTGACCTATAGTCACTTTACGCCACAGGACCGGACTGGAGGCAGCAACGTTCCACAGACGACAAACACTCCCCATCCTACACCGGAAACACAGACACAGGAAAAGGGGATTCATTTCAGCGTGGAATTTATGGGTCCCAAATAACACAGTATTCCAGTTGAATAATATAGATGAACACAATACTATCACTGGCATGGTTACGGTAACTGAAATTAAATGTAAAGATTTTTTTTTGTTTTCTTGGTAGTAAGTATGTAAGTATGGTAGTATACTGAATATATTTGGGTTTTGGAGTGATGGACAAAATTGCCAATTTTAAGACATCACATTGAGCTCTGTGAAATGGTGATTTTTCACTATGTTGCTGCTACAACATTCTGGCTCTTCTGTGTGGAGTTTGCATGTTTTCCCCATGTAAGCGTGGGTTTTGTCCGGATACTCCGGCTTCCTCCCACAGTCCAAAGACATGCTGTTTAGGTTAACTGATGACTCTAAATTGCCCGTAGGTGTGAATGTGAGTGTGAATGCTTGTCTGTCTATATGTTGTCTGTCTCTATGTGCCCTGCGATGGATTGGCGACCTGTCCAGGGTGAACCCCGCCTTCGCCCAACGCCAGCTTGGATCGGCTCCAACCACCCCGCGACGCCTAACGGGATAAGCGGTTGAAGATGGATGGTTATATGTAATGTAATGTGATATATATATAGAAAGTTTTGTCTGTTTGGACATCAATCTACATCAATTTTAAAGCTATCATATCATATGTTTCCACTGAAAGTTGACAAACGATGACATTGAAATAAAGGCTCTCCCAGCCCTATATGCTATACTGTATCTCACTCAGGTCATAGTAGAAATCTCAGATCTTTAAGTATTCACTAATCACAGCTACATCACATCAAATGAATGTTTATTATTACCTGCATAGAAATGGTACAGCGCCATCTTGGACGACCACCATCTGAAAAATACTGATTAGCACCTCCTCGGGAAGACTTTGACCCCATCTGTGGTCTGTGGCTTTCTGTGGCACAAACAAATTAGTGTCCTCTTTTTCCTTGGCAACTGGAATATTCACCAGTTTAGGCGTGGCACGGACTGTCTTTTTTTTCTTAACCAAACTAGCTTTCACTTTTCCTTTAGTTTGCTTTTTCTTTTTGCTTCCCTTCTTTGGAGGAGTCCAGGCTGAATTATGGTACTGAGAAGTAGAACTTGATATGACAAGAAGCATGTCTTCCCCTTGATGGACAGTGTAGCCAAGCGGAGGCGGCCTGGAGACGCTGGCCTTTTTATGCTTCTTGGCTTTTGCGTTTGTAGGCTTACCAGTTGTCCTCTTCAAAGACGCCTTCTTTGGCTTTGGTCCGTCTTCTCTTTCACATGATGTATTTGATGTGCTCGGCGCAGAGTCTTCTTTTCGCTCACTGTGGGTTGAAACCTCGGCTTCAGGGGAATCCATTGTGTGCTTCTAATCAGTCTTGATATTGAGTTTCATTCAGAGAAAACCATTTGCTGGTTGAGAAGTGACATAACAGCATCTGAAAGTAGAGTCAGAATAAGATCAGTCTGTATCCGTAGTACAGCTCATCTCTTATGTCTTATGACACACTTATGTCACATTATAACTTTAAAACTGGATGCTACAATCCAGCTGAATCCTGCACTGGGTTTAGTATGTGCTAGCACATGATGGGGAGTTGTTAAGCGAGTACTTTTTGCACAAGTCAAACTATTGGGTGCGCATTGTTCATTATCTATCTTGAGACTGGTAAGAAAGACATATCTGGGTTATGGTACTCTTACTAAAACTTTAAAGCTGGTTTTATGAAAAGTGCACAAGTCAGGCTCGATGTTCGACAGATTTGTTGATAGATATAAGTGTCACACAGTCACATTCAGCCTAGATTATGTATAAAGTGAGAAGATAAGACTATTGAATAACAAACATACACGATAAAACAACGTTTTCTGTAGCGTTAAATACAAGCTAAGCATTTACACATCATAGCATAGCTAGCTAACGACGGCGTTAAAATAATGAAACTGGTTGTTATTGTTAAGCTAACATGACTTATGATTAACTAGGTTAACTATCTAGATAACGAGTCGCCATAACGTAGCAGAACACTAGCGTAGCAATTGCTTCTACTTTGACAACAAATACTGTTAACAGAAACATTTGCAGAAAAAAATAAATGTATTTCATTTTTAGTTTACATTACCTGCTGCTAGTTCACCAAAACAGCTAGCAACCTAGCCTCAGTAGTAGGTAGACCCACAATGCATTTCACATCTGCTCTGTGATTGGTGGAAACTTCGACAATGGTCCGCCTTGTCTAGAACTGTCCAATCACCGATTAGTACACTGTTTTGACTCCAGTTACAATGCCGTGTTGTTGTGAGGTTGAGGGATAAAGATGAGTCCCACGGTGGTGTAGCTCCTGGGTAAGAACTTTTAAATCCTACTTTTACTACTCGTACATTTGCAATCATTTATAAATGCTATAGCATGCAGCACACCGCGTCTGCTCTGGCATTATTTATGGATTATTGTAGTTAGTATGCTGAATTTCATGTTAGCAAAGTCGGTGCTAACACTAGCAAGTTGCTTACAAAACGGCTAACGTTAGCATGCGGCGGACGTAGTGCAACATTAGCAGATGTAGCGTGAATGTTTTTCTTCTGTAAGGTGCTGGTCACGGTTAGAGCCAGTAAACCACGGAGATTGGTTTGGGTTGTTATTTTTATCTGCATTTTATGGGAAAGTACGAAAAGTCTTCCATGTGTACAGCTAATACGTGGGTACATCAGGTGTGGTGGGTGTGGGGACGGATTCCCTGCATGGCCCCCAACTTCCACAAGTTGGCACAAATAACAGGGTTATTAGGTAGACCTTTCTAAAAAAAATAATACATCGGCTCTGCAATTAACCAGTATGAAGCTTGTAATACTCTGGTTATGTTGAAGGGCGTTTTTTCGTACTTAGTCCTAAGTGGTTCTCAAAGTGGGGTCTGAGGACCCCCAGGGGTCCTTGAGGGGGCTCCAGGAGGTCCCCGGAAAAAAGTGCAATAATTTATTTTTACTATAATTCCATCCATAAACAACACAATTACACAATATCATGTTCAAAATTACTTTTTCAATATGTCCAACATTACTCTTTCATTCAAAATATTACTTTTTTATTTTAGTTGTTATGATAAATATATCTTACATTAATTATTGTTCTCTTAGGCTCTGGTGTTAATATTACTTCTTATACACGTTATATAATTTCCCTCAGTACTAATAAAGTTCTCTCTTGTCTCTTTTAGGACTATTGTGGTCATGGGTTTTATACACCTTCCATAATATAACATTTAAAGTAAACGTCCTCTCAGGTGGGGGGCCCTGGGACAAAATCTATCAAATGGGGGTCTGTAGTCTTAATTTGTTTCAGTTTAGGGGATCTTGACTTGAAAAATCAGTGATGGTAGACTAAATGTTAGGAACACCTCAGTACAATATAATACCATTCAACGGCACCACGGTATTCAAATCTTTAGATATACATTAGCAGCTCTGGTGTTAATTAGAATAATCTCTAAGGTAACAGTTCACTTCTGAAAAATGTTTACAACTTAAGTCTGTGGAGGTTCTCATTCATCCAGGTCATGTTCATTCTGGACTAGTCAGACTGTAGCGTTCGAACTGATGAAGCCACTGGGATAAGGGGCAAAATGTCTTCAGAGACAAATCTAAGTCCAGTTGCCTTCGATTCAGTTTTTGCCAGAATGTTTACAACTTGTTTTGTTTTTCAGGGAAGGAAAGGAGTCACTTCAAGGTGAGGCATTGAAAGTATGACACTGACTTGTTCCTGTTCTGTTTCACCTCTGTGCTCCTTCAGGGGCTCACAATATGGAAAACACTTCATGAAAATTTTAAGTAAATGTCTGTTACTTGTTGCTAGTGCCAATTTTTCTGAGACTGGATGAGAGTGAATGAACCCAAAGGTATGACACATGGATATAAAAATAGCTATCCTTAACTGTAGTACATGGAAAACAGCCACAGTTATAAAGTGATGGTGGACATTAAAAAACTAGGCCGTCAATCAATTGATTTGTCTATAGTTAATCATGATTAATTGCAACTTTATGGCACATTTATCTGTTCAAATGTACCTTGAAGGGAGATTTGTCGAGTATTTAGAAGAAGAAAGAAGAAGAAGAAGAACCTTTATTAGTCCCACTAGGGGAAATTCAATTTTTTTCACTCTGTTGTTAACTTATACACAGTACATGCAGACCCGAAACACACACATGCACAAACAGGACCCATATACATGCATCAATGGAGAGATGTCAGAGTGAGGGGGCTGCTCCTGACAAGTGCCCTGAGCAGTTGGGGGTTTGGTGCCTTGCTCAGGGGCACCTCTGCAGTGCCCAAGAGGTAAACTGGCACCTCTCCAGCTGCCAGTTCACACTCATTCTTGGGCCATGTCGGGACTTGAACCGGTGACCCTCCGATTCCCAAGCCAACTCCCTACAGACTGAGCTACTGCCGTCCCAAAAATTTAAAACTCTTAACAACATGGGAGTGAGTGAATATGCTGCATTATGCAAATGTATGTATATATTTATTACTGGAAATAAATTAACAACACAGAACAATGGCAAATATTATCCAGAAACCCTCACAGGTACTGACTTTAGCATAAAAATATGTTCACATTATAACATGGCGAACTGCAGCTCAGCAGGCAACAACAGCTGTCAGTGTGTCAGAGTGCTGACTTGACTATGACTTGATCCAGACTGACTGTGATTATCATAAAGTGGGCATGTCTGTAAAGGGGAGACTGGTGGGGACCCAGAGAACCCATTTACATTCACATATCTGGAGGTCAGAGGTCAAGGGACCCCTTTGAAAATGGCCATGACAGTTTTTCGTCACCAAATTTAGCTTGATTTTGGAGTGTTATTTAGCCTCCTTCATGACAGCTAGCATGACATGGTTGGTACCAATGGATTCGTTGGGTTTCCTAACTTTAAAACTGAACCCGCTCCAACCAAAAAATCACAAGTTGCGTTAATGCGTTAAAGAAATTAGCAGCCTTCTCATGAATTTGGGTGCATGAACTTTGACAGCCCGATAAAAAACACAAATCACAATTGAACTATTCAGTTTCACACATTGCTTTTCTCACAGGTATGATTACACATGGATACTGTACATCGTCAATCTTTAAATGTTTGATAGATGCTGAGGATTGCAACTCTTTTATTGTGTGTCTCTTTTTTAAAACAGCTCACAATGGAGGAGTGCCAAGATTTCTCCCTTTCTGGTAAATCGGTTGTAACTGAGGCTAATCTAAGTAAGTAAAATGGCCATGTAGTAATACTGTTATGCTGTTAAGACTATATCACCTAATTCTCTATATAATGTGTTACTGATTTTTTTTCTATCATTCTTGTATTTTTTATAACATAACCCCCATACTTTCAGATAATTTTGCATCTCCAATTGATAGATTGTTTTTTTTATCCGAAAGCACAAATGAATAAATTTAAACCAGTACAATGGCAGGCTGGTTTAGCAGTCCCCACCTCCTCCCATCCTGCAACTTCACCTCTCTGTCAACCACTACTTTACTGCTCATTTGCCAACTTTTCTCTTTTTCAGGAGATGAATACTACTGGAAGCTTGTTGCAGACTTCATTGGTCCTCAGTCAGGAGAAGGACTGGAGCTTGAAAAGGCACCATGCAAGAACAGACTTTTGATTCAAGTGGGACTTATGAGAGAGGAAAATAACTTTCCATGGATTGCCATTGCAAACTGGCTCCCAAAGATTTTCCCCTGTCACCGGTCGGCTGACTTTCGTCGTTTGATCGAAAGAGGCATCGCTACAACATTGAGTCTGGGAAGTGATGCCAGGCTGACCTTTCTGGAGTCGGACGTCAACTTCAACTTTGTCGGCCCAATATGTGACAGCATCGGAGTTGAGCGACAGCATCTTTTGGAAATGAAGGATTTTTCAGAGCGAGCACAGTCAATTGAAGTCACAAATGGATTGATTCTTGAGTTGAGCAACTTTGTCACCAGGGAGATAATCGCACCAGTTGTTTTAGTGTCTTGGCTTAGAAACTTCAATGCCGACTTTTGTAAGAATGGGGATATTCAAAAGGCATATAAAGTCCTTAGAGCCAAGATAAAAAAGTTGAAACAGCATTACCGCAATTATGAAACGAGAAGTCACAGGAGGAACGCAGCGATGGAAAGTCTGCTCCAAAGTCCATTTGAAC
Source organism: Pterois miles (assembly GCA_947000775.1). Classification (NCBI taxonomy): domain Eukaryota; kingdom Metazoa; phylum Chordata; class Actinopteri; order Perciformes; family Scorpaenidae; genus Pterois; species Pterois miles. Next base: position 2,569,014 of record CAMQGK010000638.1, read on the forward strand.
TAGTGCGGAAAAAGACGCCAAAATTGATTGTGAAGAAACGCATTAAAAAAGAGGACACCATACCTTATGAAAAAGTTACAATCAAGGAGGAATACGAGAGCTGTGAAATCATGCAATATGATGAGTATGACATGAACAAAGGGGGGTAAAAAAAAGTAATGCTGCAAGACGATGTCGATGAAAGTGATGAGGACATGGATGACTCCGACAGTGGAGAAGAAACCTCAGATAACAAACATGAGTCCCTGACCCTGCTTGACATTGCAATGGAGTCTGTCCAAAAGCTGTCAAGCATGTACGGTGGAAAAAACGAAGCCTGCAAGCAAGTTTGCTTAGATCTCCTCAAAAATCAGTATGCTCTAACATGTAAGGAGCATCCGGCCATGGCAGAGTTTGAGAAAAAGCTCGACACACTCTGTGAAGACGTTTCACTCGTTTACCCTGTGGTGTTTTTAAACTACAACGCCAGTTTCCTCGTTGACTTGCATGATGCCATAGAGCAGCAGATCATAAGCTTTGAAAAAGAGATCATTATGTCGACGGGAGAGAAACTAGGTCGCGATAAGCTTCCAAAATTCAAAAACTTTGTGAATTTATCTGAAAGTGCCACTTCACGCTACATCCACATGGCTTGTGATATCTTAAGCCCAAGCACCCCTGGCACACAGGACTACAGGAAACACTGGGTGGCTTTCTGTGAGGAAAAGAGAAATCCCTCCAGACTTGCAGTAAATCGGTCAAACCCATTCAACAACTATTTTGAATCTGCAGCGGGCCTCATCCACCACCACAAAGAGATGGCTCTCTTCTTCTCTGATTTGCTGTCAATGACCAATGACGAATGCCCAAACATTGTTCTGGAGTGTGTTGCCGCTGACGCTACAGATCCCGTGATACAAAGCCTTGTGTGTGTCCTGGCCATCATTTATTGCAAAATCCTCGGTCCTTACTGGCAGCTTCTGCAAAGTGGAGGCGAGTACTCGCTCTTCAGTCAGTACATACTCTGTCTCTACCAGAAGTTCCTTGATTGGTCCAAAAATCCTTCAATGCTACTAGAACCTGAAGGGGCCACAAATGTTTTTCTGCAGTTCCCATTGCAGGAGAAAACCTTCGATGGAGTGTTCCACTTCTGTGGCCAGTGGCACACAAATAGGGACCTGATCAGAGCTTGTTTGAAGAGGACAGTGAAGGTGATTTCTGCTGTCACCGAGGAACACCTGAAGGATTTCTTGCCAGGAGGAACATTTGCTCAAGTCCCCTCGCCAGATTTGAGTTTACAGCTGGTAAGTTGCACATTCTCTGTCTTGATGGCAGAGTATCCCTCCAGCCAAGTGTCCCCTAATGAGAAGAAAAAACTCCACAATTCCTCCAAACACTCCTCACACAAGAACTTGGATAGCTCTCAGGAAGATGACGACAGATCTGGTTCGTCTGACTGCAGCTCTGACGAATCTTTCGGATGGCAACCTAAAAAGAGTACCCCCATTGCCCAAAAGGATGCCTGCAGTCCGCCAATGAAGAAAGGTTACAGTGTTAAAAAAGAAAAACCACCAAAGGTACAGGAAGCGCGCGAAGAGAACATGGATAGGGACTACATAATCGCTACAGTGCACAAAAACGGCGGGCCATGCAAGTCACAGCAAGATGTCGACAAAATGATGCTGCGTTTTGACGGGAAGACCCGAGCTGAGAAACGGGAAGCAGTCCGTTGTGAAATCCTGTACCAGAAAATGATCCTGAACAACAATGACCGAAACTTGTACTGCGATTTCCACAACAGCACACACATGGTGTTGAAGCTGAAGCTCGCACTCCCTCGCGTTAAACCTGGGTACTCTCTGGTTTGGGCGCCTAAAAAGACAAAAACAAAGCCTGTGTTCCAAAACGCAACAGATGCTGCAACTGGCTGTAATGAAAACAGCAGCACATGAGATCTTTCATTGTGCAACACTAAAAGTGGGATATTGAGGGACAGAGGATGATGTGATCATGTCATTTTACAGTTGCAAACTAATCAGTAATACACTCTGACCTCAATCTTTCCACACAAACACAATAAAATGTCTAATTCTGTATATACAAGATGCAGCAGTGATATGTGTGATATACTGTATTTTCAATGCCAATATTTGAAATGAGGTTTGATTATGTGGCTCTTGTACTTTTGATATGGTTGCATGGTGCTGCGTTATAACAAGGCTTTTCTAGAGAGTACATTTTTTTGTTGCTGAGAAGGAGACTTCTATTTTTTTTACTCAAGATTGTACCCATTGTGATCATGCAGAGGTCAGTTGATTAATATTTAAAGACGGTGTATGAAACGTTGACAAAATAAACTCCTTTGTTCATATTGCGTTGATGTGTCCTTTGTCAATCTGTGTGATAATCTAAGCTAATGTCTAGTTATTGAGACAGGAGTTCAGTGTTGCTAAATCAACCAAATTTTAGTTCACGTTCACGAATATTTTCCACCATTAGAGTGTTGTTTTGTCAGCCACATAATGACTCCTGTGTTTCTCAGATTCAAATGGTATTTGTGGTTGCATCACATGCGTCTGCAGTGTCGAGGAGTTCATTCCTTATTAAAGCGCTGACTGGGAGGACCTCAAGAAAAGAGGCTTACTGATGTCACTGTGCCAAATGGCAAAGCCTTAATTAATTTGTTTTCCCAAATATATTGACAAAGAAAGGAACTAAGCCCACTATGAGTCCTAGAGAGTCTCCAAGCCTTATTATGAATACCAACCATTTGATTTGATGTTATAGTACTGATAGCTGCTTTTGCAGTTGTGTCTCAGCAGCTTTGAAATGTCATCACATACAGTACAAACATATTTACAGCTAGATAAAAGTCCCTAAATGTGACCTTTTTAGAGAAGATCTTGGTTTTGAATGAGGTGTCTCTAAAACACCCCCCACATCCGTTTCAGGGTGTTAAAAACGAGCGCACCCAGTCTTCCAACCGGTATTTCACGGCGGTTTACTGCGCTATACTGTTACTGATGATGCCTTCATTATCTCCGGAAACCTCATAAATACAACAGAGCAAATACGAACAACGCGGTTAGTGTCGCAGTCGCACACTGAACTGATTTAGTGTCCAACAACCAGTATACAGATAACAGAATAGTCCATTTTTAGCGTGTACAGGTAAGAATGCGGACGCTGCATCAAAGACAAAAACGTAGCAACGCTAGTTCCCCACTCATTTGCTTCACAAGGCACTCGTTAACTGCTCTGTAGAATTTACGAGGGGTCAGTGAAGGCATTTGAAGGGGCGGGAACTTTGCGTAAACGTCCACCATTGTTTTAGTTAAAGAAACGTTTGGAAGAACACAGTCGTCGTGTTACGCAAAGTCAAACGGGTTACCAGCTTTTGTGTAAGTTCTTTTGGCCGGAGTAAGCTGTACCATGTCCGGTAGCTGGTGGAACAGTGCAGCGGTGACCCACGGGCTGGTGGCTCTGTTCGCCATGGGCTCCTGGATTTCCGTCAACAGTCTGTGGGTCGAGCTCCCAGTGGTTGTCAATGTGCTCCCCGAAGGTCAGTGGTTCAACTTCTGGAGATAACATATTACATACATGCATGTGCTTCATTAGTAAATATATGGTGTCTCCAGTGGGACTTTAGCCGAAACATGGCGGTGTTAGCTAATAAGGACTTATCCCAGCTAGCAACAGAAGTAATTGAATACTACTGATTGATTCTCAATTCAATATTACAGATATTAAATATGGTCAGTACTGGCGGCATGGGCGGACATTGGGGGTCCGTGCACGTCCACCGAGTCTGTGCCCTGGACTGGACGCGGTTAATTTTATTTGGGTTTTGTTTTTCCCCAACGGAGTGGCCCTCACTCCAGTATTCCTATCTCTACTTGTCGATCGAAGAATTCAACCAATCCAACCAACGAACGAGGCAACTGCTAGCCAATTACAGATAGAGGGGGGCGGGTCACCGAGTCATACATGCGTGCTATGGTCACCGTCGTGAGTGTGGTGTGGATATTCGGAATTATTTCCAAATAAATAGGACAAGAAGTGACGACGGCGCGAACGAGAGCGAGCAGGAAGCAGCCGCGCCATTCCCTTCTGTAAGCACTAAAGTCAACAGTAACACTGGAGTAAACATTCATGCTAGGACGGTTAGCTACGGCAGCTAGGGAGCACAAGGAGCAGAAGTTCTGCTCCTGTAGTTAACCCTCCTAGTATGAATGTTTACTTCCGTGTTCAGCTTGACATCAGTGCTTATGTTTATCAATACATGTGTTTATGTTTATGCTTGACTTTTGGTTAAATAAATGGACACAGCACTACACTGTTGTTTTTTTGTTTGTTTGTTAGATTTTGGGATGTAGTGCCTCTTTTTAGTGAGAGAAAAATTATTTCACAGCTGGAGTGGTCACAGAGGCTCTGATGGCCAGGTGTCCAGAGGGAGTATCTGACACTACATAAAAAATACTGATCAATCAAATCAGTTTTGTTGCTAAACTTTGACATATCCAAGACTCTAATCACCACCAGTGTCCCATCCCTCTGCTATTTATTATATGGAAAATAACTATTAAATAATTACACATTTAAAGGGTTAAAATCCTTAAAATGATTGACTATTTCATAGTTTTGAGCAAGTCTGAAGTTGTTTAAGTGATTTATGAAAACAAAACAAAAAAATATTAATGTATGATGATTTTACAGCCACGAAGGTGTCCAGAGGGTGCAAAATACATCAAGAGAGTATAAAAGACATGTCAGAGTAAAACACATTGGATCTCAAAAATTTTACTATAAAGAAAAGTTCTTGGAAAATTTTATGCCACAAGCTGTAACACAGGCAAAATAATCACCAAAGCCAAAAAAGATTTGAGAAAAATATACAAAAATGAGGCAGCTGTTACTGTTCTTGAACGTACAATTTTATGTACTAAATGTTTCAGATGGAAACATTATACTTATTGCTCCACTACTTTTATTTCACAGCTGTAGTTACTTGTTATTTAAACATATGATCAGTTTTAAACTATGACGTATTGTTATAGTCAACGTTACTAATGTTATATTATAACGGTAAGTTATATGTTGCCAGTTAACAGTAACTATCTTCACCAGCTTCAAAATTATAAGACTGCTTATACAGAAATCCATTCTTAAAAATGTAAGTACAGTTGAAGTAAAAGCATGACTGTCTTAACAGATAAATACATTTAAGGTATCAAAAGTGAAAGTACTCACTATGCAACATAATGACCTCTGTATTCTAAAATACATTGTTTTCATGTAGCACCTATACTTGCAACAGAGTATTTTTTCCCATGTAGCATTGCTATTTTTACTTAAAGATCTGAGTACTTCCTCAACACTGCTTCTCTTACACTGATCCATCCATCCATCCATCTGCAACCACTCATCCCGTTAGGGGTCGTGGGAGGCTGGAGCCGATCCCAGCTGGCATTGGGTGAAGGGGGGGTTCACCGTGGACAGGTCACCAGTCCATCGCAGGGCACATAGAGACAGACAACCATTCGCGCTCACATTCACACCTACGGGTAATTTAGAGTAATCTGTTAACCTGCATGTCTTTGGACTGTGGGAGGAAACCGGAGAACCCGAAGAAACCACACACTAACATGGGGAGAACATGAAAACTCCACAGAAATAGCTGTCAGGCGACAGTGCTTAGCACTGCTTCACCATGCAGCCCCAATATTACACTGACAGCCACTTTAATGTCTTGCAAGCAGATTCCTTAATTTTAATTTGTTGTTGATGCATTGTAATTACTGGAAATCCTAATTTATACTAAATATAAGAGAGCAAGAGAAGTTTTTAATTAATTTTATCAGCAAGAGAAGTTCAAGTTTGTTAGTATATCTACAAGCACCTGTTGTCAATACCAAAACATTGTTATATATATTTTTATTTTAAGATGTAACAATCTAGTAATGTTTTTAACCTATTCCTCATCATTACCTGAACTATTAGTTGTCTTTCCTTGTTTCAGGGTGGAACCTGCCGGCCTATCTGTCAGTGCTGATAGCGTTTGGGAACATTGGTCCAATAGCAGTGACCGTCACACACCACTGTGCTCCAGGACGTTTAAACGAACGCCTCGTCATCCACTGCATCCAGGCGCTGGCAGTGGTAGCTTCCGCTCTTCTGGCTATCTTCTGGTCACACACAGTCACAATAGCAGGAGAAGAGAGGTCACTGCTGTTCCTGCTCTTCACCTTTGTGTTGTCCTTAGTTTGCTGTACATCCAATGTCACCTTCCTGCCTTTTATGTTCAGTTACCCCCCTCAGTATATTCATACTTTTTTCATTGGCCAGGGCTTCAGTGCCTTGTTCCCTTGTATTGTGGCTTTAGGGCAAGGCGTTGGCCAGCTGGAATGTAAAACTGTGAATGGCACGATGCAGCCGGAGTATTTGAAGGAGAACTTTCCTGCACAGAACTTCTTCTGGTTCTTGTGTGTCATGCTGTTGATCTCAGCTCTGAGTTTTCAAGTTTTAATGCGAAGACGGACAGCGTCACAAGAAAATGCACTGCCACAGGAGTCGGACAATGAGGCAGCGGCAAAAAATGGTGAGGAAACGCACCCGTTACACAACGGAGGGACACCAGTGTCGGAGGATCAGGTGCAGGTGGAGGAACCGCCACAGACATTTTGGACACAGCGGAACATCTACCTGTTGTCACTGCTTGCTGTCTCCAACGCCCTCACCAACGGGGTGCTGCCATCTGTGCAGAGTTTCTCCTGTCTGCCCTATGGACCCATGACCTTTCACCTCTCTGTGGTCCTTAGTAACATAGCGAACCCATTGGCCTGCTTTCTAGCTATGTTTGTTGTCCTGAGGTGAAAAAATATAAGAGCGATTGAACACATACATTACTCTTAAAATAGTAATATTTTTTTCTTATAAAAACTTTGGTACTGGTATTTTGATTGGCCCTATTATTGTCTTCCAGGTCCTCCACTGGTCTGGGCTTCCTGTCTTTAGCAGGGGGAGTATTTGCTGCGTATCTCATGGCGCTAGCAGCACTCAGTCCCTGTCCTCCACTCCTGGGAAGCGCTGCTGGCAAGGCTTTAGTGGTGAGTGGCGATGCATATTTCCAGAGCTGGTTCTGGCCAGACATTTGATGCTATTTCCTCTGCAACACATTTTAATCTCTACGAAGAAAGTATTAAAGACCCTGGAAACCTAATTTCTCAATCAGCTTCTTACTTAGCACTGAGGTCCTAAATAAACACTTTGTTCCCTGCCAAAGTTAGAAAGGTTTTATTTCTCATGAGAGATTTTTGTGTTCTAAATGCCTTTTTGCCTGCACTCGTCTCACTGGTTTGTAGTGGGTGAGTTCAATTGGAAAAAGTGATGAATCACTTTAACTTTGTCATTTTGATGTAGACGATGTAGATGTGATGTAAAAAAAAAAAAAAAAAAAAAAAAATCCACAAAGCTTTTAGAAAGGTGCCAAATACTGGTGCTTTTCCTTAAAAAATATGACTATTGTGAATTAATTTTAAAAATTGTTGACAGGTCCAAAATGAAGTTTTTGTTCTGTGGAGGATATCTGACATTAGGTTCCCACTTCTAACAAGGCTTGTGAGCCAGCAGTATAACTACGTTGGTATCGCGTGGTATCTCTTTGTAGTCAGTTATCAAGTTGCCAGTTAGAAAAAGATTAAATGGCTGAGTCTGACACTGATGTCTCCATCAGGCTGCAGAATACACTATACTGCCAAAAGTATTGGCTCACCTGCCTTCAATGGCATGTGAACTTAAGTGACATCCCATTCTAACCTATAGGGTTTAATATGATGTTGGTCCACCGTTTGCAGCTATACACCCACACCACAATCCCCCCTCCGCCAAACTTAACACTTGGCACAATGCAGTCAGACAAGTACCGGTCTCCTGGCAACCACCAAACCCAGACTTGTCCATCAGATCACCAAATGGTGAAGCGCGATTCGTCACGCCAGAGAATGCATCTCCACTGCTCTAGAGTCCAGTGGCAGCGTGCTCTACACCACTGCATCCGATGCTTTGCACTGCACTTGGTGATGTATGGCTTGGAGCTGCTCAGCCATAGAAACCCAGTCCACGAAGCTCTCTACGCATGAGACTACAACATGAAGTTTGGAGGTTTGTAAGCGATTGATTCTGCAGAAAGTTGGCGACCTCTGCGCACTATGCGCCTCAGCATCCGATGACCCCGGTCCACTTCATGGCTGAGTTGCTGTCGTTCCCAATCACTTCCACTTTGTTTTAATACCACTGACAGTTGACTGTGGAATATTTAAGAGCGAGGAAATGTCACGACTGGATCTGTTGCATAGGTGGCCTCCTATCACAGCACCACGCTGGAATTCACTGAGCTCCTGAGAGCAACCCACTCTTTCACAAATGTTTGTAGAAACAGTCTGCATGCCTTGGTGCTTGATTTTATACACCTGTGGCCATAGAAGTGATGGATCACCTGATTTCAATTATTTGGATGGGTGAGTGAATACTTTTGGCAATATAGTGTATGTATGTGTATATTAACTATGGCAACAATTGACAGCCGACGTAAGTACATATTAGCTGCCTTAGCTTAATCGTCCGACCAACAATAACCCATAAAATTCCAACAGCTACCTGCAGCCATAGTCCGTACAACCTTAAAGCTGAATTAGGCGAGATTGGAGCAAATGTGATTTAAAACAAAGTTCGGTAAGTATTGTAGTGCAAGAGACAGGAACCTGAAAAATCATGTTCCTCTGTGTCCTCCGGTGCTCCTAGTGATATCTTTCACAGCCCGGAGGAGAACAACCAATCGGAGCTGACCTGGAGTCATCTGTCCTGCTGCCGTCTCTAAGAGCCGACTGTCAATCACTCGCAAACTCTGACCAAACGGTCAAACTAGGCGGCGCTGATCAAATATGACTCATTGTTACTGTAATAACTATTTCTGTCCTCAAATGATCTCCGAATCATCTTGTAGTGCGCGGTTAAGATGTAAAATGAGAAAGTTTCTGACGCTGCAGCCAGTATGTTTTCTTAAGTGTATAATCTGATAATATGAATCATGTTTTCGTCAGCTTAGAATAAGCCGCTTGTATCTACATAGGGAGCGAGTCCCCGCTCCGTGGAGTCCACCATGTTGCTCCACCATGTTTCTACAGTAGCCCAGAGTGGACAAAACAAACACTTAACTTTTCCATTCACTTCCCACGTACACACACACACACTGACTCTGATCCGAATGGATCTAAAAGGCACCCAGGAGAGGCCTCAGTTGGTCGCAATCTCCTCACCTCACCGCTAGATGCCGCCAGATCCTACACACAGCACCTTTAACAAAACACATAAATAGACAAAACACAAGCAAACCGAGAAACAACCAAATACAGACACATGCTACAAGTAGTACAGACGACAGAGGAAACTGTTTCAGGGGACACCTAAAAAGTGATTAACACTGCTGGGACAAGCTTGATGTTTTCTTCCGATCTTAAAATACAGATGATAAATCCTCTTCTGTTTTTCTTCTCCCTGTTCAACATGTCATCACTTATTTCAGCTACTCTTTGTGCCCCCTACAGGTCATCTCCGGGATTATTTTCACAGGCCTCTTTTCCTATCTGAAGGTGGTGATTGGGACTTTGCTTCACGAGGCGGGTCACGCTGCCCTGCTGTGGTGCGGCATCTCTATCCAGGCCGGCTCCCTTATTGGAGCGCTCACCATGTTCCCTCTGGTCAACGTCTACCACGTGTTTAATCGTGCTCAAGAATGTGTGGATAAGTGCAGTTAGCACGAGTAGGATATGTAATGTTTTTTATAGACGCAGTTCCCTTTCATTGGTCACAGGAAAATGACTGCAACCCAATTTTTGGGGCTCCTGAGTGTAGAAACAGATCTGTCTTGTGGATCGTGCCACCAATGAGGCATCCTGTCATGATTCAGAGGCCTCAGAGCCGATGAAATCATTCCCAGATAATGGAAGCATTGTGTTGCTGCACATTGGCTTAGAGGGATGTAAAATGCTTATGTAGTAAAACCACAAGTGCTTTGTGTGCTGTTTTGAATCTCTATAGTTGTTTACTGTACTAATCACAACAGCTGATGGATTTATTTACCCCACAACAAATCATGTGAAAAGTTTTTTACTCAGGGACACAATCATGAACTTATTCATCCACATTTGTTGCTCTTGAATCTAAATATGCGCACACCTGAGACATCACTACAGAAGGTTTTTTTTTTTTTTTTTCAAATGTTTGTCTACCTCTTCCCTTTGATTTCATGTAAGCTTTTAATATGATTAGTTTTACAGTTTTATTAAGAGTCGGATATACAATGCAGTTGTGCTGAAGTCAGCATTATGAAAGCTGCATAATTTGTAATGCAGTTACTTTAACCATGCAGTTCATAGGTGCAGTGACATTCCTTGATTTCACGCCAAAATTATTTCTCTGTCTGAAAAATGTTGATCTTTACAAAATACAGCATTCACAAATTTCACTGCAAGGGAACAATAGCTAACCTAGCAAAGTAATGAGTGAACAGTTTTGGTAAACAAGGGATTGTGTCATCTCAGTCTTTGAAATATAATAATGATAATAATAATAATGTATATCTTTGATATGCACTAATACCTTGTAAGGTAACCATCCTTGTGTCAACCATGCTGCTACATTACATCAGATTTACTAACTTGATTAAGCTACAGAAGTTTACAGAGGAAGAACATCTGTTAATGTTGCCTTAACTTTATAGTGGTCATCCTGCTTTTAAATTTCAGTGTGTTAAATTTTGTGCTGACTTTTAATGGACTGATTGTTTGAACAGTTAAGTGATCGATGGTGTTTTTGCTTTCTTCTTGACTGTGGTGTTTTTTAATGTTGATTGTCAAATTGCTGCTTTTAAAGGGACAGTTCACCCCAAAATCAAAATTACATGATTTTCCTCTTACCTGTAGTTGTTTATCAGTCTAGATTGTTTATGCGCCAGTTGCCGAGTGCTGGAGCTATCGGCCGTAGAGATGTCTGCCTTCTCTACAGTATAAGGGAACTAGATAGCATGTGGTTTGGGGTGAAGAACCCAACAGCAGTGTGTCTTTCCAGAGGTCCAGATGTTACTCAAGATAATCCACAGGCCCTGTTGTGAGCAGTTTCATGGAGGAACTTTTTCTTTTTATCGAACGCTTGTCCACCATATCACCGCGCCGAACGAAGTGTGCATCTATACCCCATACCGTTAGCTCTGCTAGCACCACCGAGCAGGCTAATGTTACAGCTCAGCCGAGGAGGACGCCATTAATGTTTAATCTCGTGCTGTCACGAGAGCCTGTCGTCCATGAGTAGACGCACGCTTCCTTCTGCGCTGTGATACGGTTTGGTGGGTGTAGTTTGGTGGAAAGACAGTAGTTACTACATGAAACTGCTCACAGCAAGGTCTGTGGATTATCTCGAAAGAGACACTGCTGTTGAGTTTTTCAGATGTGTTTTTCAGCACTTTGAGTGCTATCTCACTCAATTAAGGCTGGGCGAAATTAAGTACTGTGACCTTTTTTACCAAATACCTAAAACGATTTTGCAGCAGTCTTTTAGGGTTGATGACATTGGTGCTTTAATTAAATATTTACACAATGAGATTTTGATAAATAATGATCAGTAATGTGGATATAATGACTAAGTGGGTAAAGGCAAATAATAGTACAGCTACAACAGTCAGGTAAGTTGAGGACATCACTTTACTGTAATGTAGCCTTTAAAACCAACAACACTTATGATTTTACCACGATATTGACATAATATCAGTATATTTACCAGCCATAGTGCCAGAAGGTAGACATCCCTATGGCCGATATCTCCAACACTCAGCAACTACAGGTAAAAGGAAAATATATATCTTTGATTTTGTGGTGAACTGAACCTTTAAGTGTATTATGAAGGCGATGAAATAACTTGTAAACAATAAAGAATTGTTGAAAAAGTCCTAAAGCTTTTTATTGTCTGAAAACAATAGTGAGATATTTTGGCTGTTCCCTGTATAATCTGTGGTTATAGGATTAACATTGATATTAGCCTTTATCCAGAGTATTTAGGTTCTGGTATTCATCCTTTTGTAAATGAACTAGACGTTGTAATAACTTCCACAATATAAATAAAGTTTCCCATAATAACTCCCACCTTTAATCCACTAATGAAATGTGTAGTTGTTTAACTGAACGGTGTAAACGCTCATTTTCACAAATTCTGCAGATTCTTGAACGTGTCTTTCAGAAATCGCCTCGAGGCACAGAAATTGCAAGATGTGGCTGCAAATCACGTGATGTTTACTGATGATCCTAAAAGTCCTGACAGTGGCGGTACTTGAGGTGGAGACAACGATCAGTTAACCCAGACATGGTTGGCTACATGCTCTCACACCCCCTCGCCCCCAAGGAGGGTTTAATCCCTGGTGCACACACAGTTTACTGCACCGGACTTTGGCTTCTTTCTCTGCAGAAAACTCCAAACTCTCCACTGACCAGCATGTGAGTAACTGCAGGGATGCATTTCATCCATTTCATTCTAATACTTTAATGATTTGAAATTTGCATACAACAGAGACATGCAGGGTTAGTTTTCATCTATTATGTACAGAATATCATGTATATATTTTACACTGTTTTATTTAATAATGCTATAAAATTGTTACGCTCACAAGCTAAATATAACAAACTAGAAACCATGATTGTGCTTCAAGATCTAACAGATCAGTTTTTTCTTCTGCTTTGGGGACTCTGTCTTCTAATGTTTTTTTCATTGATCACTGCATGCAACTTCTTTTCCCAATAAACAATGCTCTAATCTGATGTTTTCCTAGGTTATGTAATAGCTACCAGTGCAGCAGGTGGTCATGTTTCTTTTACTGTGCTTGGTGTTATAGCGGATTTAACCCACACGCCTGTGATGAAATGAGCATAACTCTTGGTCGACTAATCTGTTGTTTTAGTCGTAGTTGACTACGATATCTTTAGTTGATTAGTTGTTTTTTTATGCTTTTTTCATGCTGTATGACTTAAATCCATGAAACTAATGAGCACATCTCTGGTAAAAGCAAAATTTAAAGTGGTGCTTTTGTGTGATTCTTTGTGCTGAAACTCAGTTTTACAGATCTGAAGCTGAATTTCTTTAGTCAAGGACAGTCCTACATACTGACAATGTCACTTTAAACTCAGTGATTTAGACATTTTCAAACCTGTCAATCAACTATAACCACAACCTCCCTGTCACTGTATGATCACCAGTAAATTCTCAGCAACATGCCTTTTGTGTTCACTATTGCCTCATTATTAGTAGTGTATACAGTAGAGTTATGCAAGGACTATCAGCCCCTAGACACTTGATGGCTCTTCTTTGATAAAACTGTAACTGCAAAATAAACACAAAACACTGGCTGGCATCACTGTTGAGACATCAAAGTCACATCAATGCTGCCGATTCAGTTGTCTGTTAACATCACACAGGCGTCATTACAGTACCGGGGGGGGGGGGGGGTTGGGCTGGAGCCAATCCCAGCTGGCATTGGAGGCGGGGTACAGCCTGGAGAGGTCACCAATCCATCCAATCCATCACAGGGCACATAGAGACCATTCACACAACCATTCACACCTACGGGCAATTTAGAGTCATCAATTAACCTAACATGGATGGGAGGAAGCCGGAGTACCCGGAGAAAACCCACGGGTTCGAACCTGCGACGCTCTCGCTGTGAGAGTGATAACCACTGCACCACCATACAGCCCCATTACAGCTGGTGAGCACTACAAACAATGTCACGCAGAAGCCCAACACCAAGACCGTGATCACACACTGATGGCAATGCAATACCCACTCAGAGCTTTTTGGGCCGAGGATAACCCTAAATATGGACGAAATCTGGCACTTACACATTTGACTGTCTCAACACCTTCCTGGCCACAATTCAAACGGTTAAACCACTGACAAAGCTAGCTCTCCTCTGAATACATCCATGTCGCTACCGGTTGCTACTGTTTTCCACGTTCACCCCACCTCCTGTGCATGACATAAATCATACCCTTCTGGGGACACACTCATGTGATTGGCTGATAAAGAGGGACACGTGATTGACTACAAATAAATCCCTGTTGAAAAAAAAAATGCATTTGTGGATTGGTGCAAATCAGTGGAGCTCATAAAACCCTCACACAGTGAAGTTCATGCATGACAAGCAGTTTGTAAATGCTGGTTCAACAGTTCAAATGAGTCCAGATGTGTTTTTAATGAAGCATGCAAATACTTTAAAACACATATTTTTGTTACTTTTATTTATAACAGGACATACTTGCGTGTGCATCAGAAATATATTTGTGAACCTTATTCTTTTATGTGAACTATTTTTGTGTGCAGTGAAAAATATTTTTGTGGAGAGACCCGTTTATATATAAATGACAAAATACATTTGTGAATCATCCTGTGTGCATTTGGAAACTGAATACTGAGACTGATCTGACCTCATAAGAACCTGCAGAAAACAGTGCTGATTTCACAGTTAGCAGAACAGGAAAAGACAAGACTTCCAGAAAACACTAAACATTAACCAAACACAGGAATAAGTCACAAGTTGACCAACAAGGTGGCAGAGTGAGGCTTCCTCATGGTAACACATTAATCTGCCATGTTGACTTTACCGTTGGTATTTCGTGTAGTAAAGCTTTTGTTGACAAAAATGAATCTAGGTTTCTCCATCAGTAATGACAGAAACAGTCAAACAAACAGTTGGTTTTGTCACTGAGGAGGACATCGCAGTACTTAAACTACAACCACTACATTCCTTCCCCAGCTCTTATATTAAATATAACTAAATCTTAACCCTAATAACTTATCCTAAAACTTTAACTCTTAATCTTAATGGTTAACCTTCCTGGAGGAACAATATTAATAAATGAAAGTAAAAGGAACAACATGTCGTCCGATTTCAGAGCCTTGGAGTTGTGGCCTATCCGGTGTGACGGATAGCAGTTAGCGTGTGTTAGCATCACAGCGTTAGCCTGAATCACTCAAATACTCGCCGCCTTGATGACCCAGCAGCTCGCGGACCACAGAGAGATTTGTCGAAGCTTTCAAGCTCGGTAGAATCTAATGTTACGTCATCTCTGTTGATCCAGTTCGTTATCTTGCCTCCATGGCTGGAAAAGGCTGTTTGTATGCCAAGTTGTTTCATATGTGGCAACGGGGTGTTGAATTGGGCAGCGGGTGGGACGTTCAGGACCAAATGGAAATTTCAAAGGAGAACATACTGGCTGTAGCATTGTTGTCAGAGAAGCCACTATTTCATTTTACCATGTTTCCTTAACCTCTGATGACATATCATGGTCTTTTTAAAAGTTACTGTAACAGTAACTTGACTGAAGCAGATTCTTCAGTGCGTGATGTAAAACCAACAGAAGTTGCTGAGGATTGATGCATGCGTAACGTATCCATCAGCTTTCTCGGTCAGTATAACACGCACACAGGAATTTACTGCTTCAACTGACTACATGTACAATCAACACCGAACGGACATCCTCATAAAAGGTGCTTTTCCCTTTAAAGGATCAGTGTGTAATATTTAGGGGGATACATTATATTGGCAGAAATTGAATATAATACTAAAAAGTATGCTTTCTTTAGGAGTCTGCCATGTTGCACGGCTGTGTTTCTACAGTAGCCCAGAACGAACAAACCAAAAACTGTTAACTTTTCCTACTTGGGCCGGAGTCGATAACGTTACTCGTTCCCGTTGCTGCCACTCTCTCTCTCTCGCTTCACCACTCACTTCCCACTTACACACACATTCTACACACTGGCTCTGCTCCAGAGGACCGAGGCTATTCTTACAACAACTGGCTCTACGCGCATTTTCACGTCCACCACTGCAACTTCCCAACATGCTTGGCACACAGAGGGAGGCTTCATCTATTTGCAATCTCCTCACCTCATCGCTAGATACCTCCAGATCCTACACACTGGACCTTTAAGTGATCACCAAAGCACAGGATTTATCATCTTGGGAACATGCATATATGTACCAGATTTTATAGCAGTGTTAAGATATTTCACTAAAAACTAAAACTATCATCTTCATTCTTAGAGCCATGGATGACAAAAATGCTAACAATTTCAGATTTGACTTTTTAAATATAGTAGAGCTAAAGGTCATGGTTCATTTGATAAACCAGTTTGGGATGAAACCAACCAGATAATGTTCCCTTCCATGAAATGAATTAACTCTTTGTCTTCTAGTTCCAGATAGACACCTCCAACATGTCCCTTCTCACCCATGTGCTGGCGTGTCTGTTCGGGATGGGCTCCTGGGTCTCCATCAATGGCCTGTGGGTGGAGCTGCCCCTCATTGTCCCCCAGATCCCAGAGGGCTGGTACCTGCCCTCCTACCTCTCTGTGCTAATCCAGATGGCCAACATCGGGCCTCTCTTCGTCACCCTGATGCACCGCTTCCGGCCTGGCGCCTTGAATGAGGTGGCCGTCATTTATGTGATCATCGGCCTGGGCACTGTGGCGAGCTTCCTGCTGGGTTTCTTCTGGAAGGAGACAGTCGTAGTGGCGGGAGCTCCTCGAAGTGTAGCCCTCCTCGTCTTGACTTTCTTCCTTGCTACTGTTGACTGTACTTCCTCCGTCACCTTCCTCCCCTTCATGATGCGTCTCAAGACTCAGTACCTGACCACGTACTACATTGGGGAGGGTGTGAGCGGCCTGCTGCCTGCTTTAGTGGCTCTGATCCAGGGAGTCGGAGTGGTCCACTGCATAAACAGCACCCAGTTTCTGAACCACACCCTGAGCTCTGACAGCTCTGTGACCTTTGACCTCCAGGCCCAGTACCAGCCTGCCAACTTCTCCGCTGAGGCGTTTTTCTTCTTTCTCAGTGCCATGATGCTGGTGTGCCTGGTGGCATTCCTGCTGCTGAACTGCCACCCATCAGTGGCCAGGGAGCACCCCGGCAGTCGATACACCAACGGGGTGAGAGAGAAAGACCGGAAGCCCATGATGGATCCTTACAGACCTGAGAACCAGAAGCGCAGAAGCAGCTTTGGTACTGGCTCTTACAGCTGGACACAGGTGTTTTATATCTTTGTGATCCTGGCCTGGGTGAACGCTCTGACCAACGTGGTGCTTCCCTCGGTGCAGTCCTACTCATGCCTGCCGTACGGGAACAACGCCTATCACTTATCAGCCACCATGGCTGCCGTGGCAAACCCTCTCGCCTGCTTCATCGCCATGTTCTTGCCTATAAGGTCAGTGTGAGGCTTGAAACACTTTTTTAACTCAGTAAAGTCAAAATGGCAAATTGTCCTTGAAGCTAATAATAATAATAATAATAATAATAATAATAATAATAACACCAAACTGGCAGAAGGCAGCCTGTGAGACCATCAGTTTGCATTAGGAACAACAGTTTCCTTCCAGGCGTTCCTGAGATGTCACGTTCACGAGGATGGGATGAGTGTACAGACGGAAAGACAACCGAACAACATAACATAATGCCTCTGGCCATGGCTGTCACTGGCACGGAGGCATAAAAAAGTCCTCTAATGAAGAAACTTCTTTCAATCTTCCTACGTTGTAAAACTTGGACAAACTGTGTTCAAGTTTCTGAAATTTAACTTTTTTAAACTGTTTTTTTCTTCTAGGTTTAAGTGCAAAATGTAAATAACTGATTCTATTTTTTAAGCATTTTGTGTCATACATACAAACAAAAAACTGAAAAATGGATTTTATTGGAAAAAGACTTTCCCCCTTTGTTTTAAAAAGGCAAATCCCTTGTATGTAAATAAATCAAACTGTTTAGCTGAGAATGCGCTCATAAAGATTCACTGAAAACTGTCAAAACAACTATTTTATTACTGATTAACCTGCCATATTTTTTTTGCAATATATAAGAATAGTGGTATGTTTAAGTAAAATATAATCCTCATGTGCAGACTGGTTTATATCTAACCTAACAGGGTGCAACCTTAAGGAACATGGAAAAAAATACATGAGTGGAAGTTTATGCTCACCTTACTTTACTCCTTTGAGCAAAACAATATGTCACTTCCTGAAAATGGAAAATGACTTCAGGGACACACAGTAAATCATGAAAATGTTAAAAATATCTGTACTTACTTCTAGTTTACTGTGGCCTGTATATTCGAATATTCTGTGCAGTTTATAATTTTGTGGCTTATAGTTTTTGCATAAGGTGATAACTTTGCATTGGAGGCATGGTAAAATCAAGCACATACACCAAAAAAAGCTCAGTAAAGTTAAAGTAAAAAAAAAAAAAAGGATTTTAAATTTCTTTTTATAGACCTTAATCTGTTAGAAAATATGAGGAAGTAACTCAAGGGGACAAAAATGTTGCTGCATAACAGGAATGACCCATATTTAAACCACTTGTTTGTGCAACCAGCAGTCTAAAACCCAAAACACATTATAACTGATAAGCTAGAAGTGGCAAGTGTTGCTTAAGAAATAACCCAAAATAATCAATAGATTATCCAGACTTGATGAATTAACCTATTTAATGTTTCAGCTCTACACAGCCACAAACACCATTTTGAGTATCTTCACAGGCACTGATTGTAAATTTGTGAGAGGAAAAGGACAAAGACATTTTAAGACTGTAACTCTGACAGTTCACAGTGCTAATGGATGACAACTAATGTGTCATTTCACTGCAGATCTCTGCTGTTGATGGGAGCTCTCACGCTGCTCGGCAGTGGAGTTGGAGCTTATATAATGAGCATGGCAGTGCTGAGTCCATGTCCACTGTTGGTTCACGAAACTTCAGGTGGTGTCATCATCGTGAGTACACTTCATTGACTCAATAACCTCCATTACCTTCCTAACTTGTGTTAATGATACTGAAACGCTACATATAGGCATCCAAAAAGGTAATATTTAGTTTTCAAACTCACCTCCTTGTCCCTCCTCAGGTGCTGGCCTGGATCCTGTTTGTCCTCACTCTGTCCTATGTGAAGGTGATCATTGCGGTGATCCTGCGCGATGAAGGCCACAGCGCCTTGGTGTGGTGCGGAGCTGTAGTGCAGTTGGGCTCTCTGCTGGGGGCGGTGACCATGTTTCCAGTGGTCAGTGTGTACAGCTACTTTTCATCAGGAGACCCGTGCAATACCAAATGTCCCTGAATGACGACGTAACGCGTAAAGACTGGAGGCTCAGTAAAGACTGCAGATTTCACATCCTTGTTTGAACCAAGATGTCCAGTGGAGGAAATCTCTTATCATTATTTTATCACATTTTATTTACTTTGAAACACCTAAATCATTTGAGAGCTTACTCTTGTTACAAGAAAACCAAGCCATAAAGACAGAGGTGCACAAAGTTATAGGCTAATGTTAAAGGCCTACCGACCATGCTGCCTCACTTGAAATGAAACTTGACGTGAAAACCTTGCACGTTGTGAAAAATACTCCACTACAACTAAAAGTCCTGCATTCAAAACCATCCTTCAGCAAAAATATCATAACACAATGTACTTAAATCTGCTAAATATGGAATTCAGAGCATTTCTGTTGCATCCACTGCTGACACTGCTAACATAGCTAACAGCTAGCTAATAAAAACTTTGCACATGTTGTAGAAATACTCCACTATAAAAAAGTAAAAGCCTTGCATTCAAAACTGTCTTTTGGTATATTATTAACAAAATGTATTAAAATGTGCTTAATTTGAAATTCAGAGCATTTCTATTGCTTCCGCATGGCTCCCAACATGATGACGGCTGAGCTGGTGGCTAGCAGCTAACAGTGCTAGCAGCTAACAGTGCTAACAGCGCTAACAGTGCAAACAATGGTAACAGTGCTGATAGTGCTTACAGCTAGCTAATTAAACTTGACATGAAAGCTTTTCCCACGTGAAAATACTCGGCTCGAAGTAAAAGTCCTACATTCAAAACCACCCTTATTGACAAAAAGTCCTAACGTGCTAAATTTGAAATTCAGAGCATTTCTATTGCTTCTGCGTGGCTCTCAACATGACGACGACTGAGCCAGCAGCTAGCAGCTGACGGTGCTAACGGTGCTAACAGTGCAAACAATGGTAACAGTGCCGACAGTGCTAACAGTTAGCTAATGAAACTTGACATGACAATTTCGCATGTTATGAAAATACTCCACTAGGAGTAAAGGTCCTGCATTAAAAACCACCCTTAGTTAAAGGTCTTATTAGCAAAATGTACTTAAATGTGCTAAATTCAAAATTCAGAGCATTTCTATTGCCTCAGCACGGCTCCCAACATGACAACAGCTGAGCCGGTGGCTCAGAGCTAACAGCGCTAACGACGCTAATAGTGCAAACAATGGCAACAGTGCCGGCAGAGCTAATAGTGTTTACCTGGGGGTACCAAAGGGTGGGTGCTACACTTCCACAACAACACTGCTGGTCAGGGCTGCGTTGTTAGCTGTAGCCACAGTAGGAGAGCAGTGATGAGCTAGCTAACGGGGCACGTGCAGCCGGCCCAGCTATGTCAACAAAGCATGGAGAAGCTCTGATTCAACCCACCCAGAGTGACTTCATTCTCTGCTCAGGTAGACTACTCCTCTATATCTTTACATAGACAGTCGTTGTTTACTGCTATATTAATGCTCTGAATCCCATTTAAAGTACCTATAAAGTAGCAGAAGTCAAAGTATACAACTCATTGTGCAGTAAAATGTTCCCTGTCAGTGTTTTACCATTATGTGTAACACGATGCATTAATGTGTACTGCATGTTGCATTTCACCGCTGCAGATGATAAAGGTTGTGCTCATTTTATCTCGCTGATGTGTTTTCCAGCTGATCCAAGAGGCTTTTAAAGAGTTTATTTAGCATAAGAAGGTGGAGGATAATTTTAAAGGAGGACTTCCTGCTTCAGTTTATCAGAAACATTCAAAATCACCATACTGGAGATGCATGGTTTTCACTGGACAGGAGGGGGGTGATAAAATGTGTAAAGTAACTAAAGCTGTAAAAATGCACCTTTTTAAAATGCAGTGGAGTAGAAGTATAAAGTTGCATACAATAAAAATACTCACCACAAATTTGTACTTAAGTGGAGTATTTGAGTAAATGTACTTAGTTACACTCCACCACTGTATAAATCTGCCCTGGCAGCTGTAGGTGTGTCTGAACTATGTAGCAACGTTTGACGACAAATTCACTAATTAGTGATTATTCAATTTAAAACATGTCAGAAGAAAATGTGTGTTTAAGAGTAAAGTTACTACAAAGATATCAACGCATGTTTGAGTTTCACTTCATTTGTAAGTACTGGCCTTTCTTATTTGTCAAGTCTTTCATTCAGCCTGGCGCTATCTGTTACACTACATCTGACTAGTACAGTTTGTAGATAAACACATTTACAGAAGTTATATTGAAACAAATGATTTGTAATAAAACAACATTGCGATCAAGCAATCACGTTATTTGTTTTGTTTATTTACATGTGCTTTAATCATATTGTTTATTGTATGATATGACATAACACAATAAAGATATAATCCCAGCGTTACTAAGAACGTAATGCGCTTGTTTTCTTTATACGCCGGCCTGACTGGACACAGTCAGGAAAAGATGGATTCACTGGTACACTAAATAAAACTTGTGATTTGGCATTTAAAACAATATGCAATGTGTTAGATTAGAACATGATCTATGAAGTATTTTAGGTGTGAGCAAGGTAAAGAGGTAAAGTGTTATCGGTTAACTACGAAGCCTTAATACATAAATACAAAAATACATCATGTAATGTCATTTAAATGAATGAATCTGCCTGTAGCTCAACCTGAAACTAACCAAATCAAATGATATTTTTTTCTGATTGTAAAATGTAAATTTTTTTTATAAAAAGAAATACACAGCACACAAATTAAGCATCATTTCCATCACCACAGACAACAACAACAACAACGCAGGACAAGATACATATCTGTCAACACACATCTGAAGTCCTCTTGATTTACATGACATTTTCATATCAATCATATCATCATCATTTCCATACTTTCCATTTTGGCATTGTCTGAAATGTTATTGACAGAAGACTATTAGACTATTATTTATTTTAAATGTTGTAGTTTGGAATAAAGTCAAAATATTGAGAATAAAATCAAAATGTTGAGAATAAGCATAAGAAAACATAAATCAGAGGACGGATTTATTTTATTTTATTTTTTCATTTTGAAAATAAAGCTGAAATGATGAGAATAAGGTTGAACTTTCCATATTAGTGCCAGGCGTAAGAAAACTAAATCAGAGGAAGAGGGTTTTTTTTTAAAATTCAAGAATAAAGTCAAAATGTGTAGAATAAGGTTGAATTTATCGTAATAGTGCCAAGCACAACAAAAAATAAATCAGAGAGAGAATCAAGTTAAAATGTTGAGAATAAGGTCAAACTTTCAGTTTTACTGCCAGGTGTAACATAAAAAAAAATAAATTATACAAAGAAGTTTCGTTTTTTTCATTTTCAGAATAAAGTTGAAATGACAAGAATAAACGCTGAACGTTGAGAGTAAATCCAACTATAGTGCAAATACTGACATTTTGACATTATTCTTGAGATTTTGACCTGACTGTCCAAATGCAAATAATAATAATAAAATCATTTTTGGCCCTAATATTCTTCCATAGTTATTCATATTAGCAGAAGAAGATTAAAATAAAAATCATCTGACTTTTTTCCTCACTTTAAGCAGGTAAACAGCTTCCCGTGGACGGAGATGTAAAACAGTGGATGCACAACACTCGCAGCAGACAGCAAGAATATACATGCAGGTGTGATTACATATACATAAGTAGTTTCATTCACATACTCGTACTTCTGCAGTATAGTAACCGGGATGTAACAAAACAAGGTAACGACTGAAGTGGTGCAGACAGTTTTGAGGGCTCTCCTCTTGACGGGGTGCAGCCCGTCTCTCCCTGGGCCCGACTTCCGCAGCACCCTCGCAATACTAAAGCTGCACCCCACCATCATTGCTGCCATGACAACCATCATAATAAATGGGAGACTCTTCAGCACCACCTCTGTGAGGATGGAGAAAGACTCCGGAACCAAAACGGTAGCCAAAGCAGAGGGCACAGAAAAGAGCCACACTGTCGCAGCACAAACCTCCCTGCATCTGTATTTCTTCAGCAGAGGATAAGAGCTGGGGTGGATCACGGCCACGTATCTCTCCAGGCAGATAAAAGACAAACTCATCGGCCCTCCGATTTGTACGTACACAAACACAAGCTCGAGGATTGGTCGGTGTCTGCACGGAAACAAAACCAGGACAATGAAATGCAAGATGCAAAGCAGGTACTGCAGGTTGTGGAAGAGAGCTAAATTACAATTCAGGATATCTGTGGACTTCTTGGACTTGATGGTGATCCACAGCAATCTGGCGACCAACGGTTGTCCCATGAGAAGAGTAACGATGTCGATCAGTGAGAGACCCATGACATGGTTCGGTACGAACACACATGCCTCCTGTTTGCTGGAGTTAAGTGTGACATTGCTGATTAACTCCTTCATCTCACCAGACTGGTGTTCAGAGCTGAAAGAAATAAACCATCAGAGAGACTGATGGCCCATTAAAAGTGTATAACATCATAGTTTTACCTTTTAACACGAAGGCAAAGGAACATAAATACAGACATTACTATTACTAGATTGACAATTAGGGGGTTTCGGAGCAGTTTCCAGAACAGAAGTGCTCAATGACTGAAAAATGCCATTCTTGCAGAAATCTCCAAATCACAGCATGGCTTTTATTGTGGTGTTCTTCAAGGTCTTAATGTGGTATTTTGGTGAGATTATCAATCTTTTTTTTTAATCAATTCTCGAGTGATAAAAAATGGTTGAATATAGCACCAAATCTGTTTGACAAATGCTATAAACCCAGAAATTGCTGCAACAACTTATGAGAGACAATAGAGCATGAGGACAACCATACTTCTATCATAATGCTCTGAACAATTCAACACTAACTATTTATTTTAATGAATCAATTCATTACTTCTGATTCAAGACAAGAACAACTTGACTCACGGTGCTGAGCAGCATCTCGAATTAATCTTCAGGTTTCCAGCTTTCAGATGATGTTCACCACTTCTATGTGACATCTACTGTAGACCTGCTGTCTCCCCCTAAAGACCCCTGTACCCCCTAAAAGAGACAAAAACAGGTCTTATGAAAAAGAGGGGTGGAGTGAAAAATGTTAACTACAGTCAAAGAAACTTAATAATATACATTTTTGCAGTTTAATCTTTTTTATTGAAAAATTTTAGTTAAATTTATTATGTAAGGACGTGATAGCAGATATAAACACTGAAGTTAAGATTCAATATTAAGTATTGTTTTGCTCTAAATCAAGTTACCTTAAATACTTAAAATCATACAATTATATGTAATTTAACATTCAGCACTCATGAGGTCAGAGCTTACCAGGTGTATTCAGCTGCTGTTATCAAAGAATCACCTGCAGAATAATCGACTGAATAAAAATGACACCTGATTTTCCTAATAGATAGGAGGTAAGACAGGAGCCAAGCAAAAGCAACAAACTGTGAATCCATCACGCCCTGATTTTCATAACAGCAGCGTTTCAGTGTCAGTGGAGGGAGCTGGGCTGCGGCACAACCAGGTAGAAAAAGAAAACAATAATCCATGAAGTGTTTGTCAGCACCCAGAGTCAATATATGAAACTCCAGCAGCAGGAACCCTGCAGCAGGAACCCTGCAGACCACAGGGTGTCAGTGTTCACCGTAACACTGGAGAGGCCCTGCAGAGTAATATATCGTCATTAAAAAAGAAAGGCTTGTGAAACAGTAGAGGTTTGTGATCATGAAGATTCATACCTTCTTCGATATACATGTAGATCTGTAATTACTGTGTGACCTGCATGGATGCAGATTGAGTATGTTATGCTTAGTGATACACTATCAGTTCTCAAAAACAGTATTTTTTTCTTATTAATAGTTTAAATGTAAAGACTGATGGCAGACAGTGGTACAAAAAGTAGTGCTACGATGTTGGATGTTACAGGGACTGCAGAAAAAATGTTAACTTTTTTACCCAGGTTGTATGTATATGGTGGTGTGCTCTATATACTATGACAGCTTTCCTAAGATTTGATTTTAAAAATTGCAATATATTGCCTGGTTTAGAGTATCACGGTATATCATACTACACTGAGTCGTAACCCTGTATCATGATACGTATTGTTTTGCCAGATTCTTGCCAGTACGCAATCCTAGTGTTATGATGGATGTTTTGGGGGCGGCAGTAGCTCAGTCTGTAGGGAGTTGGCTTGGGAACCGGAGGGTCACCGGTTCAAGTCCCGACATGGACCAAAAACTGAGTGTGAACTGGTAGCTGGAGAGGTGCCAGTTTACCTCTTGGGCACTGCCGAGGTGCCCCTGAGCAAGGCACCAAACCCCCAACTGCTCGGGGCGCTTGTCTGGAGCAGCCCCCTCACTCTGACATCTCTCCATTGTTTGTGTGCATGTACCATGTATAAGTTAAACAGAGTGTAAATTGAATTTCCCCACTGTGGGACTAATAAAGGTTGATCTTCTTCTTCTTCTTACTGGACGTGGCTCACATGAACTAACATGCACTAAAAAGCATGCATTATACTGTATTAATGCTCTGAATATTGTATAGAGAACCTTTAAAGCTACAGTGGACTCACTCACAAACATGCAAAAAATAATTTGTTATTGTGAATGATAGTGATATCAAATATTGAAGTATTCATTCGTTTGGCTGCTTAATGTACGTTTGAAACAAATAAAATGCTAGTAATTTAATGCCTGTGCTCCATGTACATTTTTGACTTGTTTTTGTTCTGTATTGGAGATTCTTGCCTCTTTGTCACGTCCTTTTTTGTATGATATTAACAGCTTTGAATGCTTAAGTGTCGACATAAGAATCAAGTGCTTGTGTATGCAAGACTGACATGTTTTAGAGTGTGAATGACAACAGTATTTGTTGTTGTTGTAGTTGAATTAGACTGTAAAAAGCATGCTACACGGCAGTGTTTTCCTACCTGGGGTCTGGGCCCCTCATATGGGGTCGTCAAAGACCACAGGGGGTGTGCCAGAATTTGTCGACACTGAGGTTGTCAAAATTAGATTTGCTCATCTATATCTAAAATCATAATAACACACTTACTGGATCACATGAAACTATTAAAAAAAAAAGGTTTTTATGTCTAACTGTTGCACATATTAATTTAATCTAAAGGCATCTTCCTTAACCTCTTAAGACCCGAGCTCTTTTTTGATATGCATTTTTGATGTCTTTGCTATTTGGGCTTATTGGAACCTGATAAGTATAAAAACTAAGCATCATTTTTTGACATAATGTAGTTTTAAAGAAAAATTATGTCCACATATGCGGACACTTGTTCTGAATTTCCATAAAACACAATAAAGTCACCATTGTGTAATAGTGCAATATATATATTATTTATATATATATATTATATTATTAATATATATGCTATATGTCCACTCTGAACACAGCAGTGTTTTTCATGACTGCTTTTGCATTTATTAATAACACTTGCAAACATGTTTTTTTTTAAACATTTTGGAACATCACAGTACAATTTAACAAAATGAAAATTTTTTCCCCTTTTGGACAATCATAGCAACAGTATGGCTCATTTGAAGTGCTGCAAACAGTTGCAGGACTACTAGATGGCAGTGTACGTGTCCTTGTACGTGTACACAAGACCCCAGTTAAATAAAATTAAGTATTATGTTCATAGGACCCAAAATGTGATGTCATCGCATGTGTACGCCAGGTCCTAAGAGGATAAAACTCTCCCTGCTGTAACAGAGTGAGACACAGAGTATACAGGTGCATCTCAAAACATTTGTATATCGTGTAAAAGTGTCAGTCAGTCAGTTATTTAAGAAAGTGAAAATTTAATATATTCTAGACTCAGCACATGTAAACTAAAATATTTAAAGCATTTTTTCATGTTAATTTCAATAATTACAGCCTACAGCTCAAAAAAAGAAAGAAAAGGGATCTCAAAATATTTGTAGATTTTATTTCATTCAAGTAACTTTCGGTCTAGTTCAGTACACGCAGCCACAATCATGGGGAAGGCTGTTGACTTGTCGGTTGTCCAGAAGACGATCAGACACCCTCCATGAGGAGGCTCAGCCACAGAAGGTCATCGCTGAAAGGGCTGGCTGTCTGCAGAGCGTTGTATCGAAGCATGAAAAGCTAGGTGGGAAAAGGTGGAAAAGCAACGGTGATGACTGCAGCCTGGAGAAGATTGTCAAGCGAAGCTGACTGAAGAAGTCGGGAGAGCTTCACAAGGAGTGGACTGAGGCTGGAGTCAGTGCATCGAGAGCCAGCACTCAGACGTCTTCAGGAAATGAGCTACAGCTGTCACATTCCTGGTATCCAGCCTCTCCTGAACCAGAGACGTCAGAAGCCTCATACCTGGCTGAGGACAAGAAGAACTGGACTGTTGCTCAGCGGTCCAAAGTCCTCTTTTCAGGTGAAAGTACAAGGTCCCAGAGTCTGCAGGGAGACTGGAAAGGCACCGAGTCCAAGTTGCCAGTGTGAAGTTTTCTCAGTCGGTGATGATTTGGGGGCTGTCAACCAGGAAAATTTAGAGCACTTCATGCTTCCATCTCCTGCCAGTTTTTATGGAGATGCTGGTTTCCTGTTCCAGCAGGACTTAGCACCTGCTCACAGTTCCTAAACTACTGCTGACCAGTCTGCTGACTGATATTACTGCGCTTGATCGACCTGAACCCCATAAAGACTCTGCTGTCAAGAGGAAGATGAGAAACACTCCACTAACAATACAGATGAGCTGAAGGCTGCTGGACCTCAGCAGAGCCACCGGCTGATCGCCTCCACAATATTCAAATTTGTTTCAGATGCACCTGTATATTGATCTATCTACAGTAAGAAACCCATCATTCCGATGAAAGATGACGGCTTATTTATTGACAAATACACAAAACATCACAAAGCAGAATTATGAGACTAACAATAACCTCCTCGGTAAACATTCCAGTATGGCTTCAGTTCCAAGGATTAAGACTCATAAATACAGATAAAACCTGGGAACGCAGTGTGTACGCCCGTTCGGTTTTACTACAAGAACGCAAACAAATGAGTAGATAAACCACAGTATGCAGGTAACCATGTGGAAGAGGCTGTACGATGAACATGAATAAACAGAGCACATGCTAAGAGAATAAATATGAAAATACAAAAACAAGCTTTAAAGAATGTATATATTTGTATTGCTGTTCACTGTTAAGTATTCATTGGATTAGCGACCTTCGCTGTTACATTCTCTGAGAGACTAACGGCACGTTGCATAGCTTCCAGGGAACAGTGACGCTTTGTCAAACCAGTATTACTGCAGCCAACAGTTTACTCCAAAGTTCATGTTATTTTCAAGTCAGTATGCACAAATGGTACAAAATGTCTCATTATTCTGTGACTACACACTGTTGAGCCCTGAGAGGCAAAATCTGGTGATGCATTTAAATAGTTTTCTCTCCTGTGTTTATGACAAGAACAGGTGAATTTTCTTTCTTTCAGGATCATTATTTCCAGCGTTCGTTGTAATTCTAATGGTTGAAATGCACCACTACTACATGTACCCCAAAAATTCATGTTTCCTCCAGGTGAGTGTTAATTTACTTAACTGCCACACAATACATGTGAATACAGTATTTTACCTTGTCAATATTGGGCTGTCAATGGATTAAACTATTCAATTGCAATTGATCATGATTGCCAATAGTTAATTGCAATTAATTGCAAATTACCTGCACATTTTTTGTGTTCTGTTCAAAATGTACCTTAAAGGGATATTTTCAAGTATTTAATACTCTTATCAACATGGGAGTGGGCAAATATGCTGCTATATGCAAATGTATGTTTATATTTATTATTGGAAATCAATGAACAGCACAAAACGATGACAAATATTGTCCAGAAACCCTCACAGGTTCTGACTTTAGCAAAAATAATATGCTCAAATCATAACATGACAAACTGCAGCCCAACAGACAACAACAGCTGTCAGTGTGTCAGTGTGCTGACTTGACTATGACTTGATCCAGACTGACTGTGATCATCATAAAGTGGGCATGTCTGTAAAGGGGAGACTGGTGGGGACCCAGAGAACCCATTTACATTCACACATCTGGAGGTCAGAGGTCAAGGGACCCCTTTGAAAATGGCCATGACAGTTTTTCCTCGCCAAAAATAGCGGAAATTTGGAGCATATTTAACCGCCTTTGCAACAAGCTAGTATGACGTGGTTGGCAGCAATGGATTCCTCAGGTTTTCCAGCTTCATATGAAGCCAGTATCGTCACTTTAACTGAGCTCAAACTGAGCCCGCTACAACCTAAAAATCACAGTTTGTGTTCATGCATTAAAGAAATTAGTGGCGTTAAAATGAATTTGCATTTAATGCATTACTATCACATTAACTTTGACAGCCCTTGTTTAGAGTGCATGGAGAAATTAAAACTCACCAGGAAGAAAACATGAATGCTTTCAGTCCTATTTAGAGCATGATGTTGTGGTGCACTTCAGCCTCTTGTGGCCAAAATGAGTATTACAATAACAGAAAAGTGATTTTCTCGCTTGCCTCTCAGGGCTTCCAGAGGAGTTTGTACTGCATGAGTACATAAAGACGTAAGACCTCTATATGAAATTTGGGTAACTTATCATCTGAGAAGTTTTGAACATTATTACTGTGACTTCAAGTGACAGAAACTTGTCGCCTCAATGGAATAAACTACAAGTAATACCACAGGATTAATGGTTAAGTGCTTATTGTGGGTTTTGAACAGAGAAAATGTATTTGATTTTAATAATCTTAACTTAATTGGTCCAAACAAATATGATTTAAAGTGGGTTTTGAAAGAAGACACATTCTTCTACAAATGAAAACTCAGACCTTTGATCAACTCAGTACACTCAGTGCTTTTGTTGCTACAACCTCTTTTGGGCTGGTATGGCTAGTAGCTTTTGGTGACTCTATTTGTGCTACCGTTACACTTTTAGCATTCAACATTATCCCATAATTACCATGTGCTGCTACTATTCAGCAAAAACTTACATTATCTCGCTTTCTAAAATCTTTTGAAGTAGAACACGTGAAGCCAAACTCGGGCCACGTTTTCGTATTTCCAGTTAAAAAAAGGCACTTCTCTTTTAAATTGTCTCTGTAAAGCCAGATATGCAAACTGAAGCACTACAGATACTGTATATACAAATTACATAACTCATAGGCACTGAATCATTTACAAACTGCAGCAACAAAAAGACATAAAAACGTTTTTGGTCCTCTAAAAGCATACTTTGTTGTGGAGGCTGGGGGTGGCAGGTTTGGTTGCTACATACTCAATTTACACATCTAAAAAAAAAAAAAAGTCAGTCGTGTGATTTATTCCTGGGATAATTTCTGTTTAAAGGCATTATATATGAAAAACAAGGCACACGTTTGGACCCTGGTCATCTGGACAATACATTTACATTTGTTCTCTTTGCATTTCCTTTTGCTGCTTCCTGCATGCTGTAGTCCAAGCATGAAAAGCACAACGTCAATGTGATTCTTTGGTGTTTCCCTTCATTTTGGCTTCCTGTGTCAGTTTTGTTGGGAAACTACGCGTGGCTGTGGACGGAGATGCTCGACAGGTCGTTCCTGATGATCTCATTGACTGCAAAGAAAAAGAGAGAAAAGGACGGTCAGTATTTATGACCTCCACATGCAGTAAAGACACAATGCTGAGCGTGTGCATGTACAGCAGAATGCTGCATGTAATATCTGCCAAGTCCCTTGAAAACCTACTTTCTCATTTAGCTTCTTGCTAGTGATAGGAACCCATTTTCCCCCCAAACTTACTTGATTGTTGCTTATTTGGTCATGAATATTCAATGTTTATTAAACAGATCAAGGCAGTTTGCATGAGCT